>JAZKJV010006043.1:600000-758933 GCA_037367405.1 Ottelia alismoides | reverse complement strand
TTTATAAATCACACTGTTGTCATATGCCCGATTTCGAATTTCAATTAGCTCATTCTGATTTAAGTCTCGACATAATTTCCCAAGATGACAACTCCAATTCAACTTTTTGATCGCCCATTCTGATTTGTGAATCAATTCTGCAGGTAGATGGCATGGCTTGCCATAGATCATCCTAAAAGGTGAAGTTCCGAGTGGAGATTTATAGGCTGTCCTATAGGCCCACAAAACCTGGTCCAACAGTTTCGACCAGTTCTTCCTATCTGGACGAACCAACTTCTGAAGAATACCCTTCACCTCTCTATTAGAAACCTCTGCCATGCCATTAGATTGTGGATGATATGGGTTGGCTATTCTATGCTCAAATTTATACTCCTTAGCCAAAGATCTCATCTCCTTGTTCACAAAGTGGCTACCTCCATCAGAAATCAAAACTTTTGGTATACCGAACCTCTATCTGCGGTTCGGGTTGGAATAGCCTCTACCCATCTTGATAAATAGTCAACCGCTAACAAGATGTACTCAAATCCATTGCTATAGGGAAAGTGGCCTGTAAAATCAATCCCCCATGTATCGAAAACATCACAAAAAATCATTGGTTGCATGGACATATCATCTCTATAACCAACAGTCCCTCTCCTCCTTTGGTAAATCGGGCATGACCGTACAAATTCATTAGCATCTCTAAATAAGGTCTGCCAGTAAAATCCACATTGGAGTACCTTGTGCGCGGTTCTCTTTGCCGAATGGTGTCCTCCAGTCTCGAGAGAATGACAATGTGTGAGGACACTCTGATATTCGTCCTGAGGAACACATCTTCGCCAGACACAATCCGGTCCTTCATAGAAAAGGAAAGGGTCGTCCCCAATGGTATTTTCTCGAATCTGACTTCAATCGATCAATCATTCTCTTGGTCCAACCAAAGGGAACCTTCTTGGAGACAAGATAGTTCACGATGTTGGAATACCATGGGGTTGAATCAATAACGCAAACTGATTCGTCTGGAAAAGTCTCCTTAATTGGTCCAGTGTCAGGATAATCATTTTGCTCAATTCGGGAAAGGTGATTAGCAACAACATTCTTTATTCTAGGTTTATCCTTGATCTCCAAATTAAATTCCTAGATTAACAAGATCCATCTCAAAAGCCGTGCCTTGGCATCCTTCTTATCCATAAGATATCTAATTGCCGTATGATCTGTGAAGGTTGTTACCTTGGAGCCCAACATGTTTGATCTGAATTTTTCAAGGGCTCAAACAACTGAGAGCATTTCCTTTTCAGTCACTGTATAATTTCTTTGTGCAGGATCCAACACTTTGCTTGCGTAGTGAATCGCATAAGGAATTCCATCTCTTCTTTATCCAAGTACCGCTCCGACAGCAAAATCCGATGCATCAGTCATGATCTCGAAGGGAAGAGACCAGTCGGGAGATTGTAATATCGGCGATTCACATATTTTCTTTTTCAGGAGCTCGAAGACCTCTAGACACCTATGATTTACAATAAACTCGGTGTCTTTTCCTAAGAGCTCAGTCAGTAGGCGGACGATCTTTGAAAAATCTGGGATAAATCTTCGATAAAATCCAACATGCACTAAGAATGACCTCACTGACTTGACGTTGGTTGGTGGCTCAAGTTTCTTGATTACATCCACCTTAGCATGGTCGACCTCAATTCCCTTTTTGGAGATGACGTGCCCCAACACGATACCCTCAGTCACCATAAAGTGACTTTTCTTCTAGGAGAGTACCAAATTAACCTCCCCGCATCTCTGGAGGACTCGGTCCAAGTGCGCTAAACATGTATCAAATGAATCACCATGAACCGAGAAGTCATCCATGAAGACTTCCAGGAAATCATCAATCATTTCGGCAAATACGACAATCATGCACCGCTGAAATGTGCCTGGGGCATTACAAAGCCCGAATGGCATGCGCTTGAATGCGTAGGTACCGAAGGGAGATGTGAACATGGTCTTTTCCTGATCCTCGGGAGCGATAGCTACTTGATTATAGCCGGAGTACCCATCAAGAAAACAGAATAATGCTTTCCTTGCAATTCTCTCCAAGATTTGATCAATAAATGGCAGTGGAAAGTAATCTTTCTTGGCCGCAGCATTCATGTGCCTGTAATCGACAAAGACGCACCACGACGTGGGTACTCGGGTCGCGATCTCTACCCCCTCCTCGTTGGTGACCATCTGGATTCCCGACTTCTTCGGGACGACATGAAAATGGGCCACCCACTTGGAGTCAGAAATGGGGTATATAAATCCTGCTTTGTACCATTTCTCTATCTCTTTCTTAACAACTTCCCAAAGATTGGGGTTCAATCTTCTCTGAAATTCACGGGAAGGCCTTGCGTTATCCTCAACATAAATTTGGTACGAGCAGAGAGCAGGATTGATTCCTACGAGATCTGACATAGTCCAACCAATGGCTTTTCGAGTTCGCTTAAGGGACTTAGAGTAATCTAGATTCCTGGTCCATGGTTAATGATGAGCTAATGATCACATGGAATTTTTCTTTGGGTCCATTTAGAAATGCATACTTCAGTATGGGAGGCAGTGGTTTTAGCTCTGGCAAATCTGAATCATCAATTAAGTCTAGCTGAATGACTTTTGCATCTGGCTTAGTGTCGTTTGGTGGTGAATCACTAGGTGTTGTGCTGGCTACCAATTCCGAAGAAAGGTGAGTCGAATCGCTAAAGTAGTGTGGTAATTCGGCAAAAGCCGCGTTCGACTCGTCATCAATATTTCTTGACTGTCCCGAAGAAAATGGGACTGACAAATCCAAAAGGATTTCTGTGTCATCAATACTGTAATAATCTGGGTGACTAGATATGTTTGTCAATATTTTGCAAACTGCACTGTTCACTGTTTCTTCTTCTGATGATGTGCTTTCAATCTGCATGTCTGGCAGTTGGTCCCACAGCCCAGTAGTGCTGAGGAGATTGCATTCTGATGTTTTGGCATATTCAGTGGTGGATTCAGAGTCTGGCCTTTGCCACTTTGTTTGTTTCATCTCCAAGTCTACTTCTCCGCCTGGAGAACGGAATTTCATCATTCCAGTACCGTAATCGAATACAGCTTTGGCGGTTCTTAAGAGTGGTCTTTCAAGAATGATTTGCGATTCCTTCCAATGGTTCGGGGTCTCCATATCAAGGACAGTGAAGTCCACTTTGTATTCCGTACCCTCGATCACGATGATGACATTTTTCACTTCTCCCTTAAGTCTTTTAGTGGATTTATCAGCAAATTGGAGTAAAGATAATGATTTCTTGAGAGGACCTAACTCCAATCTATAATATAAGGGTAAGGGTAGAAGATTTATGGAAGAACCATTGTCGAGAAGTGTGCGTGCGAACGCAATGTCGCCAATGCGACTCTCCACATAATGAGCACCTAGATCCCTTTTCTTTCTTGTAAATGCTAATTTTTGACACATTTGGTAGTGGCAACTGTCAAGATATGAGTCTCCAAAAATTGGCTTATTTTCTTTGTACGAGTCCTGGTGGGAGTGCATTTCACCTTCAAGTACTTCTGAAATGCTGGATTACTGGACACATACTGATCAAAGGTACTTTGACTATTGCTGGCAGAATCGTTCCATTTCTGGGTCATCTAGAATGTTTTTATTTTGTTTTCCTTTCTTAAGAGTATGGGGGAAAGGAATGGAAGCATTTGAGACAGGAGATAGAGAGTCAGAATCATAAATACGAGCATCTTTATTAGAAATGGAGTTTTATTACAATCATGAGTTTTCTGATAATAATCAAAATCAGGTTGCTGAAAAGGTGACAAAGGGATTTTTGCAGCAACTAGAGGTTCAAGGTCCTCTATAGACTCCATAGATGCTTTTCCCTTATCTCGTGCTGCGATCTTCAGGCACCCTTCTTCTTCATCCTCGAAAGTATCCTCCGGTTGATCTTCCGAGTCTTCATGGTCCGATTCCCTAGCCTGGTCAGGTACGACCACAGTCCTTCCTCTCCTAAGTGACATGGCATTGGTATTATCAAATGAAAGGATCTCATGTTCATATTTGGAAAAATCTGAATAGTATACCTGGCCATTGTGTTGAGACGATTGAGATTTGTTCAAGCTATTAGGGTTAGCTTGAACTTGGGTGGGAATGGTTGTAGCCGGGGCTGTCTGTTCATCCTTCCAACGGGATATGCGATTAACATCAACCCATAGATCATGCAGCTCATTTCGAAAATTGCGAATTTCTTCAAGCATTTATGTCTGGATATCTACCAGTTCTTCTTGAGGGTTGGATGATTGAGCTGATGGTCTAGGAGCTTGATATTGCTGACGGTATTGCTGAGGTTGGTTCTGGCGATTGTAGGGTTGCTGCTGCTTCGAATGCTGGAAAGATGCGGTGTTCTGTGTGCTGTGGAGCTGGAGGAAACACGACATTATAGAAAGTGGGCAGACGTTGATAAGGCTGACGGTCTCCCATATTACCCTGTCGGGTAGTGTCCTGTGTGTACCAAATGCCGTTTACTTCGAATGTCAGAGGCGGGGCTTCATTGACTGTCTCGACCGGTGGGGATGGCTGTTGGGAAGGTTGGGCATAGGATTGGTCCTGAGCCCATGGTTGCTATTGTTCTGATCCTGGCTGCTCCTTGACATGATGCACATGATAGATCGGGACCGTAGGTGCAGTAGGCATCCCCATCTTGGACACCTTCTCAGTGAGCTCCTCCATTTGCTTTGGGAATTGAGAAATCCTGTTGTCAATGTCATTCATTCTCTTATGAATTTGATCCACAACTATCAATTTATCAGCTATGATGTTCATTCTCGGAATCAAATCTTCTGCTATTTCTGCAACAGTCTGCTTTCCGCCTTTGGCTTGAAAAGTGTGCAGGGAATCAACGTATGCTCTACTGGCGATTTGTGAATGGCTTGTCTCCACCATCTGCTTTAGTACTTTATAGACGGTCTCAACTCCTCGCGATGTGTAGTTTCCTCCGCAGGCAGCACTGACTAACCCTTGAGTCTTGTAGTTGAGGCCGGAGTAGAGTGACTGAACTAAGATGTTGTTATCCAGATCATGGCAGGGACACTTCTGTAGCAGATCTTTAAACCTATCCCAAGCCTCACAGAGTGGTTCATTGGGCATCTGAGTGAAACTGGTGATGCGTGTCCTCATTTGGTTGGTTCGACTCAAAGGGTAGAATTTCTTTAAGAATAGGCTCTTGAACCTATCATAAGTGGTTATAGTCACTCCTAAGTTTTTCACCCAGTAATATGCCTTCCCTTTCAAAGCGAAAGGGAGTGCAGTGAGATGAATGTAGTCTTAGCTGACATGTGGGTGCCTCAGATTAGAACATATCAGCTCCAAGTCTCACAAGAATTCATATGGCTCTTCAGTCGCATTACCATGGAATTGGGGTAATTGACTTATAAAATGTGGCTTCAGTTCATAGTTAATCTCTAGCTGAGGAGGCTGCAAATAATTCCTCACTCTATACTGCCCAGGATTGTATGCGGCTTCCATTGGTGGTTCTCCCTCAGCATTCAACTGATTCAGCTGCTCTCTCAGTAAAAGCTGTTGCTGCTCAGATGCAGCTAATCTTGCAAAAATCATCTGTATTGGGTCTTCATCGGATTCCTCTTGTGGTTCCTTCCTGGGAGGCAACTTCGGCGACATCTTCTTCTTCTTCTTTTCTTCACCTTTAGAATGGAGAAATCGGAGTCAATGGAATGGAAAGATTCAGAATCAGAGTTATCGAGGTGAGAGTCTTCCTCGATGTGATCAGGAGATAAAGCAAGAGTATGGGTTTGACTTCCTTCCCGGAAGCTGAAAGAATCATAAGAGGAGGATTCACGGGAATGGTGTCCATGAACCCAAGGTGGTCCTGAGTAAGAGTGCCTCCGAACCTTTGAGATTGGAAAAGTTGTGGCGGTCATAGAAGAGTTCACGGAGTCCGAACGAGAATTACCAAAATTTTTCATTCTCGATTCAAAACGATCAGCAAGAGGTTTACGATTCATGATCTAGGCACAAGTGTGCGGTATTCGTTGATTATCTAGTTTCTACGCACAATTCAAACACAATACAAGGGTTTGTTTCACCAACTCACTCAGTGAAGGCCGTGAGAGTTCAACCAATTATCTTGTCAGTTTTAATTGGTGAGAATTCAAGTCTTGCAAGCCGTTTAAACGAGCTGTTAGGTGCCTGCATTTCCCGATCGACTGTCCCGAATTCTTACGACTAGTTGCACCTACTTCAGCCAGTATGGGAGTAACTAAGGACCATAAAACGACTACCCTTTACTTGAGGACGGAGCCTTACACAGTGTCCTCTAAACCACCCACTCTGCTAAGAAAATCCGGACCGTTTACCAACTACCCGTTAGATCCTCAATGAGAAGTAGCTAATCATTTTTGGTAGAATCAGTAGTCAGTATGAAAATCCTGGCTTGGCTCTATCCTAGTGTGCGTCTCTCTCATCGCTGCAAGATAAAAACAAACAATGTCAGGGTTGCTCTCATGTAAAAATTCTTGATTTTATGGGTTCTTAAGATCGGCTATATTTAGCAACCTCAATTTTAATTAAGTGATCACTGAAGAATTTAAATGAGCACAAATACATGTCTATCGTCCAGTCCCAATTTTCTTTAGAGTTATGTGATAAAACAAGAGGGAGAAGTTCGGGAAAAGCCGATGCACGCGAAAAACTATGATGTATGCTCAGTTAGAAGACTTACAGTGAATCCTCGCAATCTTCATGTGGGATGCAATACAAGAATTGAAAAATTACTCTATATGAAATGCAAGCTGATGAAAAACCGCACCTAATCAGAAAGTTCTATTAGCGGGGAATAAATGAGTTAAATTTGGCTAAGTTGAACGATCTAATGTGTGTCTCAATTAAAGTGCAGTGTGGCCTTAGATCCTACGAGCACAATAAAAAATATAAATGCTCTGAGATCTGTATGTGCACGTCTATCCTAATCGCCACTCAAGTCGGGCCCCGCCCTCACCGGAGAGTGAAACATGCCACGACACACCACAGAAAAGTTCAGAGTCTTTTTACACATGCGAGAGTCCAAACGGACACCGCTGTAAATGAGTAATTAATTACAGAACTAAAATTGCAGAAATAAAAAACCTAGACTCTACGCTCCCTCACAACTCGACTCGATCTAAAATTAATTGTGGCTTTTTCGAATGTCGGTGAAGATGCTTCGGTTTCTTGAAAAACCTCTCCACTTACGCTGGGTACCTCGCAAGAAAAATAAGAGATATTTGTGTAAGAGAGTGACTAAAAAATAAATCAAAAAGAAAATAAGAGAAATAAATGCTGAAAATAAATGCAGGGAAAATAAAATGAAATTTACAATGAAAGATGTGGGGGTCAGACTACCCGAATACAGAAAATCAAACAAAAATTCTAGAAACACAAAACTAAGTTGTTTGCCTCCCCGGCAACGGCACCATCTGACGAGCCCGAAATCGTCACGTAAGGAAGATGTTTTAATTTGTGTTCGTGCATTGTAGGAGGCAATCAGAATCGGTCAAGAAAAAACCACAAAATAATTTAATCAATTTTAATCTAGTGGTTTTATGTTTATTTTACTTGGGCAAGTGATGAACGTCAAATTCACCTTTTAATAATCTAAAATTGTCGTAGCATAGGAGGCAAATTCGGTTCAGTAAAAACCACAATCTTTGAATGTTGTGGAATATTTACACTTGGCAAGTATACCAAGGTCGAACGCAAGGACACGACTACTTAATTTATTTATCAAATTTCGATTCATGAGGCACAAGTGTGAATTATTTCTCAACTTCAGGTCCACATGATGAACTATGCAATTTAAAATGCAATACTAAGATGCATGCAATTTTTAGTTGGTTTTATGTAATTATAAGAGAATGCAAGAAAATAATGCACGAGAATTTATATATAGACTAAAGATTACATTTATACCCTAAAAATATGAGCAACAGAAGAGAAATGGAAATCAGGGTCATTTTAAATCCCAACATTAGAAACAGTCATTAGATCAAAGCACAGACAAGAGAGTAGGGTCTCATTTATCACATAAAAAATCACTTCATTTAAATCAGTGGCAAATGAGAAAATTAGATATGCTAAGATGTAGAGGACAAAACAAGGATCAAAACGACACTAAAATCATGCAATTTGGACCTACGATGCTCAAGTTATGAAGAAAACAATGCAGGGGCATAATTGTAATAAAAATGCAAGAAATAAAAAGGATAAATATTGCATTTAGGTCCCTGGAGGGACCTAAATGCAAATAGGAAAATCGCCTGGGCCCCTGTGAAATTTTTCCATGTGTGGGGGTATTTTTGCAATTTCCGAAACTTCAGAGGGCCTCCATGTAAAATACCCAGGCACACACGTGAGGCACGTGGTTGGGGACCATTCTGCAATTACTGAAAACTTCAGGGTCCTTCGTGTAATATACCCAGGCCCTCAGACCCAAGGCTAATGGTTTGGCTTGAGGCTCGGCATGCCACACGTCTTCATCTCCATCGCCCGATCGAATCGATCAGAATGTACCTGTGTCTTCTCCTCCGCCGTGTGTCACCGGAGGAGGCGGGGTTCCGGCGAACAGCTGGTTTCTCTACCGAGACTCGCGAGGCCTTCGGGTAGTCGTGGAAACGTGCAGGAGGTCTGGCGGAGGAGCTGGATGTGCTGCGATGCTCCAGAGTTGACTGAAGATGCTCGGCGAAGCAAGGTCGTCGGAGGAGGAGCTTGAGACCGGCGAGGTGGCTTGAACTCCGGCCATTGACGAGATATTGACATGCAGGTGTTAGCTTATAGCCGAAGCGTGCGAGTGAGTGAATGCGAGTGAAGTGGGGGTGAGTGGGAGCCGAGCGGAGGTGAAGAAGGTGGCGGCTCTGGTGATTCCTCCGTCGTGACGACGGAGGCACTGGATCGGGCATCGGAGGGTTCTGGAGGGAGGAAAAGGGGTCGGTGTGGAGGTTTGATAGATGGCGAAGCTCGGGGGGTGTTTAAGCGCAAGTGAAAAGGAAGGTGGTCGGTGAAATAATTCAGAGAAATTGAAAGAAAAAGAAGTAAAAGGGTACCTGGACAGAGCCAGGTGATCGGCGGGGCAGAGAGGCTTGGGCTGAGCTTCCTTCGACGCTCGGGTCGTCGCCCGGCGTGCTCAGCCTAAGGCACGGAGCTCGAGCGGGGCAGAGCCACCGCAACATGGTCGGAGACCATGGGTCGACACCTGGGCGAAGAAAACCGTCGTCACCTCACGATTGCCATCCTCCGCTGTCACCGGAGACGACGGAGGCTGGGCCTTGGCCCGTGGATTGGTGGACGAGGGGTTACGAAGGCGGAGGGGGATGTTTATAGGAGGGGGGGTGGACGGAGGTTACGTGATGTGGAGGCGTTTTTGAGGTGGTGTTTTAATGGCGTGGAAGTGATGGCGGGGATTGATGTTGGTTGCGTGAGGGAGGAGGAGGAACGGGCTACGTGGAGCGACCGTTAGGTGGTGGAGAAGTGGCCGGAAGCGTGGGCTAAAAATGGAAGGGGGCGGGGCGTTACGAAGCAGAGCGAGCGGAGGAGGGGGTTATGCAAGGTAGGAGACGACCTTGTGGCCGTTGGATCGTGGGATCCAACGGCTGGGATGCGAGCGCGGGTGGTCGACTAAGATCAGATCCATCGATCTGATCGAATGGCTGAGGGTAAGGCGCTAAAGAGCGGTTAAGATGGATAGGTGGGGAAGATCCAACAGTGGGGAGAGTAGGGGTGGCGTGGCGTGTGGTGGACCATGGGATGAGAGAGCATCTTGTAGCTGTGGTTGAGGGCGACGTGGAGTGTGGTAAACCGTTGGATGGAAGTATGATCGGATGGAGGGCAATAAAGCGCGAGGTAGCGGTTGAGATCTGATCAGGAAATCGGATCTGACAGTTGGGATAGGATCAGTGATGGACGGGTGAGATGAGGGCAGAAACGGGCAGATCCGACGGCCAAGGAAGGCACCAGGTGGTGTGAGAAGAGGCGAGCCACGTGGCGGCTCCTGAGAGCGTCACGTGGCCCAATCAGAAAATTCAGAATTGTAAATACAAAGATAAATACAAAAGAAATATTAGAAGCAAAATTAGGAAAAAGTCAAAACATGAAAGTTTCTCATCTCGACAAGATCTACAACTTTCATGTTGGTCAAAAAGCCAAAAGAGGTCATTTTTACAAAAAGCATTTTTGGGGGTATTTTTTTAAGGGGGATAAAAACACCGATTTTTGTTTTTGATTTGTTTTTGTATTTTTTTAATCTTTTCAATGGTCAGTGATTTATGGATAATTTATTTGCCTAATTTTTAGGGGTTTTTGATGATAAATTAATTTACAAGAAAAATAAGAGAAATTAAATAATTTAAGGGTAAATTATACGCAATATGATACATGATAATAATAACGATTAAAGGCGATTTTTATTGGTTTAGTCAAGACATGGGTTTAATTTACGGCTTATAGCATGACGAATACGAGATTCATCATACACCTATATTTAAACCATGCTCTTCCTCGAGCATCTAAAGAATGAAGGAGTCGGATTAATTTCTGACAGTGCAAGTGAAGATTTCGAGGCTCGATCTTTCGAAGACTCTTAATTTAAGAGATCCTAAAATTCTGGGTTTACCCAAGCCTTAGTAAGAAGGAATCCAACTTCTCTAATTATCAGACTCTCTTTTTGTACATAAAATATAAGGATATGAAATTTAGTGTACTGCATTTCATGAGAGCCGAGTCGATGCATCACTCAAAGTTCCAGTCCCAAAGACTCTCCTCTAGACCTCATCCTCAATACTAGGGAATAAGTCTATTCTTGCTTCAGTCAACCGTCTCATTAGTTTGTCAGACTTGAAATGTTGATGGATGGCCAGATGATGGAGGTAATGGGATTGTGTCTATTTTTCTCACCCTCACATTGGAACAAGGGGCCTCTCGAGTGCCTTTTACTCAACACATGTAAATTTTATATTGTTAATCAATGTGTCCGTCAAGAGAGTTGGAGTCATCTGCACTTGTTTTTCTGGGAGTACACAGGGGTGTGTCTTTTCTGAGTATCTAAGATACCTTCGACACCCAGACTTGTATCGCTTATGATGCAGAGCCCTTTTTGTGGTGTCAGCCCGACTCCTTGGTCCTAATTAGCGCTTGGTCCAAGTGGACACTTTGAAAATGTTTGGGAGCGCTCACCATTGGTGGAAGCTCATTTGTAATTTGACTTTGGTATTTAGAGCTTTTTCTTTGACATTTCTTTTCTTTTGTTGGATAGCTCCACTGCTTTTACCAAAAGTTGGCGCACACTGATCAACAATTTCCATTAAGTTTCATCACACCCTGGCACATAGGTAAATATCAAAGAGATAGCATATGAATCTTGTTCACATACTGCTTAGGGTTTTGCTGACACTCGGGTTTTCTGAAGCCTTCATTAACTTTATCCCATCCTCGAATATCATTAGATCGGATCTAAACTCAAATCTCTGGTCCTAGTTCCTCAAGTGATATCTCAACTCATCTCATCAATCATGCAGTTGTGGAAGTGACTGTGCTGATCATATTCTTTTGAAAGTAGAGATGAAGAGTGCAATATAATGCTCAAATCTTTCAAACAAGGGAAGTGTGGATAATTAAGCTTAAAGCCCTAATGACTCAGGCATGTTAACTCAGACTCTCAAGATCCCAGAAATCCAGTGTCCTCAAAATTCTCAAGCCTTGAGTGAATGTGAATATGCCAGGAATACACCAACTCCTTGGTTAGTGAATTTTTTTATGTGATTTTTGACTTTTGCAGATTTTTATGGGTTTTAATTTTGATTATTATTTTTAATTCTTTGGAGAGACAATGACTGGCCCAAGCTCAAATGAATAAAAGTATCCACTCTTAGCCAGTATGGGTGTAAGTACGGGCCGATAAACGGACCCGTGATCCTTAAGGACGGAGCCATATGCGGTGTCCTCTAAACCACCCACTCTGCTAAGGGAGACCGAGCTTCCCTCACTGAAAGTGTCTACTAAGCCTGGTAGTCAGAGTCTAATTCCCAGAATGGTTTTTAATTTTTTAAACTTTTTTTTGAAAGGAATATTTACAAAAATTAATCCCTCCATTTTAATAAACAATTTTTTACAAGGTTTTTACAAAACTCAGTTCACTAGTTTACCGAAACCGAGCCCGAAAATAAAAATTAAAAAGCTTTAAAAAACACGAGCTGAGGCTAAAGTAAATATACAGTAATATACAGTATACCCCCTTATACTTAAATTTTGCTATGTCCTCATAGCACAAGTGCCATGAAGCCAAGGCTCGATTCAAATATAGGGTGATATAGTGAAACTGAGGAGGAGAATCCCCCTATACTCAGGTCAAAATTGACCTAAGTACAAGAAAACAATACGAGAGAGGGATGAGCAGGCATGTCCCCCCTATATTTAGGCTACAAATAGCCTAAGTAAGGTCTGAATTAGGGGGGGTTGTTCTATGATACAAGGGTGAGGGGGTTTGTGAAATATACACAGAGGGAGAGAGAGAGTGAGACAGAGAGAGAGAGAGAGAGAGAGTGAAATATATAGGGGGAGATGGTGGGGGTGGGTGTGTATGTGCAAGTGTAGGTGTGTGTGTGTGTGGGGGGGGGGGGTAGATCATCAAGTGATCTACTCTTTCTTTTTCTTTTTTTGTACAACATGCAAAAACTGGAAATAAATTAGCAGATGCAAGTTTTTTTTACAATATGCAATGCAATCTGACTGATTAAAAGACTCCTAAAATTTCTTCACAATGCCTTTTGCAGCCTCTTCAGCGGGAGCTCCCGACTTCACGCCTCCATGAAGATCAAGCGTCCTCGATTTTCATGGGCCATGCCACAAAAGAGAAAAGTTAGAAAAATTCCAAGGAAATTAAACAACAGTCATGATGCAAAAATGATGCATGAAATGAGGACCTAAAATTTTGAAATTATTCGACAAAGAAAATCAAAAATCAATAATTAAGTTAAGCCGTGTCCCTAGCAACGTCACCATTTGATGAACGTCAAATTCTCCTCTTTAATAATCTAAAATTGTTGTAGTATAGGAGGCAAATTCGGTTCAGCAAAAACCACAATCTTTGAATGTTGTGGAATATTTATACTTGGCAAGTATACCAAGGTCGAATGCAAGGACACGACTACTTAATTTATTTATCAAATTTCGATTCATGAGGCACAAGTGTGAATTATTTCTCAATTTCAGGTCCACATGATGAAATATGAAATTTAAAATGTAATACTAAGATGCATGCAATTTTTAGTTGGTTTTATGCAATTATAAGAGAATGCAAGAAAATAATGCACGAGAATTTATATACAGACTAAAGATTACATTTATACCCTAAAAATATGAGCAACAGAAGAGAAATGGAAATCAGGGTCATTTTAAATCCCAACATTAGAAACAGTCATCAGATCAAAGCACAGACAAGAGAGCATGGTCTCATTTATCACATAAAAAATCACTTCATTTAAATCAGTGGCAAATAAGAAAATTAGATATGCTAAGATGTAGAGGACAAAACAAGGATCAAAACGACACTAAAATCATGCAATTGGGACCTACGATGCTCAAGTTATGAAAAAATAATGCAGGGGCATAATTGTAATAAAATTATAAGAAATAAAAAGGATAAATATTGCATGTAGGTCCCTGGAGGGACCTAAATGCAAATAGGAAAAAATACCTGGGCCCCTGTGAAATTTTTCCATACGCGAGTGCATTTTTGCAATTTCTGAAACTTTGGAGGGCCTCCATGTAAAATACCCAGGCACGCACGTGAGGCACGTACCTGGGGACCATTATGCAATTACTGAAAACTTCAAGGTCCTTTGTGAAATATACTCAGGCCCTCACGTGCGGTGCACGTGAGGCGCCTAGGCTCGGGAGGCCCCTCAGGTTCGGGCCACGTGGCTATAGCTGGTGGCTCGGGCCAAAGTTCGGCAAACCTGAGGCTAATGGTTTGGCTTGAGGCTCGACATGCCACACGTCTTCATCTCCACCGTCCGATCGAATCGATCAGACGATACCTGTGTCTTCTCCTCCGCCGTGTGTCACCGGAGGAGGCGGGGCTCCGACGAACAGCTGGTTGCTCCACCGAGCCTCGCGAGGCCTTCGGGTGGTCGTGGAAGCGTGCTAGAGGTCTGGCGGAGGAGCTGGATCTGCTGCGATGCTCTGGAGTTGACTGAAGCTGCTCGACAAAGCAAGGTCGTCATCGAAGGAGATCGAGACCGGCGAGGTGGCTTGAACTCCGGCCATTGACGAGATATTGACCTGCAGGTGTTAGCTTATAGCCGAAGCGTGTGAGTGAGTGAATGAAAGTGAAGTGGGGGTAAGTGGGAGACGAGTAGAGGTGAAGAAGGTGGCGGCTCTGGTGGGTCCTCCGCCGTGACAACGGAGGCACTGGATCGGGCAATGGAGGGGTTCTGGAGGGAGGAAAAGGGGTCGGCGTGGAGGTTTGATAGATGGCGAAGCTCGGGGGGTGTTAAGGCGCAAGTGAAAAGGAAGGTGGTCGGCAGAATAATTCAGAGAAATTGAAAGAAAAAGAAGTAAAAGGGTACCTGGACAGAGCCAGGTGATCGGTGGGGCAGAGAGGCTTCGGTTGAGCTTCCTTCGAAGCTCGGGTCGTCGCCCGACGTGCTCAGCCTAAGGCACAGAGCTCGAGCGGGACAGAGCCACCGCAACATGGTCGGATACCATGGGTCGACACCTGGGCGAAGAAGACCGTCGTCACCTCACGATTGCCGTCCTCCGCTGTCACCGGAGACGACGGAGGCTGGGCCTTGGCCCGTGGATTGGTGGACGAGGGGTTACGGAGGTGGAGGGGGGTGTTTATAGGAGGGGGGTGGACGGAGGTTACGTGATGTGGAGGCATTTTTGAGTTGGTGTTTTAATGGCATGGAAGTGATGGCGGGGATTGTTGGTGGTTGTGTGAGGGAGGATGAGGAATGGGCTACGTGGAGCGACCGTTAGGTGGTGGAGAAGTGCCGGAAGCGTGGGCTAAAAATGGAAGGGGGCGGGGCATTACGAAGGGGGAGTGAGCGGAGGACGGGGTTACGTGAGGTAGGAGACAACCTGGTGGCCGTTGGATCGTGGGATCTAACGGCTAGGACGCGAGCGTGGGTGGTCGGCTAAGATCAGATCCATCGATCTGATTGAATGGCTGAGGGTAAGGCGCTAAAGAGCGGTTAAGATGGATAGGTGGGGAAGATCCAACGGTGGGGAGAGTAGGGGTGACGTGGCGTATGGTGGACCATGGGATGAGAGAGCATCCTGTGGCTGTGGTTGAGGGCGACGTGGAGTGTGGTAAACCGTTGGATGGAAGTAAGATCGGATGGAGGGCAATAAAGCGTGAGGTAGCGGTTGAGATCTGATCAGGAAATCAGATCTGACGGTTGGGATAAGATCAGTGATGGACGGGTGAGATGAGGGCGAAAATGGGCAGATCCGACGGCCAAGGAAGGTGCCGTGTGGCGTGAGAAGTGGCGGGCCACGTGGCGGCTCCAGAGAGCGCCACGTGGCCCAAACAGAAAATTCAGAATTGTAAATACAAAGATAAATACAAAAGAAATAGTTAGAGGCTAATTTAGAAAAAAGTCAAAACATGAAAGTTGCTCGTCTCGACGAGATCTACAACTTTTATGTTGGTCAAAAAGCCAAAAGAGGTACTTTTACGAAAAAACATTTTTGGGGGTATTTTTTTAAGGGGGATAAAAACACCGATTTTTGTTTTTGATTTGTTTTTGTATTTTTTTAGTCTTTTTAATGGTCAGTGGTTTATGGACAATTTATCTACCTAATTTTTAGGGGTTTTTGATGATAAATTAATTTACAAGAAAAATAAGAAAAATTAAATAATTTAAGGGTAAATTATACAGAATATGATACGGGATAATAATAGCGAATTAAAGGCGATTTTTATTGGTTTAGTCAAGACAAGGGTTTAATTTGCGGCTTTTAGCATGATGAATACGATATTCAATCAGCAAGTCCCAAAGTCGAACACAAGGAGGCAAATGAACAACCTAGAATTATGTCTATCAAAATTCGTGCGCGGTTTTCGAGGCGGTCTTTTTTTTGTAATTTTTAATGCAATAAAAGATGCAACATGCAAATTCGGCCTATTTTAGGGAATAAAATGTCAAATACGTTCAAATGATTTCCGAAAAATATAAAACTTGGCCACGGTGCAAAATATGATGAAATAAATGCACTGTAATATTTTGGAATTTTTGGATGCAATATGAATTTTTTTATGAATTTTAAATGCAAACATAGTGAATTTCAATATTTAATTATAATAATATTAAACCTACTTTCTTTCAAGGATAAAATTATCTAAGATCTACCACTAGGTGATGGACCTAAGAAAAATCCTAAACCTTAAAAATATGAGATCTAATACCTATTAAAAATCAAACACTGAAATATGCAAAATGATTTTTACAGGGCAAATTATGCATGCAAATGCAAATCATTTTGGGCACAATGTCAAACACAATTAATTACAATATGTGATTTTTTGGGAATTTTTAGAGCAACGGTTAATCAATAGCAAAGTTAAGAGCATAAAATGGGCAAAGTTTGCAATTTTCCACAAAATAATTAATCATTAATTAACCGATGACCACAAAAATATCTACAGTATGTCAAAATGTAGAGAATTAAAAGACGAACATCATGCTATTTATTGAATAATAAATAAATGTCACGTAGAGGTCCAAAATCACTGGGGAACACATGGGTAGAACTGCAATAAATAAAATAAATAAAATTCAAGGGAGGGCCTAGTTGTAATTATCGAGAACTCCGAGGGCTTTGCGTAAAATATCCAGAGGGGCACGTGGGCAGCACATGCCCTCTGGTCTGCTAGGCGAAAGCGCAAATAGCTAAATCTTCGGGGGCCCCCTTTGTAATTTACCCCAGCGTCACGTGAGCCTCACGTGATAAGTTGGTTCCGCTAGAGGCTCGGGGCGAGGGTTCCACGTTGAGTGCTTCGGGCGACCCGAGGTACCTGGCCTGGAGAGAGGGTCGGAGCTGGGCTCGGAGGTTGATCAGAAACGTCGATGGAGCTCGAATCCACGGCTGGACGTGTGTTTCGCCAACGGCTCTGATCAAAGTAGCGTGGTGATCGAACGATCGCCGTTGGCTGACACACGACCAAGGGTTATCGATGGAGCGGCGGAGGAATGGTGGTGGCGTAGCGCTACCGTCGTCGATGCAGTCGATGGTCATTGGCAGCTGACAAAGAAGATGGAGTTGGAAGTCGTCGATGGAGTCGTGGTCGGAGTTGAAGCTCGTAGATGAATTCGTAGTCGTCGTTGGCCGACACACGGCCAGGGGTCGGCGGTGAAGAAGCATAAGCAGAGGAGCTGGAGCTTTGTGGTTGTCGGAGGTGAAGTCGAAGCGGTAGTGGTGATGGTCGTAGCAGGCTGACCAGCGTGCGATGGAGTCGATGAAGGTGGGAGTCGTTGGTCGAAGTAGTTGTCGGCGAAGCGTGGAGATGTTGGTGAAGATCGGTGGGGAAGATAGTGATTAAGAGAGAGAGAGACCAGAGATGGAGAAGAAGGTCGGGAGAATGGAGAGGGGGAAGGAGGATACCTGGAGGAGTAGGGGCTCAACGGCGAGGGAAAGCCGGATCAAGGCAGCTGCGGAGAAGCGGGCTGCGACGAGGAGCGGAGAGCCCTCGGATCACGCCGGGTGCTTGGCTATCACGACCGGAGGTGAGGAATGGCGGATGGGTTCTGTCGTCGGGGGGGGGGGGGGTGGGGGGGTGGGGGTCTTCTTAAATAAGAGAAGGGTCGAGCGGCCGGTGATGGAAGGAGGTTGCGAGATGAGCGGAGGAGGTTGGCCGCGCGATATAAGGAGAGGTCGTTGGCGGGGATCACGTGGACGGTTGGCCGCGAGGTCAACGGCGAATAAATTAGGAAGGCGGGTGGCGAAATCGAAGGGGGCACTGGGAGGTTGAAGGCGACCCCTGGGCTGTCCGATCGGGCGATGATCGGATGGCCCAGAATGGGCCACGTGGCGTGAGATCGAAGAGAGAGCGAGAGAGAGAGAGCGCACGTGCTTGGCACGTGCCTCGGTGGCACGTGCCTCGCACGTGCGGAGGTTTTAATTAATTTTTTTATTTATAAAAACAGGTATATAAGAAGGCCAAAAAAGGCTGACACGTGGCAGGCCCAGGGGCTGCCACGTGTCAGCACCAGAAAAGTTCGAGAAGAAATTCTTTATAAAATACAAAATAAATAGCAAATGGCCTCGGATAGAAAACGTTTATTCACAAAAGTTGTTCGTCTCGATGAGATCTACAACTTTCATGAAGACATCAAAACCAAAATCCATCAAATGCACAAAGTGAATTTTTGGGGTATCCCATGTGCATAGAATACCTATATTTTTGGGTTTTCTATTTTTTTTTCATTTTTTAAACCAGATAAAAATCCGAAAAAAATGTGGAAAAAAGATAAATAAAGATACCTTAATCTATTTTTTTATTTTTATTAATTAAGAAAATATGTACATAAAATATTAGGTCAAAAACCGCTAAAATACACAATGTACAAAAGCAACCCAAAACCCAACTTTCTCATATGAGCTCTGATTCACTTGAACTTGGTCTTATTTTGAAGGTAATTGAATATACATTAGTTCAAAATGAGTAGGATTAAAACGAACACTAGATGAGGAAGATATGAGGTTCTTAGTTCGTAAATCCTGAAACTAGGGTTTGGGTTTTTGGTCCACTTATCTGGGTTAGTGATTTTTTTTGTATTTTTTATTTATTCTTGTTAGTGATATGTACACAGTGGAGGTGGTTTTGGATCATTCGGAGTTAGCATGAATGAGTTAAAAATCAGGGAAGTTAGGCTATTTGCAGGTCATTTTTGGCTTCTTATTTTGTGCAGAAATTAGTGCTAAAATGCAATTCTTATGAAAACATGCATGAATGCTAATTATGCAGAATAAATGCAGAAATGCTGGTGATTTTGAGGGATTTGAGCTTAATAAATGAGATTTAGAGTGATGAATCCGAGATTCATCAATCTATTTCCCCTAGTTGTCAGAGTCGGAGTAATCACTTCCTTTTTGAGTTTTTTTATATTGATATTTGGGTCCAAGTCATGTTCCTGATCGCTGGGGGCACACGCTTTACCTTGTTGTAGTTGATGATTTCTCTCGTTTGTCTTGGATGTTTCTGTTAAAGAATAAATCTAAAGCAAGGGATGTTATCAAAACTTTTATTAGTGAAGTACACAATATTTTCTCTTTGTCGAGGAAATTTGTGAGAACTGATAATGCTTTGGAATTCTGTATGCATTCTCTCTCAAAATTCTTTTCATCCTGTGGTATTATTCATCAAACATCATGTGAATGGTGTTGCAGAGAGAAAGCATCGTCACTTACTCGATGTTACATGTACTCTTCTTATTCAGAGTCATGCCCCACATTTGTTCTAGGGAGATGTTGTTCTTACGACATATTATCTTGTGAATCGCATGCCCTCCTTTGTTCTAGGAGAGAAAATTAATTTCTCTCTAGCATTTCCAGAGAAGGAATTGTTTTCACTTACTCCTAGTGTGTTTGGTTCATTCGCTTTTGTCCACCAGTTGTCTCCAGGTCTGGGCAAGCTCTCTCCTAGAGCCGCCAAGTGTGTATTCATTGGGTACTCCAGGACATAGAAGGGATATCGTTGCTAAGATCCATTGAGCAGGAAATATTATATGAGTGCTGATGTTACATTCTTTGAGTTGGTTATGTAATTTTCTCCTACAAGTGATAGGTTGACTTCATCAGTTTCAGATGATGAGTTTACATGCCACCTCCTCCTATGAGTACACAACTTGTCCAGTCTGCGTCGGTCATTCCAACTCAACCACCACCGCGTCTACCACCTACATCACCTTCTCCTATACCACCACAGGTGCATCTTATTCCAACCTTACCACATTTCTATACCCGTCGATCATCTCCTGCTCATGGTCAACTCCCGTCATCCAACACGCCTCAGGTATACTGACTGCAAGGTTTCTAACGAAGGTTCTGGGGATGTGTTTGCACAGGATCCTTTGCAAGAGACTAGTAGTCATTCTAAGGATTTACCAGTTGACCTAGATGTTCCAATCGCCATTAGAAACATGTGTACATGTGCTTCATAAGGTTTCATTTAATCATCTAATAGGGGATTTCAAGACATTTGCTATTGCACTAACTGCCGTGGCTATACCACGAACTTATCAGAAGGTATTGAAAGACAATCAGTGGCATCTAGATATGGAAGAGGAGATAGTTGCCCTACAGTCACGTAATACTTGGAGCGTGGTCCCCACTCTCACTAGGGCTTCTATTGTCAATAGCAAGTGGGTGTTTATAGTGAAACACAATGTAGATGGAAACACTGATCGTTACAAGGCGAGGCTGGTTGCACGGGGTCTTACTCAGACATATGGCATGGATTATATGGACACCTTTTCACATGTTGCTCACCATTATACTCTACATATTCTATCGATTGTAGCGGTACGTGGTTGGCCTTTATTTCAGCTTGATATTAAGAATGCTTTCCTGTATGGTGATCTTCAGGAAGAAGTCTACATGCAGCAGCCTCCGGGGTTTGCTGTTGAGGGGGAGTGTCAACAGGTTTGTAAACTTCACAAGGCAATATACAACTCGAAGCAAAGACCGAGGGCATGGTTTAAGAATCTCTCGGATTTATTTGAGAAGTAGGGATTTAGAAGGTCAAATGCAGACCACTCTCTATTTGTTCAGAGAACATCTACAGGTACTGTCATTATTATGGTCTATATTGATGACATACTTGTCACAAGAGATGGTGTATAGGGAATAAAAAAAGGCAAAGGAGTTTCTGAGACGTCAATTTGTCACCAAGGATCTTGGCACTTTAAAGTATTTCTTGGGATTAGAGTTTGCCGGGAATCAACAGGTCTTGTGATGACCCAGAGGAAGTACGCCATAGATTTGCTTGTTGAAACATGAATGATAGGGTGTAGACCTGCTACTACTACTATGGATCCCAGTATGAGACTATACGAGGATGATACAGATGAAGTAGACAAGAGAAGATGCAAAGAATTGGTGGGAAAACTTCTCTATATCACTATTACTAGGCTTGATATCTCCTTGGCGGTTAGTCAGGTGAGTCGGTTCATGGAGCAACCCCGACAGGTACATATGGATGTTGTATGTATGGTACTAAGATATCTGAAGTCGTCTCCAGGTGCAGGGTTATTATTTAAGAAAGGGGCAGATCTTACCATTTTAGCCTGTGTAGATGCAGACTATGCAGGTGCCCCAAAGACGGTAAGTCCACTTCAGATTTTGCTGTATTTGTTGGTGGTTCTCTCGTAACTTGGAATAGTAAAAAGCAAACTATGGTTGCTAGGTCAAGTGTCGAATCTGAATATAGGGCTATGGCTCAAGCAATCACAAAGATGATGTGGGTTAGAGCTGTACTTAGAGATTTAGGTATTAATGGTCCTCTTCCTATGCAGTTACAATGTGATAACCAAGTTACACTACTCATTGTCAACAACCCAGCATTTCATAAGAGAACCAAACATATTGAGGTGAACTACCACTATACACGGGACATGATCCAGAATCAGGAGATCAAACAACAAATATCTTTACCAAGGCTTTGCTCAGAGGATCTTTTCAGAAGTGTTCATCCAAGTTGAGACATGATCAACATCTATGCTCCATCTTGAGGGAGAGTATAGAGGCAGTTTTGTGTTTTAAGTGTCACTTCGCTATTTATATTTTCTTATGTTTGTCCTTTGTAATTTACTCATAGGTCTCTCCCCTATATAAGAGAGCCTAGGATTCATAGGAATAAACAAGTATTTTATTTTTCCCAGCAGTTCTCGATTATTTTTCAAGGAGATTCCATCAATTACCATTTACACAACTTAATATAATAACTTGTCATTTTAGCATTAATGGTTTGCATAATTCGTGTTCTTAACTCTTAAAGGTTATCCAATAGTTCTACATCATTCCCATGTCACGACTCTACTCCACATACGCAACACATGTTTCTAAGTGCACACGTCAAGGGAGAGATGTGCAACTCAGGACTATACCCTCTTTCAACAACAACAGAGCCTTTTCCTACAGTAAGTAGGGTCAGCTACATGGATTCTTTATCTCCATTCAGATCTATCTTAGGTTATTCTCGGGCTTAGATCCAAAAAACTAAGATCCCTTCGTATAGTCTCATTCCAATACTTCTTAAGACTTCCTTGCCCTCTCTTAGCATGCTCAACATCCCAAAAATTGCATCGCCTCACCGGTGTATTAATTGACCTCCTTTGCAAATAGCTAAACCACCTCAAGCAATTTTCTCGCATCTTATCCTCGATCAGAGCTACACCAACTTTCCTTTTGATTGCATCATTCCGAATCCGATCTCTACGTGTGTGTATCCACACATCCACCTTAGCATTTTCATTTCTGCTACTGCCATTCTCTACACATGTCTATGGTTCACAAGCCAACATTCAGATCCATAGAGCATAGCATGTCTCATAGACTTCTTTGCAAAACTTTTTTTTGATTTTTAAATGAATTTTCTTATCATAGAGAATAGTAGAGACTCATCTCCACTTTAACCAACATGAATTTATTCCATGAGTAACAACTGCATCAATTTCCCCATCATGCTGTGAAATAGATCTCAATTATCTAAAATAATCTCTCTTCTGAATGTTATCATCACCAATCTTCACTTCGATTCCTTCACCAGTGTTTGCATAAAAAGTGCACTCCATATACTCAATTTTATCCCTACTTATACGAAATCCTTTAATATCAAATTCATGTCTCTAGAGCTCAAGCTTCTCATTTACTCCATCTTTAGTCTCATCAATTAGCATAATATCATCAACAAATAATATAAATCAAGGTATCTCATCCTGAATGTGACTTGTCAACTCATCTATAATCAAAGTAAAAGGAATGGACTCAAAGTTGAAACTTGAGGTAGACCAGCGTTGATGTCAAAATAGTCAGCCTTCCTAGATTGTATCCTTACACAAGATGAAACCCTATCATACATATCTTTTATAAAGTTAATGTATATGACAGATACTTGTCTCTTCTCCAAAACTCTCCACAATATCTCCTGAGGGACATAATCATAAGCCTTCTCTAAATCAATTAAAATCATATGGAGGTTCCTCATTTTAGCTTTATAAATCGCCATTGTACTCCTCAACAAGTATATGGCTTCAATAGTTGATCGACTGTCATGAATTCGAATCGATTTTCTTTTATTTTGAAAACTTGCCTCAACCTTCTTTAGATCACATGCTGCTAAATTTTCATAGTGTGACTCATCAACTTGATACCTCTGCAATTTGAATAATTTTGAATATCTCCTTTGTTCTTATAAAGAGGCACGTGATGCTTCTCCTCCAATTTTCAGGCATTTTCTTGTTTTGTCAAATAACATTGAATAAATTTGTAAGCCACGTCAAACTACGCTCACCTAAAACTCTCCAAACTTCTATATGAATGTCATTAGGTCCTACACCTTTCCCATGTCTCATAACCTTCAAAGCCTCCTCTACTTTATTCCTTTGCATTCATCTATAGCTTGCATGGTTCAAGTAACTTACACTACTAGCCAGATCTCCCAACGTGATCGCTTTCTTTCCTTTCCCAATGAAAAGCTTACGGAAGTATAGTTTCCATCTAGCCTTTATATCCTTCCGAGTAACAAGCACGTGATCTTCCCCATCCTTAATGCATCTCACTTGAGAAATATCTTTGGTCTTTCTTTCTCTTGCTTTAACCACCATGAATATATCATTTTGGCCCTCCTTAGAATCGAGATTTTTGTACAAAACTTCATAAGCTTTTGACTTAGCTTCGCTTACAACTTTCTTTTCTTCCTTCTTTGCTATTTTGTAGTGTGTGACAGTTTCATCTGTTTTATCCTTAGACATAGCGTTAACACATGCTATTTCAATTTTGGGCTTCCCTTGCACCCCTCCACTCCACCACCAAGCATCCTTTTGGTCTGGAGCTCCTCCCTTTGACTCGCCTAGCATCTCTTTGACTACCCTTCGGATACAAGATGCCACTGTCTCCCACATCTCGTTCGCACTTACATTATAATCACAAGATAATTCTTCTAAAACATTCTCCCTGAAGCTTTTCAATTGAAGATTCCACCATCTAGTTTTAATGATCTTGGAAACTCTCCTTTTCTTTACCAGCCATTTTATTTGCACATCCATGACTAACAAGCGATGTTGGGTAGTCAAACTCTCGCCTAGGATTACTTTGCAGTCTTTGCAACACAATCGATCTCTTCTCCTCAACGCAGAGTAATTCATATGTGTTCTAGTTGGACCACTCTTATAAGTAATTAAATGAACCTCCCTCTTCTTGAAGAGAGTGTTTGCTATGAAAAGATCATAAGCTGTTACAAAATCCAGAGTGTTTTTTCCTTGTTCATTTCTATCCATGAAGTCATGTCCTCCATGAACACTAGCATATCATGAAGCATCCTTTCCCGCATGTCCATTAAGATCTCTACCTAGGAAAATCATCTTTCTTTATGGGACCCCTTGTATAATCTTATCAAAATCCTCTCAAAAACTTATTTTATCCTATCATCTAAACCAATTTACGCTGCATAAACGGACATGATATTCAAAATTTTTTCTTGGAGCATCACTTTTAGCAAAATAATCCGATCCCCAAATCTTGGCACCTCAACCACACAATCCTTCATATCCTTATGAACAACCACTCCAACACCATTTTTGTCCTTATCTTTACCTGAATATCAAAATTTAAAGCATGCCTTCTCGATCTCCCTTGTTTTCTCTCCAACCATTTTGTCTCTTGGCGACATAGTATCTGAATCTTCCTTTTTCCATCATATCTACCGTCTCCATCGATTTGATAGTTAAAGTGCCAATATTCTAACTAACTATCCGCAACTTCCTTTGCAGTCTCTTTTGGACTAACTTCTTTACTCGCATGCGTCGATCACGAGAGAACCCTTGCAAATTTTGAATTACATCCATACAGTGACGCAACAGAACTAGATGAGAACCCTTGCAAATTTTGAACTACATCCGGGAAACGATGTAGCAGTCATTGCCAACTTCTCATTGCATTCGAGTAATGCAAAGTGTCGTTAGTAGAGAACGTCCCAATGAAATCTAAATGTTTGCTTAAATCCATGTTGAAAAGATCCGAACTGTTTTGAGACAAATTCCTAAATGGTGTTCTTAAAAAGAACAATACTTAGAAATTTGATTCTTTTGCTATGGTAGTCTACTACCTAACGTGCAACCCTCCTCAATTTACCCGACTTGAGATCAGTCATGGATAAGTTAGGACTACACACTCTTTACTCTCAAAAGAGAAATTCGCATGTCACCCCACCGCCATATGATATTGGCGAAGTGAAAAATCTATTCCCAACATCCTAGAAGGGAAAAAAGGTTTAACCAAGTAAAATACCATCAATTATTAGATGTCTATATCCAACTTATTTTCCAGAAGTAACTAAAACAAAATCCCCCAAGCAAGAAAATGAAACTAAAGTGTTATATTGAAAAGAATAGAAAATGAAAAAAACAAGGTGTTGTCATCCTTTACCGTGGAAGGTAAACAAGAACACATTGAAACTAAGAAATTATTAATGCGATAATATGCGTATCGAACGAAGGAAAGGGCAAAATCACGAACCCACCTTCCAACAGGATATACGTCTACTGAATTTCCCAAGAATTTAGTCTTTAGGTTGGAGGCCACGTCATATATAAAATGTTCATTATCGGCATGCCCTGCACTCATCGGAGGACGATGGCTAACCTGATAGCATCAACAACGCAATTGATAAGAGCATGTTAATGTAATTTAAACAATCAATAAAATTTTGTACTTTTTAAAAAGGATGTTAAGTAGATGTCCTTCATAAAAGTGATATCTGAGAGTAAGTAGACAAACCTGCTCAGCGAGGAATGTGATACCCCCATGATTGACCATTTCATACGTCTCTCCAAGAATCGGATTAAATGGCTTCCATGTGCGTTGCCCAAGATGCTGCAATTTGTGGGGAAAAGGATGGTTTTACTAGCTTCTCATTCATGAATTACAATCCTCTAGATGTGGAAAACTTACATGCATAAACCACACGCATGTATGGGTCCTCGCACTGATCTGCGAGGTCCTGCAAGTGGCAATATTCCATTAACTGCAATGTCGATAAACACAATCATAAAACTTTGACCAGAGAATCAGAATGACAGTGCATAATACTTGAGAAAAAATGCAGAATTATCTAAATTTAATTAATCTGACAAAAAGCAAGAAGAAACAAAACAACTATCATTTGATTAAACCAATGTGAATTGCAAATATTACATACAACAAAAAAACATGAGATTTTTTTTAGAATTTCAATCAACATTATATTAAAATTCAGGTAAATCAGCTTATCAAAGGCAACTCCATTTGCTATGTAAAGTTACAGAAGCATGCTGTAAACCCCACATATGGATTGTGGAACAGTGAGGTTCATGTATGCAAATAAAAAGATATGGTGAAGTATGAATAGATGTTAGCAGTGACCCTAATGTATTTGTTATTAAAAAGGATGCGGAAGCGAAACATTGAAAAGGATAAATAACACTAAGAACATCGGTATTTACGTGGAATCCTACTCCCTAAAGCCCTCAAAGGGGCATATGCTTCATTGCTTTTTCTCATCTGATGTAAGAGGTTTGGAGCTCCTTATATAGCCTCCACAGAGCCTCCCAGTCCCACCACTAGTAGATGTGGGACTAAATATATGGATGGGGTAAATGGATCCTGGAGAGATCCATTTATCCATCTCCCATACATATGACGCACAACCAAATACTCCAAGACTCCCCCTCAAGCTGGAGCTTGCAATGCTCAGCTTGGACAAACAGAAAGAAACTCAACTCACGCTACAGGACACTACGGATAATACCAACTCAACGTGCACAACTGCTGTTGTCGAGGACATTGCTTCTCATGCCGTGCAGGTGAGGTGGACGAATGGGCAGGAGTGTGAGTCTGCTGAATCTCCTCGTCGGAGAGCATGTGCTCTGAATTGCGCCTGTCAGAGTCACTGCAACTGGAAATGAGTCTCCTCGTCGAAGTACTCTGGCCCGCCACAACATGTGGACAACTGCTCCATCTCTGAAAAGGGTCAAACTGAAAAATGCTGTGGAGTGCATTCCTCGTCGGAGTCCACGGTCGCTGGAGAATGGAGTTTGAAAGAAGTCTCCTCGTCGAAGAACTAGGTCTCTCTCATCTGGCACAGAGACTGGTACACTACTCTAGAGTACCTATGATACCACATGAAAACCCTTGCCAATATAGCATAGGGAATGGTCCTCTACTCTGGAATCCCTATGGCTCACATGAAAACTCTGGCCGAAACAACAAAAGATGATGGAGATCATGACAAAAGATGGCATACATGTGCACTCTGAAAAAAACCACATGCTCGTACGCGTCTGAAACTGACTCGGAATCTGACGTCGAGTCTGACTAACTGAACTGTAGAGTCTGATCACTGGCTGGTCTGGAGAATATCTGACATCTTAATCTTGGAACAAGACCCGTGACTCTACATATACTCCCCATTTCTCCCATACTTGTCGGAAAACAGAGATATCGACAAAGTTGGGAGAAGACAAAGAAATTAGGGAAAACATGAACATCGATAAACCGATCTTTTTTATCACCCTTTTTTTTAAACATTTTTCTAAGTCGTTTCAACATTTTTTTACGGCTCTTTTTTTGCAATTTTTAAGCCGTCCAACCTTTTTTTTATACGACTTTGTAGAATTTTTTTTTCTTTGCATCTGCAGCCCAACGAAGCACATGGCCTACTCACAACAATTATTTTTTAACATTCAACCTTCCTCCTTTTTTGTCAAACCAGGCTTTTTTTTTAAATTTTGGAACATAGTTCGACTCCTCCCCTTTATTAGGGTTCGCTGAACCCTTCACTTCGAAAGACAAACCCCACTGGGTTTCTTCTGCCGCTGCCGACGAGGGTTGTGTGCTCCACGCCACACTGGAGCCAGCGATGCCGAGATGCACCTTGGGTGGTGGCGCTGCTTCAAGCTCCCATCGGCGCCGCTATAGGTTCTTGGAGGTCCGAGCACGATGAGGGCTGCTGGGTTTGCCAATGCCGTTGTGCGGCTAGGGCGCTTGTGGTTTCTCTGCAGTCGCCTTGTGCGCCTTGTGCGGCTAGAGATAGGGCTGTCGCCGCTAGGAGGATGGCGTCGCCCAGACTGCAGGTGGCTCGCGCTGGAAGTGCGCAAGAGGAGAGGTGACTCCTCATTCTCCTTTTTCTTCTCGATGATGCGCCGCCACCGCCTTCTTTTTCTTTGCACGGGAATAGGGATGCTCTCTGCCTGGAGATCGAGTCTCGGCACTGGATCTCGCCACCTACACGTGGAATTGCACTAGACTTGAGAAATTTGCTTGGATGGGGCTCGATCTGTAGATTGGAAGTATCATGGTTTTCAGTAAAAAGAACCCTAGAATCGAAACTTGGCATTGGAGAGGGCCTAGAGATGGTGGCGCCGAAACATCGCCAAGGGCTTCGAGACCATAGGGTTTGCTTACCAGGAGGCAACACTGCATTGCTCTCCTGCGCGCGAGAACTGTGCTTGGGCCAAACTCCTGGAGATGCGAGACCTTGAATCTCCAGAATAATGATCTTCAAATGTTGATCTTAGAAAATAATCGACAATAAAATCGATAATCGAATCTCGAACATAATATGAACAACTTTCACGATCAAATCCACAAGAATCGAACCCACTCTGATATCATGTTAGAAAAAAGGAAGCGGAGGCGAAACATAGAAAAAGATAAATAACAATAAGAACAACATGATTTACGTGGAACCTACTTCCTAAGGAGCGGGATGAAACCGCGGGAGAAGCCCTCAAAGGGGCATATGCTTTATTATTTTTTCTCATCTGATACAGATGGTCTGGGGCTCCTTATATAGCCTCCACAGAGCCTCCAAGTCCCATCACTGGTAGATGCGGGACTAAACATATGGATGTGGTAAATGGATCCTAGAGAGAGATCCATTTACCCATCTCCCATACATATGACGCACAACTAAATACTCGAACGGTATTCATAAACAAGATAGCCAAATTATATAAATAGCTCCAAACACATCAATAGCCAAATTATATAAATAGCTCCAAACACATTAACTGCCATTTCCAAGCTGTCCCAAGTGTTCTCTATGTGTGAAGGGTCCAACTTGAAGACAGCATATTTCTATTGCAACAAGAGTGCTCAGATCACGATGAGGGGCCTCACCCTCCCCATCATTCGCTGGTAGATGCCCATCATTCCACCAAAACAGCTTTCCTAAAAAAACACGAAAAAAAGCCTCCCAGCGTGGAGTTCAGGAAGGGTACACCACAGTCGGTCTCTAGCAAATGAGTATGCTCAATAATCCCACGGCTAAAGTTGTAAGGACAGTTCAGGTCCAAGTTTGCATTCCACCAGTTCCTGTAGATCTCACTAGCCACCCCCTTCTCGGCCAACAAAGCAAAATAGTGACCTTCATGGTTGTCTTAGTCCTCCTACACATGCTATAACAATCGTGATGCAGAAATTGGTCACCCACTTGGCAAGGGAAGCTGCGGAAATCTATATGCATGAAACCCCCTTGGCCCAGCCCTGCCAATCCTTGCCCCTGGCAACAGGTCTCAATCTCTCAAAAACAATGGTCAGTCCTGGAAAGTTGCCAATAGGCTGATCCAACAGGGAAAACGCAAAAACAGCAAACCAAATACTACTCTCTTCCCCATTTTGGCTCCAACAATCCATCACTGTTCGATGCCATTCTGTGAATGTCAAGCTTCTTTGACATTAGCCCTCAACGTGCTCTGCTTTCACAACTTCCAGGAAATTGGAGGCTTAGTGCATAACAACACCATCTCTTTGTATTTTGAGGCCAAGGAGAAAGCCTATGAAAGGCCAAATAGTGACAGTTATTAGAGTTGAACCACATACACCAAGATTCTATGCTTTCTGAGTGACTGTACACTTTCCTTCCCTGGCACTCTGGCAGTGTGTCTCCATATTCTTTGTGGAACCCCATTCTCTCAATCCCTGACGATCAATATAAATGCAGTGGACTTGCGTATGATTTGGAGAAGCAAGCTTCGGATCCGAATCAAGATTTTTCTATGGTTATTTAGGTTGGACAAGATCCTCACCAAAGGGCACAAAGGACAGTTGATGGGGGCGAAGGATGTCACATGTGATATGTGTGATGAATCGATTGAAGATTTGGGGCATCTATTCTTCTCATGCTTATCCTCGGCTCAAGTTTGGTGTAGGACGAGCATTCTTGGTTTGTTGGACGGAACTGTTCAGGATTCTGGAGAGATATAAGATATGTGTGTGGTTATGGGCACGAGGACAACGCCTTTCCTTTTGCGTGGGTTTAGGCAATTTGGTGCTCCAGAAATGATGTCATTTTCGAGGGGAATACTTTTTATTCTGAGAATGTGGTGGAACATTGTCGAGCATTATGTAAAGTTTGGACTATATAACTATTTGTAAATTTTGTAGTTATATATATGGGAAAAATGTGGATGCTCCCTAGGAGCAGCCAACGGGGCTACTCCCACCCCTATTTTTTTCCATTTTTTTTATTTTTTTGGAAAATAAAAATATATATATTCATCATTATATCCCTCTATCTAGTCAAAAAAAAAAAATCCCTCTAACATTATATTAAAATTTTGTCAGAAACAAAGACTCGTAGGCCCTCCATCCGGTCGTCATTTTTTTAACGGCCGCAGGATTTTTTAAATCGACCATGCTTAGATGGAGGCCGTATGAGTCTCTGTTTCTGACGAAATTTTAATAGAATGTTAGAGGGATGTAATGATGAATATATAAATTTTTATTTTCCAAAAAATAAAAAAAATTAGGGGAAAATGGGGGTGGGAGCAGCCCGTTGGCTCCTCCCAGGGAGCAGCCACATTTTACCCTACACACACATACACATACATACACTGTTAGGTGGGTCCCGGAATGGGAAGCCACCCTCTTACTTTTCAAAAAAAATATAAGTGGAGTGGACTTTTCCCACTAAGACTGCTTGCATCGTCCACTCACATTTCGCATCCTTCTTAATAAGTTGAGTGAGTGGTACAATAGAGATTCTTGAGAAAGATTCTGTAGCGCCATTCTAGGCGTTCCTTTGGAAATAGCATCCTTCTTATTCCTTTTGTCGTTGACCATAAATGAGGATTGATCTAACAACTCTCGCAATGTCTCACCAGCATGCCAAGATCCAAGCCACAACGATGCCCCACTACTTTCAACACCAAAACCTTCCAGAGGAACCGTCTACCCTTACTACCACTAACTAGCCTCCTTCTCAGCATTCCAATCAACAAGAGGGAACACCTTAAAAAGAAAAGGTAACAAAATAGGTCACCTTAACAAGTCTGTTTATGAAAAACTCCATAGCATAAGAACAAAGTTGTCCCCTATTCCTATGCAATCTCCCAACCCCTTTTGACAATAAAACACTATTCATAACCCACGTGTCTTTTATACTAACGAACCCTCTACAACTATACTAATCTTCATCAAGTGACAAAGGCACCCCACTACTTTAACCACCAAAACCCTTCCATCTCATCCAAACCAAGGCATCCCACCACTTTCAACAACAAAACCTTCTAAAAGAACCTTCTCCTCAAGACATTATATCCTTTCTCTTCTCTCACCTACATCAACAATACTAACATGAAATTTACTTTTATAGAAAACTAAGAGATTGATGTATTGATAATGAACTCTAGTCTCCCATATATAACAAGAGGAGGTGAGTAAAGAGGGTATACATGAATAGAAAGCACAAAACTAACCTTGAGAATAGAAAGCACAAAACTAACCTTGAGATGTTACAACTAACACTTCCTCTCAAGCCGAGGCATAGATATCTAACATACTTAACTTGCAGCAAAATTACTCAAAAGAGGCTCTTGAGAGTGCTTTAGTAAACATATCTGCAATCTTGTATGCAAAAGGAATATGGACGTCTGTAGAAGTCGTTATTGGATGAGATCCCTAGTGAAATATCACTCAACCTCTAAATGATCCGTTTGCACATGAAAGACTGAATTGTTTACTATATGCATGGGGGCGGTGTTATCGCATCTCAATTCTATCTTTACAACTGGCTGAAGGTGAAGGTTGGTAAGCTAGCTTTAATCTAATGCACCACTATTGTTGATGGGTCACTGCCCTTTATTCACTCTATACACTCAAGTGGATATTATTGATTCTTGTTTCTTGCTTGTCAATATACCAATCTTTCGCTTAAGTGGAGAGGCATGTAATTGACTTTCCATCTATAATGCACCATGCATGGTCTACATCACAATACATTGTAATATCAAGATATGTCCCTAATGTAAAGGTGGCCCCTTTCTAAGGACGATCTTAGTATGCCTCAAGACCATCATGGTTGTGTCCTGGTGGGCCTACATAGGCATGAACAAACCAACTTTCTCTACTGCAAGGAAGATGTCAGATATAATATAGTAATATAGATGAGTTTTCTCACCAATCGATAATATTGCCCCCATCCAAGCTTGGCATCCTCGTATAAATGAACCTTAGGAGTAAATATGATGTTATGGGAATAACTAATAGTAAATATGAAGTTATGGGCATGAAAGAAACATAGATTTAGGTATTCATTTTGTATAATCATTATCCTAAACAATAAGATATTTATAAGCTTCTCAAACTACGAAGTAAACCATTAAATCATAAAAATGCTTCAAAAAATAAAAAACGCCTCGACCACTTCGAGGTGTTTCACCTCGAGGCTACGCCTCAACCACTTGAGGCACATGCCTCACTGGATTGGACTGAGGGGCACGCTCTCGAGGCTAATAGGACTGCCTCAAGGCTAGTTTTCCATACCATGCATGTACCTCCTCTTGTCTACCTCCTCGGTGTCATCATCATATAGATTCATGATCGGGTCCATGGGAGTAGTGGCAAGCATGCAATCTTTTATGCACATCTCAGAGAGAGATCTATAATGTATTCCTCTACGTCATCACAAGAGCTCGATGGTTCATGACGAACTCAAGTCCAAGTAATGTAGATTGCCAAGGTCCTTGGTTACAAACTGCCGACCAAGGAAATCGTTAGTAGCTTGGATGCCATGCAAATCATTACATGTAACAATGATATCATTAACATAAATCAATATGGAAATTGTACCTCTCTGAGAACTCTAAACAAACAGTGAATGGTCTGTAGTCGGTCTCATGAACCATGTTGCTCTATTAGATATGAGATCTTATGAAACCATGCTCTTGGCCATAGATAACCTTATAAAGTCTACAAACCTTCTAACCCCCCTCCCTCAGCAGCGAACACAGGAGGTTGCTGCATGTAGACTTCCTCTTGTAAGTAACCGTAAAGAAACACATTCTTCAAATCAAGATGATATAGGGGCCAGTCTTGTGTCACTGCAATAGAGAGAATGATCCACAGTGTAGAATGCCGAGTCACTGGAGAGAAAGTGCCATGGTAGTCCACCCATATGTCCGGGTGAACCCACACACCACAAGCCTCGCCTTTTAGCGATCAACTCCGCCATATGCTCAGTGATTCACTATGAACACCCACTCGCATCCCACAACAGATGCTCATGTAGGAGCTGTAATGATGCTCCATGTGTCACATGAGTGTAACGCAACCATCTCATTCTTCATGGCAAGATGCTACTGACTATCCTGGATCGCCTCCTGATATATTTGTGGTATCTCCATGGCTGACATTCCCACAACAAGTCTTCTAAAATCAGTTGAGAGTCACCCCAAAGAAACATGGGCTGCAAGAGGACATGTAGCACAAGCATGTCTCCACTTTCACAGAGAAATATGCACATTAAGATCACATATCTCCTCGACATGTAAACCACCCTCATGAAAGGGTACCTGCTCATACTGTAAAGAGTCACGTTGCATGGACAAATCACTAGTGCCATCACTAGAAACAATGTACCCAATACATACCTGGGATGTGCTGGATGATGGGGAAGGCCCATGAGCTTGGGGAATCGTGTGATGCCTGCGAATATAGATATGTGACAACAGTCAGGCCAAAGTACTGGGTGGTGGTAAAGGGATAGCCATAGGAGCAAGTGGTACTGGAGTATGTACTAGAGATGGTGGAGGCAGCGGTGGAGGCGATAGAGGTGTAGGTACTGGAGGCGGTGGTGCCATAGGAAGAGGAGGCACATATACGTCCTCTCATGAGTTAGATGGAGTCGACCCGTCACCTGTAGGAGGGAAATACATAATAGACTCAAATAAGGTGACATCAACACTACACCGTATTGCCGTCGAATTGGATCGAAGCATTGGTAACTTTTTTGTGTACGAGAGTAGCCTACAAAGACATACTTAATATCTCTAGGGGAGAGCTTGTCATGACCAGACATCGGATGGTGAACAAAGGCAATAGAACCAAACACATAGGGTGTAAAGGAGAACATATCCTTCTCGGGAAACACAATCAAGAAATGAACCTTCTCTCTTAAGATAGAAGATGGCATGCGATTCATAAAGTAGCAAGCAGTGAGAACTACATCAACCCAAAAAGAGTAAAGAGCACAACTCTGGATCAAAAGTCTCCTTGTCACACCAAGTGACGGTGTTTGCATTCAGTATCACCATTTGGTTGAGAAGCGTAAGCACACGAGGTTTGATGTACGATGCCAAGAGACTCTAAGAACTCGGATATATGTAACATGCAGAACTCCAAGGCATTATCAGAGCGAATAAACTTAACAATAGCAGAGAAAATATTCTTTATTTTATTAATAAAAGATTTAATGACAGACCCAGCTTTAGACTTGTCTTTCAACAACACAAGAAAGTCTAGAATAATCATCCACAACAACCAGATAAAAACGATGTCCCTAGCAATCAGGAATATCACTATGCCCCTAAATATCAAGATGAACAAGCTTAAATAAATGACTACTTCTACGACTTTGACGACTAGGAAAAGAAGAGCAATGATGCTTCCTAAGCTGGCAAGCCTCGCATTGGAAGATAGAACACATGGAGATCTATGGGAGGACATGACACAACTACTGCACAGGAAGATAGCCAAAACGAAGATGCCACAAGTGGAGAGACTGATCTAGTGGGAACTGTAGAGGCACCAACATCAGATCAGTCTGTAGGGCCCTCGTTGTTCACGACCACATCCAATTACCCTGCCTATTAGTTTGTCCTGAAACACAAGAGACGAAGGGACAAAATGGCACGATAATGTAGATCCTTAGTGATTTGACTAATAGAAAGTATATTCATATGAAAATCAGGTGCATATAGCAAATTCTGCAAGCGTATGTGTTGAGATATTTACATCTTTGTATATTTATTTCTTATTTCCATTTATTTCATGTACCTCTCGTGTTATTTACACAGGGCTTTTCTCTTATATAAGAGAGCCCTAGGATCTCTCTACTGAAACATATTCTACTCTTTTCCCAACATAGTATCAGAGCAACAGTCCTAGATCGAGGTTCCTATATCCCACCAAAAACCCTAACCCTTCCCTCATCCCACCTTCCGTCGTCTCCAGCTAAACTAGCCTGCCTCGCCACCCTAGCCCGCCCAGCCCCAAAATAGGCGGCGCTCCAACCCGACTCGCCCAGCCCTAACACGAGCGGCGCTCCAGCTTGCCTTGCCATCCCAAGCTACCGTGGTTGCACCAGCTGGCCACCCCAGCTCACGGCTGTTGCCCCAGCCAGCCCCCGTCGTCCTTGACAGTCCCTCCAACAGCCTAGTCCTTGAGGGTGTGTTGCCCGCTGCTGCTTGGGGGCTGTAATTCATGGGTTTTTTATAGGTCGATAAGGTCTGATTTTGACAGGAATATGTGATTTCAAGTATATAAATCATGGCAGCTGTAGACCTCATCAAGGATTGAAGAGGATGGTTGTATAAGTCTACACATACAACCGATCCCTCATATGACTGTGTAGACTTGCTGATAGAAGTCTACTCCCCACTTTGGTCTGGAGTTTTCAGTATTTTTTTTATCATGTCATACAACAAGGGTGATGTTTTTCATCGTTTGGTGCCTTCAAAGGCCTGACTCCTATCGTGAAGATGGATGGGACCAACTACGAGTTGAGGTCCATGCAGTTTTGCACCCTTATGCAGTGCCATAACAAGGAGCACATTTTGACTAATATAGAGCCGACGAACAAAACTGGGGCTAATGCTACATGGAAGCAAGATGATGCCTATGCACGAATTTGTCTCTTCGGGATGCTCACCATGGAGATCGCCAACGACATCGTTAATCAACCCACGACCAAAGCCATGTGGGATGGCTAACACTTATGGGGAAGCGAAGAATGAGAGCAAAATCCTCTAGTTGCAGTATGATATTTTCTCGATCAAACAGAACGGTCGACCTCTTCATGCCCAAAGGCATGTTTAAGCGTCTTCATAGCTTCATGCTCATTACTACCTGCACAGAGCAACAACATGCATATAGGAATGCCACTATGACATGAGTCTTTCTGTCATCTCTTGACTCTGAGTACGATGCAATACGTACTCAACTACTTATTGGAGAGACAATACCCCGATAAAGGAAGTCTATAAGAGACTCAACAGGATTGCTACTTCATCTACTACCGTGGCTCTAACTCCCTTTGCGATAGCAGCTTCTCATGGAAGAAGGGGTACTTCACAATTTTGGGTGTGGATCCCGTGGCTAAGAAGGACATCATCGTGTCCCATGTACACATTGCCACCATCCAAGACATTCGGAGAAGACGTTCTATCTGAATCATAAGTATCCATTGTCTTCTCATGTAGCTGAGCAGACAGAGCCTACTACAGCTCCTTCTCATGATGAGAGGTTTGATGATATTGTCTCAAGACTGAGAGAGATGATGACTACACTGCTTGCTCCAACAACATGATCTTCATATATTGCAGCTATTGTCAGATCATCTATGAGTTCGTTAGGTGCTGCATATGCACATACCAATTGTAGCAGTATAGATTTGACTTATTCGATCATGGACGCCGGAGCTTCTCATTATATGTGTGGAGATTGGGCTCAATTTACTTCTTACAGATCTATCCCCCTGGTAGATCGGTGGTGATTGCCAATGGGGTTCATCTACCCATTGTTGGTCAGGGGGAGATAGTTTTAGCCCCATCGATGTTTCTATAAAATGTTTTACGTGCTCCAACATTTCAGATGAATCTTTTTTCTATTAGTCAGATTATAAAAGATTTACATTATCGTGCCATATTTGATCCTTCTTCTCTTGTGTTTCAGGACATATTCACGGACAGGGTAATTGGATGTGACCGTGAACGGAGAGGGTTGTAAAGGCTGGTCCAACCTATGTGTGTCAGTGCTGCCACTATTCCGTCAAGATATGTATCTCCTTTCATGTGGCATTTCACTTTGGTCACCTTTCTCTGCAGAAGCCATGTCATATTCTCCTTCAGATCTCTACTCATTCTACCTTGGAGTGGGAGGCGTGTCAGCTTGGGAAGCACCATCATTCTTCTTTTCCGAGTCATCATAGTAGTCAGTTATTTGAGTTGGTTCATTTTGATAACTGGGGTCCTAGTTGTGTTCCCAATCATCAGGGACATCGGTTCTGTATGGTTGTTGCGGATGATTTCTCTAGATTATCTTGGGTTTTCTTGCTAAAGAATATGTCTGAAGCTGGTCCCGTTATTAAATCCTTTCTTGTTGAGATTAAGAACATTTTTTCCGCTAATGTAAAGTTTTTTCACACTGATAATGCCTTGGAGTTTTCTACTTTACAATTGTCTGACTTTCTCAGGTCTATTGGTTTTGTTCATCATACTTCTTGTGCTTACACTTCACGGTAAAATGGTGTTGCTGAGCGCAAACACCATCACCTTTTGGATGTCACAAGGACTCTTTTGATTCAGAGTTGAGCTCCTCATTCGTTCTGGGGTGATGCGGTTCTCACTGCATGTTACTTAGGAAACCATATGCCTTCTACTATCCTTTGAAAAAAGTTTCTTTTCTTGATTGTGTTTCCCAAGATGGACATATTCTCCCTTTCACCCAAGCTTTTGTTCACACTTTTACTCCTGATAATGATAAGCTCTCTCCTATAGCTGTCAAATGTGTGTTCGTTGGTTATTCTCATACCCAAAAAGGGTATAGATGTTTTGATCTTGGTGGGAGAAAATGTTATGCGAGTACTGATGTCACATTTTTTGAGTCCATTATGGATTTTTCTCCTACAGGTGACAAGTTGTCTAATGGTGACTCTGGCGAGGATGTCTTTGTTCCACTGCCTCTGTTGTCTCCACCAACAACCACCCATGTTGAGTCTTAGTCACCTCCACCTCCTCCACCACCTCTACCTTTGTCTACCTTGATAAGGTTCCTACCATGGTTTTACATTCGTAGGTCCTCTACTCACCCCTTTGCTCATGCACCTTCCCCGTCATCCAGCATGCCTCAAGTATGTCATGATCACATTGATTTTACCAATGGCACTGGTGACGGATTTGTTCCACATGATACTATACATGAGGAGCTGATACTAGAGAACAGAAGCCAATGATCTTGACGTACCTATTGCCTTGAGGAAATCGCATCGTAACTGTGCCACGTACCCTCTAGCTGCACATGTTTCCTTGGACCATCTTTCAGAGGAGTACAAGAGGTTTGTTATGGGACTCTCAATCATTACTATCTCACGTACATATCAGGAGGACTTACATGATAGCAGTTGGAGACTTGCCATGGAGGAGGAGATGACCGCTTTGCAGTCTCGTGGCACTTGGAGCATTGTTTCTGCCCCTCCAAGTGCATCTATTGTGGGGTGCAAATAGATTTTTACAGTGAAACACCAGACATATGGCAGTGTGGATCGCTACAAGTCAAGTCTCGTAGCACATGGGTTCACCCAGACTTATGGGGTGGACTATAAGGATGCCTTCTCTCTAGTGGCCAGACACTCGACATTGCGCATTCTTCTATCAGTTGTTGTTTCTTGAGATTGGCCTCTTTACCAACTTGATGTGAAGAATGTGTTTCTATATAGATATCTAGAGGAGGAGGATTATATGCAGGAACCACCAGGGTTTGCTGCCGAGGGGGAGTCTCAGAAGGTGTGTAGGCTCAACAAGGCAATTTATGACCTGAAGCAGGGTCCGAGATCTTGGTACCAAAAGCTTTCAGAGTTGATAAAGAACGGGGGGTTTTCTCGGTCCAATGTGGATCACTCGCTTTTTGTTCGGATGACACAGAGAGGTACTATTGCTATTCTTATCTATGTTGATGATATTATGACACCTCGGATCCGGGTACCTGTTTACACGACATTTGCCGTATTATATTCACTAAAGATCGTATTAGACAATAAAATTTAAGGGGATTTTTTTTTGCGTTTTGCAGTGACATTCAAAATCAATATAAATAACCATATAGCTGACAAGAAATGTCACCAACTTTCCATTGTATTAATTTCCATATGATTACATTGTATATATGTATCTCAAAATGCACATAAGAGAAAGAAAAGTACTATACATAATCTGAACCAAAAATTGCAACAACTGTACCGTCAGGTATAGCAGTGGATGCTCGGAATCATCATCCAACTACTGAGACGCAGGCGATTTACCTACCAAGTATGCAAGGAACAAAAGTACGTCAATGGTTGTTGTGTACATTCCATCACATATAAAAATAATAATAACAAGTAGTTTAGTATGTCCAAAATAAAGCAAGTAGAAAGCCAACTACAAATAAAAATTACAACTACTTGCGTGGTAAATGGTTTTCAAGCTGCCTAGTTTGTATGCCTCATAATTTCCCATTACACTATATATATCATAACATTTTCATATATTAGTTGGTGACCCATATGTGTATGCTTTTTTATTTTGTTATTTAGAGATCATGTTTAGGGATCTTAATAATGAGAATGATGAGGTTCTGATCTGATTCGTGATTCTATCTAACTTCCCAAGTCTAGTGGATAGTCTGTGGCCTTGGTCTGATTGTGACCTCACACTATGACTCTAAGGCGTGAAGATTACCTTGGGGTTGGGGTGCCTCCGTAGGCATGTGATGGAGTATAATGCATCCTAACTAAGTTCCCAACACGTCCACTAATTTATCTATCACCCGTAGTAGTAGTCCTAAGATCCAATTAGTTGTCGATAATCGATGATTGATGATAAATGATGATTCTGTACCAATCTCAACTATAATCAATTCAATTGTAACCAATCTTAATTTTGCCAAACTCAGCTGTGATTGATCTCACTCTATCCAAATTTCCAAGCTCAATTGTAACTCCTGCAAATTCAACTATAACCAATTCAGATGTAGCCATAGAGAATTCAGATGTAGCCATCGGCAAGCCTATTGGTAGAATGGTAACCAAAACTCAAGCGATGAGAAAAACTCCTAAGAGATCCTTTTGGGGTGACTCCGTAGGCATGTGGATGAGTATAATACATCCTAACTAAATTCCCAACACGTCCACTAATTTATCTATCACCCGTAGTAGTAGTCCTAAGATCCAATTAGTTGTCGATAATCGATGATTGATGATAAATGATGATTCTGTACCAATCTCAACTATAATCAATTCAATTGTAACCAATCTCAATTTTGCCAAACTCAGCTGTGATTGATCTCACTCTATCCAAACTCAATTACGATTCATTCCAAGCTCAATTGTAACTCCTCCAAATTCAACTGTAACCAATTCAGATGTAGCCATAGAGAATTCAGATGTAGCCATTGGCAAGCCTATTCGCAGAATGTTAACCAAAACTCAAGCGATGAGGAAAATCTCCTAAGAAATCCTTCCGTCTCACCTTCTAAGTGGAAGTACGATCCATTTGAAGGATAGGTGTACCCCAAAACTAGACCACCGAGATGAGTGAGCGAGACTCTCCGGAAAAGTCACTCTAGAAAACTAACCCAACCGGTACAAGCTAATGAGCTCATAAAGAGAAACTAAAACCAAGGGTCCCCTAGCCTAGGTACCCTAAAATAGAGGGTCAGCGGAACCGGTTAAAAGTCGGATCCCAACGAGGCGTAAAAACAATGCGAGCTCATGTAAAAACCGTAAAAGGACTGGGATCCTAGACCTGTGCACATGGCGGTCACTGCCCTAACCGGGCTTCCTATCTCCCTCCCAGTTGAGGGTCACCGTGCCCTCGTATAGTCAGGTGTAAGGGTCACCATGACCGATAAAATTAACTGGTATCACTGATTCACCATCAATTTCACTTATTTATTTACTCAATCATTTTTCAATCTCTTCAATAGTTGACTTATAGATCTAGGTAATTGTCACAACTTATCTTTAGTGATATATATAAATAGAAGATTATATTCATTGATCAATTGATTAAGTACTACTATTAATAATGATCTTAGGAGATCATTTTTGGACTTCATAATAAAAGAGTGTTAATATTCTAATATTGGTATTTCAAATATCTTCAATAAGATCATGAGATTAGAAGGTGTTCAATGGATCTGGATCTAAGTTCAGATTGATGCAAGATTTCCCAACTCTTCTCATCTTAAAATCATGAGAGTTAGAGCTACTCATTAGATCTAGATTTTGTTCATTTCTATGATCCAATTCACGTAAAATCTCCAATTCTTTTCATCATACAAAGCATGAATCTCATAACCTACTGATTGGTCTAAATCAAGATCAATTCCACATAATTTCTTAATTCTTCCATTCTTTAAAAATATAAACCTTGTACCTAAACCTTAATATGAATCAGGATCATCCTTCCCAAAATCTTAATCATTCTATTTTCCAAAATAAGATTTTATAGCCTAATTGGTGTTCTATAATTTGGATCAATCTTATGCAAAACACCTCACTTTTCATCATTTTACCTATGAAATCTGCAATAATAATAGGTCTGAATTTGAACTAAATTGTATATTATTTATCCACAATCTCTTATCTTTTAAATCCTAAAATATGTAGCATACACCAGTCTAAACTGAGTACTAAATCTATGCAATTCTCCCCTAATTTTGATCTTTTAAAAATCCACGATTAGGAGCTAAAATTTTGAATAAAAATTCAGATTTTTACAAAAACATGGATGGCAACAAGAGGAGGGATATATGTACCTTTTTTTAATCTTCAAAATAGAGATCAGATTACATGTAAGAGTTGCTTGAATTTGGAGCAGCACAGGGGCTTTTCTAATCTAACTATGCATTATCGAATTGATAATAATTTATAAGTTATACTATCTTTGCTATTCTCACATAACCATGAATCAAACAGTAAATGGAACTTTAACCACCATATAATACATGGTCCCAGACATAATGATGCAACAATTTTTTTAATAGTAAACTCAATGTTCCATTACTAATTTGGCAGTGACAAATTACTGAACTAAGATGTGGACACAATAGAAGGCTTTTCTGGTGACACACTTTACGATGAAATCAATTTTTTGATTGATTGATCCTAAATGATTTTTGATTTACGATCTATTGATCGATTCAGATCAATATTGATTGATAGTTTATCGGTTTAATTAGACTTTAATCGGGCCAGGTTCGGGATATTGGATCCGAGTGTTACATATTGCCACAGGTGGTGATGAGAAGGGCATCCAAGTGGCCAAGGAGTTCTTAGGTCAACAGTTTGTGACTAAGGATTTTGGCAATCTTTGATACTTCCTCAGATTAGAGTTCGCCAGGAACTAACAAGGTCTTGTGATGACCCAGAGGAAGTTTGTTATTGATTTCTACTAGAGAGAGGTATGTCATGAAGGATATTGAGAATCCTAAAGCGCATCACGGAAGCGTGACGATCGCATCTTATACGATCGGGGCGATTAGTCGCACTAATCGCAAGATGCAACGGAATTTAAAATTTTAAAACATGTGATGAAACCACATGATCACAAGAACATTTCTTGGATCATTTCATGAAACCACAAAGTATTAGAAATACCTTTCGAAGCGTGGTTGCGATCATGAAATCTCTAAAGCAAGAGATCCTCCTGGCTCGAGTTCGATCCACGAAGACAGCACTTGCGGGCGCGATGATGAGACGCGTGACTCCCGCAATCCTCAACGAAGATCCAAGCCTCGAATCCCCTGATTTCATCCAACGAAATCCGTCATCTTCCTCTAGAGCAATCAACCACAAAAGAAGATGGAGATCCTCGAGTAGTCAAAGGTGAAGGCGAAAAAAGGGTGTCTCTCAACACATAAGATGAACGGCCACCTTCGAGAGAGAGAGAGAGGACATCGAGAATGAGAAGAGAGAGAGAGAGAGAGTAGACGTGTACTCTAGGTGTACCTTGAAGGGGCTAGGGTTGCCCTCCTTATATATTAGTTTGGGATCCAATGGATCTCAATCCATGGCATACATAGATCCAACGGCTAGATTGATCTACGTATCAACGACCATGATTGTTGTTGGTTAAAAACCAATAATATTAATTTATATCAAATCAAATATATATTGCATTATCATCAACACAATTTAATTTAACATAAATCAATTATTAAGAGATAATAAGATAACAAAAGAGAGGATAATTAATCACCCCCCAAAATTAGGGGACGTCACCTATAGGTGACGTCACCTATTTTTGTGGTGATTATTTCCTCTTTATTTTATCCTATTATTCCTTAATAAATTGCAATAACTATTATTGCAATATTATCCACCAAATTAATTACAAATTAATTTGTAAATATTTCAATCATGTCATTAAAAAATATGTGAATCATATTCACAACCCAAACTAATTTGTAAATTACATTTCTAATTAATTAATTAATGTGAATCCAATCCACATTAACAATTAACAAATGCTATTTACAAAGTTTCTCTCTCTCTGATATATTATAAATCACATTTATAATATACACAGATATTATGGATATCACTGTCCACGACCTGCTTTTCCTTGATAATTAAATCTCATTTAATTGTCTTGGACAATCATTCTCACGATATGAATCTTATTCATATTATACTTGATAATTAAATCTCATTTAATCATCAAGACCTTTTTGCTTGGATACAAAATTCATTATAGGAATTATTCATGAACTCCTTCAAGAATAATATGCTTTCTCCGCAGATACTTGGAGATAAGGAGAGGGCGTATGTATTGTTCCACATATACTGACTTGGATATTGAGATCTCATCTCAAATCCAGATCTAACGGACCTCCCATTGATGCTTGATTAAATCAAGTCCGTATACTTAATCTTCTCATTGCATCTGAATCTCATTCAGATCAATGTCCAACATTTGGACTAAGATCAAGTTACTTCTCTACTGAGAGGAGTCACTAAAATCCAGACCTGTTTCATCACTCCCTCGGACTGGAAGCGTCATGGTTATACAATCGTTTATGATCACATCACCCTCAGGTATACCCAATACTTGTACATCCTGCACACTGGAAGACCAATGATCAACCTGAAGATGGAGATCAATTTTACATTGTCTTCTTCAGGGTTTGATCACCAAGTGGTCATTGTGATTTGGTATCGATCATATGCTTTCCCAAAGCATATATCATACCTTCAAATTCTTGTCATGCTTCCAAATAATGACGACCATGCATGAAATTTGATCGGTCCTAATACCTCACGAGTAAGCTCATGTCTTCCGGTTCATAAGTGAACCTATATGATCCCTTTGAGAGATCGTATTACTCATATGCCCTTATGTGCACACTAGCTCGCCGGTGTATAGACCTTGGTTAGGTCATCAACCTAATGGTCTGCCAAATGTACATACTCGAACATATAGTAACACATCTGTCTCCGGTCAGAGGATGCGTGCCTATGCTGTGACAGCTTTCAACACAGGACTTAGGTTATCTCGATCTCACTAAGTCAACCCATTGACCTAACTAATCTGACACCTCCGAATCACTATTCCCATGAAGAGGACGTGCATCAAGAGGTCGGTCAGATATCAGCCTATGTGAGAAAGGATTGCCATCTCCTACTTAGGTAGGAGATCATCTCTTAATAATCGTTTGATGGTGCTTGACGAGTCCTCTATCTAACCCATTAGATATTCATCCAAGCACCGGCCTCTATGATTCATCTAATGAATCAACAGCTATATGATTATCAAGACGACCATGGTACATAACCCTAATTGTACAGAGGGACCTTATAGTGCATTCATTCACTTAATTTCAGAAAGGGAGTGAACAATCAATAACTTTTATTAATAAAACATATTTATTACAATAACATTTATTGTAAGAATGGTTCGCCTCGGGCTCACATGGCTAACAATCTCCCACTAGCCCTCAGAACCATTCAGGAACAGTCCTTAAATCCATGCTAATTACATACTGGTCGAAAAACTTCTGCGTCAGAGTTTTGGTAAGAGGATCAGCAACTTTGTCGGTAGAGGCCACCTTGGTGATGATGATATCACCTTGCCTTTGAATCTCTCGAATGATGTGGCATTTCCTTTCCACGTGCTTGATCTTTTGATGCCACCTAGGTTCCTTTGCCTGGGTAATGGCTCCCGTGTTATCGCAGAGTAAAGGGATGGGAGTATCAGAGGAAACTACGCCAAGCTCCAAGATGAACTTGCGCAACCACATCGCCTCCTTTACAACATCCGATGCGGCAATATATTCGACTTCTGTTGTTGAATCCGTCGTAGTGTCCTGCTTCTTGCTTCTCCATCTCACAGCACCACCGTTCAACAGGAATACAAACCCTGATGTCAACTTTTGATCATTAATATCTGACTGGAAGTCTGAATCTGTATATCCCAAGACTTGGAGATCTCCATCTCCGTAGACCAATATGTAATCTTGCGTCCGTCTTAGATATTTGAATATGTTCTTTACTGTATTCCAGTGTTGCTCTCCATAGCAGGATTGATAACGACTTACCACTCCCACGGCATGGTAGATGTGTGGACTAGTACACATCATGGCATACATTAAGCTTCCTACAGCTGATGCATAGGGGCATCCAGCCATGGCCTTCTTTTCCTCATCACTTTGAGGAGCCATCCCTTTAGACAGATGGATACCATGTCTTAAGGGGAGGAATCCTTTCTTGGAACTATCCATATAGAATCGTTCAAGAATCTTCTTGATGTATCCATGTTGTGACAATCCCAATATCCTCTTTTCTCGGTTTCTGAACAACTTCAGGCCTAAGATGTAAGAGGCTTCTCCAAGATCTTTCATCTCGAAGGTATGAGATAGCCAAAACTTCACACTGGTCATCATTCCTGTATCATTCCCAATGATAAGGATATCATCTACGTAGAGCACGATGAACACAATGGCGCTCCCACTAAGCTTCTTGTACACACAAGGTTCATCAGGATTCTGCACAAAATCATAACTCTTTATGGTTTTGTCAAATCTGATGTTCCAACTACGAGAAGCTTGCTTGAGCCCATAGATGGTTTCTTTAGCTTGCATAATTTTCCATCCTCAACTATGAAGCCTTGGGGCTGCTCTATATAGATATCCTCCTCGAGGTATCCATTGAGGAAGGCTGTCTTGACGTCCATCTGCCAGATGTCGTAGTCAAGAGATGCAGCTATAGCTAGCAGTATCCTGATGGACTTAAGCATAGCCACAGGAGAGAACGTCTCATCGTAGTCGATGCCTTCTCTCTGTGTGTAGCCCTTGGCTACGAGTCGTGCCTTGAAAGTCTCTACTTTCCCATCAGGTCCCCTTTTTCTCTTGAAGATCCATTTACATCCAATGGGTTTCACCCCTTTAGGTGGATCCTCTAGGGTCCATACACCATTATTATGCATAGAGTCGATCTCTGACTTCATTGCCAGCATCCATCTATCCATGTCATGATCCGCGAGTGCTTCATCAAATGAAGTAGGATCATTGTCAGTTTCTCTTGACGCATGGAATCCATACCTTTCAGGTGGTGCAACCACCCTCAAAATCCTTCAAAGAGGTATGGGTGTTTCATATTCATTTATCTCCTTAGTTTATGGTTCACGAATCTCAGAATCCTTAGGGGATTCAATGAGTTCCTCTACTTCATTTCTATCTTGACCATTAAGGAAATCATCCTCCATAAATTTCACATCTCTAGAGATAAAAACCTTTTGGGTCTCAGGGTCATAAAGTTGATATCCAATACCATTTTTAACATACCCAATGAAGTAGCACTCACAAGTGCGAGATTCTAGCTTACTTGCATCCACATTCTTTGCATGGACCAAGCAACCCCAAACCCTCAAGTGATTAACACTAGGTTTGGTTCCATACCAGAGCTCATGAAGAGTCTTAGGCACAGATTTGCTAGGAATCTTATTCATGATATATATTGCAGTCTCTACTGCATATCCCCAGAAACTAAGAGGTAAGCGTGCTTTGCTCATCCTTGAACGGACCATGTCCATGATGGACCTGTTGCATCTTTCAGCAACACCATTAATTTGGGGAGTTCCAGGGGGAGTGAGATTGGAGATAATTCCATTCTCTTTAAGGTATCCCTTGAATTCATCTGAGAGGTACTCGCCACCTCGGTCAGATCGAATTCGTTTGATCTTCCTATCGGTTTGGTTCTCAACCAAAGCCTTAAACTCTTTGAACTTTTCAAAGGTTTCAGATTTATAACGTAGTAGAAAGATAAACCCGTATTGCGAATGGTCATCAATAAACGTCAAATAACATCGACATCCATTTCGGGTCGCGGTACTGAAGGGACCACATACATCAGTATGTATTAGGTCAATAATACCTTCGCATCTCGTAACCTTTTACGGAAAGGCATCCTGGTCATTTTACCTCGAATGCAATGTTGACATGTAGGTAAAGATTGGACTTGTCCAAAATCTAAGGGTCCATCTTTTATCAATCTATTGATCCTATCAACAGATAAATGACCAATCCTTTGATGTCAAATCATATTCGAATGATTTTCATTCTCCCTGGATCTTTTAGAATTTTTATTAGTGGTTGTGACATTCATGACACATTCATCAATGCATAATTCATAGAGTCCTCCAGAAGTCAGAACACCATCCGCAATAAATTTATCATATTGATTAATGACTAACTTATTACAGAAAAGGAAGAAATATCCATGTCTAACAAGCTTAGATAAAGATATCAAATTCCTCCTGACTTTAGGTACATAAAGACACTCTTTAAGTACTAAGACTCGACTTCTAGATAACAATAGTCGGCAGGTCCCAATGGCGACTGTTGCAATGCTTGCATCAGATCCCATCTGGATGACTATCTCCCCTTGCTCCAGATTTCTAGTTTCCTGAAACAAATGCAACGAATTACATACATGAATAGAAGAACTAGAATCTACAACCCAACTTCCTTCTCGTCCAATGAGAAAGCTAGTTTCAATGATGAAAGTAGATTTCATATCTGCTTGGGCTTTACCTTTGTCGGTAGACTTCAGGTATTCTGGGCAGTTATGCCGCCAGTGCCCCGGCTTCTTGCAGTGGTGACAGACATCGGTCTTCTTCGATGTCATTAACGTGGAAGCACTAGAAGATGAACCGACTCCTTGATTCTTCTTCTTTCTCTTCTGGGCCGGGCCCTTCTGAGAACCTTGCTTCCGCCCACGCTTTCCTCTTACTTGTGCAACCATTGCACTGGCAAAGGGGTCATCCTTCTTCATGACGTCTTCTGCAGACTTCAATGCAGCTAACAACCCAGCATTAATGAATTCAGCTTTGCTCATGTGGTATGACACGACAAAGTTGTTGAAAGACTTAGGGAGCGACAGGAGAATGAAATCAGCTTGCATATCAACATCCATGTAAGCTCCCAGGGTTTCCAGTTCAGAGAGGTACCCAAACACTTTGAGTACGTGTTCTTTAACAGAGGTCCCTTCCTGCATCTTGCAACGAAAAAGCTCTTTCATCACATTGTAATGTTGTGTGCGATTTATGTCACCGAACATTTCCTTCAGATTCAACATGATTTCTTGGCAATGATTCATTTCCACATGCTGCTTCTGAAGCACATTGGATAATGAGCCAAGGATAACATCTTGCCAAGTTATGATCTTCATCATATTTATTATTAAAAGTTTTATCTTCCGGAGTTTGAGTGTCTGCTATCTTGTCCTTGGTCAGCACATATGAGATGCGCTCCGTAGATAGGACATGATCCAAATTTTGGATCCAATCCAAATAATTTGGTCTGGTCAACTGATTGACCTCCAGGAGCCTGCTCAGTGGGTTCATGGACTTTATTTTCTGAAATTAAGAATGCATTATATTAGAATATATAAATATTTATATATCTAATTTTAAAATATTTAATTAAGGCATTTTAAATCAAATTTGTCTTGCTATGTCCACGATGAAAGATTATTCCCTAATCGTCTTTCAAAGTAAGAGATATACTTACCGCTATATCTCTAGCAAGATCTAGGATCTCTTCTCTATCTTTATCACATCCCAATAATATGAGAACCTGTGACTCGAATAAAGAGAAGCGAGAACACATTCCGCCTTGCAAGTCCAACTTGCATTTTCCAATTCGATCTTTAACACCCGGTCCCACCACCCCTAAGATGATGTTGACCCGTTGCTAATTGAACCAACCGTCAACAGGCTTAATACTCGCCATACGCAATCCAATATCACCCCAATAATATAAGAACCTGATATTGGGGTCACTACATATACGGCCTTACTCTTTCGAGAAGCAAAGAACCAGATCCAAATAATTGTATATAGGATCTGTCACTTCGGACAGACGTCTCCTATATACAACTTTTGGCGATGAAATTCTTTGCCTTGACGGGAGACCATGGATGTCACTTATGTGATCCTCCACCTCTTATTCAAATTGAAATAATTAATTATTATGAATCATATTCACATAATTAATTCTTCTAAGGGAAATACACATCTATTCATAATAGAGTGTTTTAATAGGATATAATTAATTTAATCACATTAAATTAATTATCAATCCAATTTTCAATCAACAAATCTTGAATTTTACTTGAATAGTAGGTATAATCTCAAAGTACGTATTATTTCGTATTTTAATAATTAGAAAAATACACTTTGATTTCTCCAGCATTATCGAGTCCCTACCCGCTATCATGGACAGTACCGATGGGAGTGGGACGGACCACATACGTTGCAACCCGCTACCCCAATGCTCTCCGACTAGACACCATATCCACCTCAGGAAAGGATAATGCCAGATAGATCATCATGTACTTTGAGATGCTCATCGGTCTTTCAACCGAAATTATACCATATAATATACATCAAAATAATTTTGATTATATTATAAGGAGATTTGCTAAACAAATCCCCAATCCTATTCAAGCAAGAGAGTTTTGCATGTAAAAGTTGTCCTACAACTATTGTAGGATGATCTAGGGTTTTGTATGCAAACAATGTTTGTTGATGATTTCATATTAACCAATGATCAAGATCAACTATCTTATAATTATGGTTAGTGGGATGTCATTCAAGGAATTGATCATCATCTTTAAATATTTCACAAATATTTATCAATAACCAATTTCAGAAAATTAACAATTAATTTTCATCAATTTATTTTGAATGACTATCACAAGGTTCACGATCAAGTTTGTCAATTTCCAGCAGTGACCCCCAATCACTAAAATTAACTTATCTTGATCAATTTAAATTCAAAACTCGTAAAATCAGTTTTCTAAGATTTCCAACTTGATTTACCACAGAACTTAAGTGATATTTCATGCATTTCAAGGTGCATCAAAACAATAATTAACTTATTAATCACGTTCAGATTTGTTGTTCCCGCAACAATGAATACATACTTATTCAAAAGGTCATATCTTGAGAAAATGAAATCCAAATTTCGTAAACTCAGATCCTATGATTTCCTTATTTAATGAGGAACAAAATACAATTGAATATTTCGTGTTTAAACAATCTAAACAGTGCCGAAAAAATCAATTAGACAGAAGTACGAAAATTGAAATGTGATAAAACTTTCGTGACCCTTTCAAACCCAAGTCGTCCTAGGTCTATGGATCGTATCCAAAATCTTTTCCGACCTAAGGCTCTGATACCACTTTAAGGATATTGAGAATCCTCAAGCGCATCACGGAAGCGTGAGATCACATCTTATGCGATTGGGGCGACTAGTCGCACTAGTCGCTAGATGCAACGAAATTTAAAATTTTAAAACATGTGATGAAACCACATGATCACAAGAACATTTCTTGGATCGTTTCATCAAACCACAAAGTATTAGAAATACTTCTCGAAGCGTGGTTGCGATCACGAGATCTCTAAAGCAAGAGATCCTCCTAGCTCAAGTCCGATCCACGAAGACAGCACTTGCGGGCGTCATGATGAGACGTGTGACTCCCGCAATCCTTGACGAAGATCCAAGCCTTGAATCCCCTGATTTCATCCAACGAAATCCGTCGTCTTCCTCTAGAGCAATCGACCCCAAAAGAAGATGGAGATCCTCGAGTAGTCGAAGGCGAAAGCGAAAAAAAGGGTCTCTCTTTACACATAAGATGGACGGCCACCTTAGAGAGAGAGGACGGCGAGAATGAGAACAGAGAGAGAGAGTAAACGTGTACTCTAGGTGTACCTTGAAGGGGATAGGGTTGCCCTCCTTATATATTAGTTTGGGATCCAATGGATCTCAATACATGGCATACATAGATCCAACGGCTAGATTGATCTATGTATCAATCAACGACCATGATTGTTGTTGGTTAAAAACCAAAACATTAATTTATATCAAATCAAATATGTTGTATTATCATCAACACAATTTAATTTAACATAAATCAATTATTAAGACATAATAAGATAACAAAAGAGAGGATAATTAATCACCCCCCAAAATTAGGGGGCGTCACCTATAGGTGACGTCACCTATTTTTGTGGTGATTATTTCCTCTTTATTTTATCCTATTATTCCTTAATAAATTGCAATAACTATTATTGCAATATTATCCACCAAATTAATTCCAAATTAATTTGTGAATATTTCAATCACGCCATGAAAAATATGTGAATCATATTCACAACCCAAACTGATTTGTAAATTACATTTCCAATTAATTAATTAATGTGAATCCAATCCACATTAACAATTAACAAATACTATTTACAAAGTTTCTCCCTCTCTCTCTGATATATTATAAATCACATTTATAATATACACAGATATTATGGATAGCACTGTCCACGATCTGCTTTTCCTTGATAATTAAATCTCATTTAATTATCTTGGACAATCATTCTCACAATATGAATCTTATTCATATTATACTTGATAATTAAATCTCATTTAATCATCAAGACCTTCTTGCTTGGATACAAAATTCATTATAGGAATTATTCCTGAACTCCTTCAAGAATAATGTGCTTTCTCTGCAGATACTTGGAGATAAGGATATGGCGATTGTATTGTTCCACGTATAGTGACTTGGATATTGAGATCTCATCTCAAATCTAGATCTAACGAACCTCCCATAGATGCTTGATTAAATCAAGTCCGTATACTTAATCTTCTCATTGCATCTGAATCTCATTCAGATCAATGTCCAATATTTGGACCAAGATCAAGTTACTTCTCTACTGAGAGGAGTCACTAAAATCCAGACCTGTTGCATCACTCCCTCGGACTGGAAGCGTCATGGTTATACAATCGTTTATGATCACATCACGCTCAGGTATTCCCAATACATGTACATTTTGTACACTGGAAGACCAATGATCAACCTGAAGATGAAGATCAATTTTACACTGTCTTCTTCATGGTTTGATCATCAAGTTTCTCAATCTTGGTCATTGGGATTTGGTATTGATCATATGCTTTTCCAAAGCTTATATCATACCTTCAAATTCTTGTCATGCTTCCAAAGCACGACGACCATGCTTGGAATTTGATCGGTCCAAATACCTCATGAGTGAGCTCATGTCTTTCGGTTCATAAGTGAACCTGTATGATCCCTTTGAGAGATCGTATTACTCGTATGCCCTTATATGCACACCAGCTCGCCGATGTATAAACCTTGGTTAGGTCATCAACCTAATGGTCTGCCAAATGTACAAACTCAGACATATAGTAACACATCTGTCTCCGGTCAGAGGATGCGTGCCTATGCTGTGACAGCTTTCAACATAGGACTTAGGTTATCTCGATCTCGCTAAGTCAACCCATTGACCTAACTAATCTGACACCTCGGAATCACTATTCCCATGCAGAGGACCTGCATCAAGAGGTCGGTCAGATATCAGCCTATGTGAGAAGATTGCCACTCCTACTCAGGCTGGAGATCATCTCTTAATAATCATTTGACGGTGCTTGATGAATCCTCTATCTAACCCATTAGATATTCATCCAAGCACCAACCTCTATGATTCATCTAATGAATCAACAGCTATATGATTATCAAGACAACCATGGTACATAACCCTAATTGTACAGAGGGACCTTATAGTGCATTCATTCACTTAATTTCAGAAAAGGAGTGAACAATCAATAACTTTTATTGATAAAACATATTTATTACAATAACATTTATTGTAAGAGTGGTTCGCCTCGGGCTCACATGGCTAACATGCCAGGCAACGACTTGAGACCTTCCTTGCGAAGGCCAAGTCGTACTATTAGGAGGATGCCACTCGTTACCACGAACGGGGGGATAGTGACTGGCATCGGTGTATTTCGCAGGAGGAGCACCATAGAATCACCTATTGCCACAAGCTTGAGGCCGGAGGACATCACTCTGGGAGAAGGACCACACAAAAGGTCCTCCAATCCGACCTTTGGTGGCCAACACTCTTCAAGGATTCAGATGAATTCATGAAGAGGTGTACTGACTATCAGAGGATGGGTACCTATGGACATAGAGATATGATGCCGATGCAACCCATTCACTTGTGTGAGGTTTATGACACATGGGACATCAATTTCATGGGCTCATTCCCTAAGAGTCAGGGATTTGAGTACATTTTGCTTGCTTTGGATTACGTGAGTCATTGGGTTGAGGCCATCCCTGCTCGAGCTGTGGATGCAAAGACAGTTTGCAGATTCTTGAGGAAAAATATCATATCACAGTTTGTGGTATCTAGAGTTTTGATTTTTGACAGGGAGGCTCATTTTATCAATGACAAGGTAAGGGCCCTTGCTAATGAGTTCTACATCGACCATAGAGTTGCCACTACATATCATCCACTGATGAATGGTATTGCTGAGGTTTCAAATAGGGAGATAAATACTATATTGTAGAAGGTTATTTTCCCTAACCAGAAGGATTGGTCACAGCTTTTGGACATGATCTTGTAGGCCTATAGGACATCCTTCAAAATCCCTTTGGGTACATCTTCTTTCCAACTTGTTTATGGCAAGCCATGCCACTTACCTGTTGAGATTAAGCATAAGTCTCTTTAGGTAGTCACTGAGATACTTTTGGATCCTGAGAGTGTAGGAAATCAAAGGAGAGCAGAATTGACAGCCTTGGAAGAGTTGAAAGATACAACCTTCTCAAGTAGGCTACAATATAAGGACAAAGTGATAATATGGCATGCTTCTCAAATCAGCCATGAGCAGTCTGAGCCCAATGAGAGAGTATGGCTATTTGATGCTAGGTTGAGATTATTCCCATGGAAGTTATGGAGTAAATGGAAGGGATGCTCAGAAAGGTGCACGAGAACGATAGAATTGATATATCCGAATTATCTTCTGAGTCCACCTTTCAAGTTAACGGTCAACAACTGAAGCCATATCTTGATCATGATCCATTGACCATCGACATTACCCCTATTCAATTTGTATGAGATGTATTCTTTGACTCACATCATCTACGTATCATACCTGATTTTCACTCTTATTCCACATCTTTGTATATCCATAATGTCTATATCATTTATTCATTCATTCGTTTTGTTTAATACTCCAGTTCCATCTTATGATTTTGCTATACTTAGGATGCACTTTATCCTATGTATAGGGGGTATTAGACATGTGATTATTCACTTCTCATCTATTACATCTATTTTGCTGCCTATACTCAGGGACATCTTACCCTAAGTATAGAGGAGGTAATGTATGTACATTATACTCGGTTTTCTCCTTTATGTACAATCTTCTATACTTAGGATTAATTGATCCTAAGTATAGGGTGGATCACCGACTTCTATTGATTCTATTCTTTCATTCTTTTGGTCATTGTAGTAGAGGATTCTTTTCACTTCTCTATACTAAGCACGAGTTACGTCTTCCTTCATCGCTCTCTGATCACTCTAAGGACATCGTTCGAGCTAAGTATAGAAGGGTATCGTATACATACTGTATATATACTTTATCTATAACTCGTACTTTGTGTATGCGTAACATGACTATTATTTATAAAATCAAAACAAAAATATTTTCAAAAATGTTTGCAAAATTCTTTATAAAATTATATGTAAAAATTGTTTGCAAAATTATTTTTGTACAAATTTTGAAAAAATGTTTGTAAAATGTTTTGATTGCAAAATGTTTGTAAATTATTTTCTGTATGAAAATTAGGTATAATGTACAAATTTTTGAAAATTGTGTGAAAATAAAATGTTTGCAAAAAACATTTATAGAATTATTTGTAAATTTTTTAAAAAATAGTTTTAAAACCCTTTTCGAAAAATGTGTTTAAAAAAACTTGTTGAAAATTGTTTTGTCACATGGAAAATAACTATGGGGTATAAAAACCACTTGTATATATCTGTACATTAAAAACTCCTAATCCTTAATAAAGCTGGTTTGAGATCCTATAATTAAAATCCTTTTATATATAAAACGAGTGACATAAACCCGGTTGTAATTTTATTTCTTTGTTATTTTCAAAAATACCTCAAAACCTAAAAAAATTAAAATTCCATAAAAATGCATAGTTTGAAAAATTCCCACAAAAAGAGTTTTTATAAATACTTGCATGTGCATTCTTTAGAATCATGGTTGGCACTTAAACTAGTCTAGAATAAAATTGAAGAATGGAGCTTGATTAAGACCTTAATCCACTTAACATCAGAGGAACCTTAAAGGATTTGGGGTTAAGACTTTTTAGGTCCATAGAGACTTAATTCTTTGAGTCCACTAGGCTATGTTCACATGTCATCTTGATTAGCCTAAGTAGAGAACTTAACAACACACGCATAACTCTCAGAGACAATAGCTTGACTTGGACACACACCTTGCACGTAGCTCAACACGAATTAGGTGGTGAAGAGGCAGAATCCTTTGGATTGGGGTAACATACGGGTATAGTACATCTAGCAGGAACCACTCGTCCTCGTCTAGGGAAGGAAGTGCTCCTCAACCTCGTCTAGTAGCATTGAGGTCTAAAGACAGGATGCTGTGGATTGCAGTAAAGCTTCAAAAGAGGGATAGTCTACTATATCAAGAAGAAAAACTCCTTATGTACATACCACACCTTGTAGATATGTTGTATATATGTCAACAAAAAATGCAAAAACTCCAAAAAGGGGACAAGCCTGATTGAAAATAAAATGCCTGCCAGAGTGTATATAGTGAATAAACAAGCTTATGTATTCCACTGTCTCATCTCATGGATGCTTGCAACTTGAGATTTAACTACACTGGTTAATCTCCAAGGGATATGTGGCTACATTGGTCACTGCCCATTCTCTTCTTTCCCCCTCTTCTTGAGCTGGTTGTACTTGAACTTAGAGGGGAATACCCCACTCCTCGAGGAAAGAGTTGCTAGACTGGGGGATTAGAGTTACCTTGTTGAGGGAGGCTATTTTGTTGCTACTTTTTAGGTGGGGAGCTATATCACTTACACAGTACAAGTAAAGATTCATGATCATTTTTGCGTACGTATACTTGTTCTGACCTGGTTGTTGAGGAGACTTGACCATAGAATAGTGGAACTTGAAGGCTGTTGAGTCTTAAACATGTTTCCCAATAAGGTTTCTCCAAATTAATAATCCAAAGGTCTGATCAAGCTCCGTACTCCAATTTTTTGAAGATAAGTTTAATAATCAATTTTAATTCTCCCTTGTTCTTTTCTTTCTATTTTCACTTCTTTTTCAAATAAGTGTTTGCTAAGGGACTAACAAAGGTAAAGTTTAGGGGAATGATGACTTAATGATTCTCATTCTTTTATTTTAGCCAAATCGTTTAGCAAAAAACATTTGTAAATATATGTAAATCCAATAAATTATCATCATGCATGAGCATGCTCTTGTTATATTGTATAATTAGCACCTATTTGTTCAAAATAAAAAAAATAAAGAAGAAAAGAAAAAGAGAAGAAGGATGTAGTTATGTAATAAGTACAAAATGACCCAAACCCTGAGAGAAGATCAATCATTGACCTGATCGATAAGGAATAGAGTAGTGGGAGATAGGGTCCTTGTATATTCATCACTATGCATCCCATGTATATATCATTCCTCTATTCTACTCATCCCTTTATTTTATACATAAATTGTGTATGTTGTATTTTTAAATACTTGTGTATACTCTTAATAATATTATAAAATACAATAAAAATCATAAAAAAACAAAATCAAATAAAAATAAAATCAAATTTTCATTGTACAACATCCATACATGTATATATTGCACAAATTGCCTATTTATTTTATACCTTTATTTAATATTTAAAAATCAAATAAAAATTATTTTATATTCCTTAATTTATTTTAAAAATAAATAAAATATAAAATAAAAGGATATATTGTAAAAAATAATAAAATAAAAATAAAAGAATAAAATATATAGGTATACTACACCTGTATATAATACACTATGTTGTAGATAATGTATATATGATTCCATAAAAATAATTAAAAATCATAGAAAAATAATTTGAAAAATAATATACAATTTTTATTTTATTCATTTTTGTTTTAAATTCATTTACTTTTTTTATTTAATATTCTTAGATTTTGGGACTCGGATTTTTCTGATTGGATGACCCAGTTTTGTTGACCTGAGTCAACCCCTCCTCTCAGCCGGGTCGACCCAACTTTTACTCGTTGGAGCTCTCTTCTCGCCATTACCTAGCCCGACCCCAACCTCCATTTGCCTTGAGATTCAGACCCAAGATTCCTCGTAGATCCGAGATTCTCTTGGCTCCCTAGAATGACCCAAATTTTCCTAGGGTTTCGAGCATTCCTCCGATCTTTTTGGAATCTTAGGACACTTTATAAATACTCTCCTTTGTTCACCTAGCTTCGTAGCTCGTCCCTCTTGCCACCTTTGCCCCTTAAACACCTTCAGGAGAGTGATAACATCCCAGAGAGTGTCTTTGGAGCTTGAATCGACGCCTGGTTGAATGTAACTCAAGATGTTGTCGGATCTCTGCCGCATTTAGCTTCTCTTGCCCACCGCAATAGGATTGAGGCCAGGGCCTCTTCCCCACCTCCGCTTCGCCTCACCGTTTTTATTAGTCCACCCAGGTACCCTTCATTTCCCCTCATTTCCAATGTTCTCTTTGATTTTGTCCATCATCCATGCCCCGCCATTCTGGCTCCCACCACTGCCGTCGGAGCTCCATCCCTCACTCTACCTGCACAGATCGATTCTCCATTTTACCGCCATTCTTTTTACGCGACCTGACCTCTTGAATATCACTCATTGGAGCGAGATTAGGTTAGACATGCACTCCCCATTTCCATCGGACATCGACCTCCATCCCACCGCCAATTTCCTTCATTTTCACTTGCAATAAACGGACCGGAGCTACGCCTCTGAGTCAGTCTACCCTTTGCAGGAACATGAGCACCCGAGGAGACCCGATTTGGGCCTCAACGAGCCAGGCGAAGCTGCTTCAGGAGGACCTTCATCGCTGCACACATCCGTTCATCCTCAGCTCCATATGAACCCCCAGTCCGACGCGAGGTACCTCTAGGAGCGTGTTGGATCCACTGGCAAGCCGATCAGAGCAGTAGAGCACCCTACACTCACGATCGAAACTCGCCGGCCAGCCCCTTCTTCTTAGTTCTTACAGAGCCTCTTTCCATCGTTGGATGAAGGAGTCCCTCCCAAGACTACATCTGACCCGCACGATCATGCTTTAGTCAGAAACGTCGGATTTTTTAGCCCACCATTTGACCACACATTTGCCACATTTCCTGAGCCATTAGATCTGCAACCTAACTGTCATCTGGGTCATATGTCAGACGAGTTCCCCGTGTGCACCGCGTGTCTCACCAAGGGTATATTTCACTTTTACCCATGTCCTTTACTTAGTTTGCTTTATTTTTTTAATTGCAATAATTAGTTAAGAATATTTTGCAGTAAGGCCCTCGTACTTTGTTTATTTTCATTTTACTCCAGTTGAGTTGAGTTCACGTGCGCCCATATGTGCTTTTGTGGGTTATTTGCAGCTTCTGTCCTGAACTTTTCTTTGATTAGTGAACGAGCTAAACTTTTTGGTAATTCTACTTATACCCATGTGAGCACTGGTTCACGTGCGGAGCGTGCTTTATCTAGACATTTTGTATTACGACCCTTGTAGTTTAATCGCTTGTTATTCTGAAGACCCTGAAATGTAAAATAATTGCATATAGGTCCCTTCACAGTTTTTAATTATTATCTTTTATTATTCATAATAAATTGGATTTTGACCCTAAAAATTATACAAAAATACCCTGTAGCTCTTGCTAACTTGTTATTTGAGTGGTCATTTAATGTGCCATTTTCTTCTATTTTTATAGTATTAAAAATCAAAAAACTCCCTTTTTTATCTTAGAAAATCTATAAAAATTTGAAAAACCTTTGAAAAATTCCTTAAAAGTTATCTTTTATCCTATTTTAGCTCATTTATAAATTTTGCATGAAAATACCCTATAAACAACTAAATATTTGTAAAAGATTCAAAAACTTATAAAAATCATATAAAATCAACAAAATGCTAAAAATTGCATTTTAAGTTATTATTTACATATATTTCTTCCTACTATTTAATAAGATTCACTTCTAGAGTTTTGAGCATTTTATCTACTTTTAAATCGAAAAATATTCTCAGTAGTTCACTATTTGTTTGTCTTCCTACTTTTTGATTTTTAGAAAAGCATAAAAGCACCCAAAAATTCTCAAAAACACTATAAAATACAAAATCCAAAAATATTTTTATTAGTTTTTTCTGTATATTTTTGACTTATTTAAAAATCTAGAAAGAGTATTTGTGCATATTTTTCACCTTTGTTCTTAGTTTGGCTTATTTGAAAATTTAAAAATTTACAAAATTATAAACCACTAAAAAGATGATAAAAATCCCTTGATTTTCTAAATCACCAACTTAGCTTCTAATTGTGCTCCTTGAGTTCGACCCTGGTCGCTATATCAGGTTAATAAAAGTAGCTCTGCCACTTGTGTGAATTTCTTGATTTTCTTAGTGGTTAAAATAAATTTTCTCTTTGATTGCATCGGTTGATTTGGGTGACAATGACATTGTTATTAATCAACTTAACCCTAGTTGGCTAGTGTTTCACCAAGCATCACCAAGCCATGACTCCGAGCCAACAGCTTCGGGAGCAGCCGAAGCACCTCAGAGATGACACGTGAAGGGCTAGCACTTGAGCCTCCGACCTAGCCTCCCGTACCACGTATGCACCACATGCGGGTGAAAGAATTGCAACTAAGCCCCCACACAACTCCTTGGCGATTTGCACTTACGCCCCTGATAAACCGCAAAATCGTCCCTTTAAAAGTGTGTAATTAGCACTTCAAAATGTCGTAGCAGTCAGGCCAATTCGGGTCATCAAAAGACCATCTTATTTAAATATAACAATAGAAATGAGACGGTCGTAATTTTTTTTAACTTGGCAAGATACCAAGGTCGAACTCAGGGACACGAGCCTCTCTCGTATTAGTCAGATTTTTATCCATCTAAATAAATGTTGAGTTAAAGACATATAGGTCTAAGCATGCAAGGAGACACAACAATGCATTAAAGAACAAAACATGCATTTTTTATAATTTTTATAATGCAGCTAAATGCAATGAAATGCATCACAAATATTATGCCCTAGTACAAAATGATGAGCAATTTTAACTAAATTCAATTTCAGGATTAATTAAGCAATCAAGCTTGATGAACAAATTAAGTTAGGCACAAGTTAAAGCTTCAAAAGACACATGGCGAATAAAATATTACATCAAAATTCATGATCCAAAAATGAGAATTAAACATGCCATTAGAAAGACCATCAAATAAGTTTCACAATGGAACTGAAATCGACTGAATCGGACACATGATGCTCAAGATATGAAATAAAAAAGACAAGGGCATAAATGAAATAAAACATGAAAAGATAATTACAAAAAGGTCCCTGGAAAGGACTAAAATGCAATAAAAATAAATTTGAGGCCTTCCCTGTAAAATACCCACACACGCGGGGGTATATTGCAATTATTAAAACCTGCAAGTGCCAAGGTGCAAATATCCCCAGGCGCACGTGGTTGACACGTGTAGTCAGGACCTTTCTGCAAAAATGGAGAAGTTGGAGGGCGTCTCTGCAAAATACCTAGATAGCGCGTGCTACGCACGCGCCATCTAGGCGCGGGTGCTGGCTCAGGGTCGACAGAGGCTGGCGTTGCTTCGACTTGGCTTGGACACTGGATCAGGCTCGATGCAGGCTCGTGAAGGCTCGGGAGCGTCCAAGCCTGGAGACTCGGATGCTAGGCTCGGGGAAGGTCTGGCGTCGCCACGTGGGTGATTGTGCACCGTCCGATCTTCAAAGATCCGACGACATCTAGAGGTGGCTCCTTGCTGGCGACATGGCTGAATTGTGACCGTTGGATGAACACCGGTGAGGAGCATCCAACAGTCACTGCTCCTCCATCTTCCTCTGTAGCTGGCGGTGGGAACTTAGCTCCAACGAAGGCTCTCCTCCTCTGCCACTCCATCTCGGTCACGGCAGACCACCCCGGAGCTCCTTGGATGGACGTCAAGGAAGATGGGAGCTCGGGGAAGGTGTGGGGCATCTTGGAGGAGGTAGGCGGAGTAGATATGCCGGAGAAGAGCTTGATGAAAAAGCTCCGGTGAAGCCTTCTGACCACTGCGGCTTTGGTGACCTGCGTAGTTAGGTTGATAGCCGAAGCACGTGGTGTAAGGTGTTGGTGCGAAATGAGGTGGAGTGAGAGCTTCGTGGACGGAGAGGAGGATAGCTCGGTTGCTCCTCCGTCGTGGGTGGCGGAGGAGATGGGTCGGAGGGCGATCTGGGGTCTAGAGGAAGAAGGAGGTGGTCTGGATATGGTGCGGGAATGGTGGATGCTTGGCGGAGCTCTAGGAGCAATCAATGGAGCGGGAAAGGGGGTATAATGACCTACATAATTGCAAGAAATTAAATAAAAAATACAAAGAGGGATCAAAGGCTTACTTGAGAGGTGGCGACACGATTGGCTTGGGCTCGAGCTCCATGGCAGAGCTCTGGTCTTCGCTGGACACCGTCAGCCGGTCGGTGCAGCTCGAGCGGTCACAATGGCGCCGCGAAACCGCCTTGTGTGGAGGAGGGTCTCACCGGGGAGCGAAGTCATCTTCGCTCGATCCTTCCGCCTCCCCCTGTCACAGGGAGGCGGAGGAGGGCTGGGCTTCCTCCCGCGTAAAGGTGGACGACCGTTGCAGGAGGAGGAGGCGGCATTTTTAAAGGTGGGTGATGGCGGTTCTGGTGGTGGCATCATGGGTTTCGATGACAAAATGGGGCGAGTGGAGAAGGTGTCATGGATCATGGAGGTATGCGCGAGCACGAGAGATGATCGGAGAAGGTCGTGGGGCAGTTGGCGATGGGAGAGGTTGACTGGAGATGGTGGGAAAATGAAAAGGGAGAGCGAGCTGTGCGACGTGGAGAACGTGGGGATGAAGGGCAGCCATAGGTAGACGACGGAGCCCAGCCGTTGGATCGAGAGATCCAACGGTGGTGAGCGATGCGCGAAAGGGGCGGCATGGATTAGATCCGAGGCGCGGTGATCGAAGGGAGCTGAATGCGCCATGTGTCGAGCTGAGGCATGCGCGCTAGCGGACGGTAGTGATTGGATTAGGGAGTAGATCGAATGGTTGACGGTGACTGCATAGTTAGCGGCGGAGATGGGTGGATGAGGGCGCGATCGAGCGTTCTACAAACCGCCACATGGCGCGCTCTGCGTGAGGCGCTATCGTGCAGTGCAGACAAAAGGCGTAGATGATCAGACGGGTGTGGTAATGCACAGAGGTGGAGAGAGATGAACTGTTGGATCGAGATGAAGATCCAACGGCTTAGCACCACGACGGATAAGTAAAGGGAGGCGGGCCACGTGGCTCACCCAGAACGGGCCACGTGGCCCAATCAGATTATTCGAAAGGACAAATTGATTTTTGAGGGTCAAGATGGCCGAATTTGAGAAAACTTAAACATGAAAGTTGTAGATCTTGATGAGATCTACAAGTTTCATGTTGACCAAAACTAGAGATGAGATCAAATAAAGCCACAAAATATTTTTAAGGGTATTTTTAGGGCTAAAAATACCACGAATTTTGTTTTGCTATTTTTTGTGATTTTTAATTTATTAAGGACTCTGATAATTACAGGACTTTTACTGGGTTTTATTGACAAACAGCTTAAGCAAGGGGGTTAATAAATGGAAATTGTGATGAAATTGGGTTTCATCACCCCCCTATACTTAAACTATGCCCGTCCTCGAGCATCAAAGAAAATGAGTTAGCTGAATTAACCCCCTTGTGCATGTGAGTACAAGATCCGATCCGGTCAAGTCTACTCAACTTTAGAGGTCCAAAATCCTAGAGTTCAACCCAGCCTTAATCAAGAGGCACCCAATTCCTCTAATTCTCCAAACTCTCTCTGATATAATCTAAAGATATGACATTTTAGTGTTGACTGCGATTCTGAGAGTAGACTCAAATCGTCACCCAAAGTCTTGGTCCGAGAAAATCTCCTAAGGACCCAATCCTCAATACCAGGGAATAAATTCAATCTTGCATCCATTCCGCCGTCTCTTTAGTTGTCAGACTTAGAAAATGGAGATGACATGCCAGTAATGGAGGGTACGGGATTGTGTCATTTCTTCTCTCCCTCTCATTGGAACAAGGATTATCTCTAGTGCCTTTTACGCAACACATTTTTTGGTGTTGATCAGTGCGTCCGTCAAGAGAAGTTGGAGCCGTCTGCACTTGTTTTCCTGGGAGTACACCGGGGTGTGTCTCTTTTGAGTACCTATCGTACCTTCGACACCCAGACTTGTAGCATTTACGATGCAGAGCCCTTTTTCGGTGCAAGCTCGACTCCTGATCCTAATAGCGGTGGTCCAAGTGGACACTTTGAAAAGTTTGGGAGCGCTCGCCTTTGGTGGAAGCTCTTTAATATTTGACTTTGTGGAATGAGCTTTTCTTTGGATGTTCACTAACTTGTATAATTTGTGGCTAGCTCCACTACTTTTACCAAGAGTTGGCGCACACTGATCAACAATTTTTTTATTTATTTCACACCCTGGCACTTAGGTCAATATCAAGAGATTAGTATAAGAACCAAGTTCTCATACTGGTTAATATTGCTGACACTCAAGTTTCATGAAGCCTCCAAAGATTTTATCCCATCCTCGAGCATCATTAGATCAAATCCAAACTCGACTTCCTCATCCCAATCCCTCAGGTGAAAAATCAACTCATCTCATCGAAACCGCAGTCATGCATGTGATGTGCTGATCGTATTCTTTTTGTCTGAGACTAAGCATGGAATATAGCATGCAAATCTAGAAATCTAGGGAAATGTGGATGATTAAGTCTATGACCCTGATGGCTAAGGCTGGTTAACCTAAAATCTCAATGACCTCAAAAAGCTAAGTTTCCTTGATCATTTCAGATCCTGGGTGGAAGTGTAAGTGTAGAGGATTAATCCAACTTCTTCATTCAAAAACAAGATTTTTTTCTTTTTCTTTCATTTTTTTCTTTTTTCTTTTTTTTTAACTTCAAGAGATATTAGGACTACCTAAACTCAGTTAAGCATCTACGTTCAGCCAGTATGGATGTAAGTACAGGCCGAAGCCCGTTGCTTGAGGACGGGGCCTTACGCGATGTCCTCTAAACCATCCAATCTGCTAAGGGAGAACCCTCACTGAACGCGGCTACTTAATTGGTCTTAGTAGTCACTAACGGCTCCTAAAGGATTTTGGGTTTTTCTCATTTTTATGGATTTTAATAAAAAGGTTAAAACACAAGTTAGACTCAACTTTCCTTGAAAAAAGATAGCAGATTTTCAAAACCATGTCACACAAATAAAAAGTTTTCAAAACATTTTCAAAAGAATTTTTTTCAAAACCAGAAAAAATCATTTTCGAAAATATTTTTATCAAAATAGCGTAACATAGTATAGAAAAGCCGTGAAAAACACTTGAGTTCTCTTAGTCCAAAGAATTTTACTTTAGCCAAAAAGTTTTAAATTTTTCAAATTTTTCAGATTATAGCTAAAGTAAATATACGGTATATACGGTATACCCCCCTATACTTAAACTTTGCTATGTCCTCATAACACTAGATGTTACAAGTACATAGGTCAATTTAAATATAAAGGAATATACGGGAGCTAAGAGGGGCTCCCCCTACACTTAGATTAGAAATAACCTAAGTATAAAGGCAAGGAAAGAAGAGTGGAGAAAAATCACGGGGACTCCGGTCCCCCCTATACTTAGGCTGAGATTAGCCTAAGTATAAAGATGAGAATTGATGTTGGGAGGGATCCAAGGTGAACGAAGAAGATGTATGGATTTACAAGTGATCGGATGAATCTACGGAGATGGATGGAGTGACTAAGGTTCTGGGGGTGTATCGACGCAATCATGGCTCAATCAAGCAAGCAAGACCCTCAAATTCACCAACTCACACATGAAACCAACCGAAGTTGGTTTATTATCTTGTCTGTTTTATTGGTGATAAAACATTTGATATTTACGCACAAAAAATGTGAAGTGAAAATCGATGAGTAAACGAGGGTGTTGCTCTCCCAAAACCAAAGTTTTACTCCATTTTATGGTTTGACTTGCAATTAACAGTACCAATTATTATTTAAGGTTGTCACTGAATTAAGGTTAGCACATAAATCAAGAAATCATCGTCTACCGTTCATTCCCATTTTCCATTAGTCCTAGGTGATCAAGCTAGGAAAGAGAATCCGATAAAAGCCGCGTACTCGATAAAACCATGATCTAAGTTAAGCAAGAAATCATGTAGTGACTTAGCGAAAAAATCCGTGAAAAACTTGGCCGTTTTGAAAACCAAAATCTATGTATGCAAGTCATTAAAACACACCTAACATGCTTTTATTAGCGGTGAAGAATTCTTTTAAATTTGGCTAAGTGAGGCGATGCTATGTGCATCTTTATTAATAGTGTGCCCTACCTACGAGAAAGCACGTAAAAGATGGAAAATGAAAATACGCTCAAGGAGACGCGTGCCAGGTCTTAGGTCGACACTCAAGTGGGGATGATCCCCACACAACCACATTCGTTCGATTACACTCGCGAGTCTTCGATCGAAGACCGTTGTAAAAGACGAATTTATTACAAAATACATGTCATGCAAAAATGGCATTTTTTATCGACGTGCTCCAAGCGTGCTTCTGCGGCTCCTTACAGCGGGTAGCTCCTGCTCCTCGCCTCCTTGAACCATCAAGGGCCCTGCCACAAAAACAATGGTTAGAGATCGATTAAGAGGAAAATTTTATAAATGACAAAGTTGACCTATAAAGAAAGATACACTTAATTAAATAAACAAAAAAATCCAAAAAATACAAGAAATGAGCCTTGTCCCCGGCAACGGTGCCATTTGATAAATCGCAAAATCGTCCCTTTAAAAGTGTGTAATTAGCACTTCAAAATGTCGTAGCAGTCGGGCCAATTCGGGTCATCAAAAGACCATCTTATTTAAATATAACAATAGAAATGAGATGGTCGTAATTTTTTTTAACTTGGCAAGATACCAAGGTCGAACTCAGGGACACGAGCCTCTCTTGTATTAGTCGGATTTTTATCCATCTAATTAAATGTTGAGTTAAAGACATATAGGTCTAAGCATGCAAGGAGACACAACAATGCATTAAAGAGAAAAACATGCATTTTTTATAATTTTTATAATGCAGCTAAATGCAATGAAATGCATCATAAATATTATGCCCTAGTACAAATGATGAGCAATTTTAACTAAATTCGATTTCAGGATTAATTAAGCAATCAAGCTTGATGAACAAATTAAGTTAGGCACAAGTTAAAGCTTCAAAAGACACATGGCGAATAAAATATTACATCAAAATTCATGTATTCAAAAATGAGAATTAAACATGCCATTAGAAAGACCATCAAATAAGCTTCACAATGGAACTGAAATCGACTGAATCGGACACACGATGCTCAAGATATGAAATAAAAAAGACAAGGGCATAAATGAAATAAAACATGAAAAGATAATTACGAAAAGGTCCCTGGAAAGGACTAAAATGCAGTAAAAATAAATTCGAGGCCTTCCCTGTAAAATATTCACATGCGCGGGGGTATATTTGCAATTATTAAAACCCGCGAGGGCCAAGGTGCAAATATCCCCAGGCGCATGTGGTTGGCACGTGTAGTCAGGACCTTTCTGCAAAAATGGAGAAGTCAGAGGGCGTCTCTGCAAAATACCCAGATGGCACGTGCTATGCACGCGCCATCTAGGCTCGGGTGCTGGCTTAGGGTCGGCAGAGGCTGGCGTTGCTTCGGCTTGGCTTGCACACTGGATCAGGCTCGATGCAGGCTCGTGAAGGCTCGGGAGCGTCCAAGCATGGAGCTCGGATGCTAGGCTCGGGGAAGGTCTGGCGTCACCACGTGGGTGATTGTGCACCGTCCGATCTTCAAAGATCCGACGACATCTAGAGGTGGCTCCTTGCTGGCAACGTGGCTGAATTGTGACCGTTGGATGAACACCGGTGAGGAGCATCCAACGGTCACTGCTCCTCCATCTTCCTCTGCAGCTGGCGGCGGGAACTGAGCTCCGGCGAAGGCGCTCCTCCTCTGCCACTCCATCTCGGTTACGGCAGACCTCCCCGAAGCTCCTTGGATGGATGTCGAGGAAGATGGGAGCTCGGGGAAGGTGCGGGGCATCTTGGAGGAGGTAGGCGGAGCAGATATGCCAGAGAAGAGCTTGATGAAAAAGCTCCGGTGAAGCCTTCCGACCATTGCGGCTTTGGTGACCTGCGTAGTTAGGTTGATAGCCGAAGCACGTGGTGCAAGGTGTTGGTGCGAAATGAGGTGGAGTAAGAGATTCGTGGACGGAGAGGAGGATAGCTCGGTTGCTCCTCCGCCGTGGGTGGCAGAGGAGATGGGTCGGAGGGCGATCTGTGGTCTGGAGGACGAAGGAGTTGGTCTGGATATGGCGCGGGAATGGTGGATGCATGGCGGAGCTCTAGGAGCAATCAATGGAGCGGCAAAGGGGGTATAACGACCTACATAATTGCAAGAAATTAAATGAAAAATACAAAGAGGGATCGGAGGCTTACCTGAGAGGTGGCGGCACGATTGGCTTGGGCTCGAGCTCCATGGCGGAGCTCTGGTCTTCACTGGACACCGTCAGCCAGTCGGTGCAACTTGAGCGGTCGCAATGGCGCCGTGACACCGCCTTGTGTGGCGGAGGGTCTCACCGGGGAGCGAAGTCGTCTTCGCTCGATCCTTCTGCCTCCCCCTGTCACAGGGAGGCGGAGGAGGGCTGGGCTTCCTCCCGCGTAAAGGTGGACGACCGTTGCAGGAGGAGGCGGCGGCGTTTTTAATGGTGGGTGATGGCAGTTCTGGTGGTGGCGTCATGGGTTTCGACGACAAAATGGGGCGAGTGGATAAGGTGTCGTGGATCGTGGAGGTATGCGCGAGCACGAGGGATGATCAGAGAAGGTCGTGGGGCAGTTGGCGATGGGAGAGGTTGACTGGAGACGGTGGGAAAATGAAAAGGGCGAGCGGGCTGTGCGAGGTGGAGAACGTGGGGATGAAGGGCAGCCAGAGGTAGACGACGGAGCCCAGCCGTTGGATCGGGAGATCCAACGATGGTGAGCGACGCGCGAAAGGGGCGGCGTGGATTAGATCCAAGGCGCGGTGATCGAAGGGCGCTGAATGCGCCACGTGTCGAGCTGAGGCATGCGCGCTAGCGGACGGTAGTGATTGGATTAGGGAGTAGATCGGATGGCTGATGGTGACTGGGGAGTTAGCGGCAAAGATGGGTGGATGAGGGCGCGATCGAGCGTTCTACAAACCGCCACGTGGCGCGCTCTGCGTGAGGCGCTATCGTGTGGTGCAGACAAAAGGCGTAGATGATCAGACGGCTGTGGTAATGCACGAAGGTGGAGAGAGCTAAACCGTTGGATCGAGATGAAGATCCAACGGTTCAGCGCCACGACGGATAAGTAAAGGGAGGCGAGCCACGTGGCTCACCCAGAACGGGCCACGTGGCCCAATCAGATTATTCGAAAGGAGAAATTGATTTTTGAGGGTCAAGATAGCCGAATTTGAGAAAACTCAAAACATGAAAGTTGTAGATCTTGATGAGATCTACAAGTTTTCAGTTGACCAAAACTGGAGATGAGATCAAATAAAGCCACAAAATATTTTTAAGGGTATTTTTAGGGCTAAAAGTACCACGAATTTTGTTTTGCTATTTTTTTTGTGATTTTTAATTTATTAAGGACTCTGATATTTACAGGACTTTAACTGGGTTTTATTGACAAACAACTTAAGCAAGGGGGTTAATAAATGGAAATTGTGATGATGAAATTGGATTTCATCAGCCCCCGATTCTTCCAGGAACTACGCTTATATCCCCGCTAGGGGTAAATTGTAAGGAAGGACTTGCAACTCTGAATAATTACCAGAAAGCCCTTGCGAAGGTCTATTTTACAAGTATTTATTTATTTATTTTATTTACAAATAGACCATGACACTTTATTAATCCATATCTTACGAGCTGTACACCCGATTTTTATGTTCTTAGTGTTGTTTTAATCCATGATTCATTGTCTTTCATATTAAACATTGATATTCTACTTCTGAGATATTATTTTACAGTAATAATTGAGATTTTATTTGGTTCACATAGAGCATTTTTATTCTCAACCATTGATTTTATTAATTTGTGTATTAATTTGAGGACATTTATTGGAGAGATTAAATTGATATTACTTGATAAATTATCTATATAAGGGGGAGGCTATTTGGTTGTTGCTTGGTTCATACTGCTCCACATTTACCATTTTTTGCATCATTTTCTTCATCATTTATAAAATCATAAAAATTGCATTTGCTTATTATTTATCTCTTGAATTACAACACAACATAGCATTATTTTCTCCTGCATTAAAAATTATTTTGCAAATCCATTCATCATGTTTTTCCTTTTGAATTAATTACATCTCTTTGAATTAAAACCCATAAAAAGCGGAAAAAGATAAAAATACAAAAAATATTCATCTTCTTTTCTCTGAAAATAGTTCAATAAATTTGATAGACTTAACTTGGGTTGTTCCTTTGCTTCCTTGAGTCGACCCTGAGACTTGCCCTTGTTAAATAAACATCAAATCACATTGCTTAATAAATTAATTTGTTTAATTGTGTGGTTATTTTTATTGATCTCTAATAGCCCAACTACAATACATATACAACATGTAATTTTTTTACTAGTAGGATTCGAATCCTGGTCCTTTAAAGTGGGAGCCACTGCTTCTACCACCAGACCATTAGAGGGGTTCATATACAACACTTAATTTGCTACAATTAACTAAGGTAATTTAGGATTCTTCATACAGTTCTCTAGAAAGGAAGTGAACCTAAACTCAAGAAGAGGGTCAACCTGAGTCCAGTGAGGTCCAATAAGTGGTGTATCATGAACCTTAAAAAGCATGACATTTGAGGTGTTCAATGAGAGGTTAACAAAGTCCGAACAAACATCTTGTCAAATATCCATCTTGATGTCAATTAGGATTTGAATAGGGAACGAATATGAATCAAGAGAAGATATCTAAATGGGAGGCACTTGAATGCCCAGTAATGAACTAATACAATACAAACATAGTACATAAATCCTCTTTTACCAATGTCACACTAGAAGGTTGCAAGAGTCCGACCAATTATCTTGTCAGTTTTATTGGTGATAATACAATCTTGAAGTATGTTAGTCATAGTCTGTCTCCCTAACGCTCAATGATGCTTCTATTAGTCCTCAGTCAAATAAATGATTTGCCTAGGCTGTTGGGTTATATCACACCTTTAAAGGAGCTAAAGACTAACACAACCAAACCATTTACTAAGGTCGAAAGCGAGCACTTGCAGCTCTCAAATATGTAAAAGTCAGAAATGGAGACTTAGGATGCAGGTCTAGGGTTTTGACCTCTATCCTTAAGGATGCGTCATCACCCACTCTAGTATGGAGATAATCACCTGTGAGCAATGAGGAGATTATTTTCCCATAAGACAAGGTAAATTTAATTTCAAGTTATTAAGGTCATCATCCATTAATAGTCCTAGTTTTAGATTAATTTATCACTTAAGATTAAGTAAGTAAAATACGATTCTTAACATCAGTCCTAATTCCTTTTAACCTAAGTTTGTATAACTCAAGAGGGAGAAATCGAGAAAATGGAATGCAATAAAAAAATGATGATGTATGTTCAGTTGGAAATCTCACGACGATTCTCCACTCTCTCTCCATATATGAGATGCTCAACAGAATATAAAAATCTATTTATATGAGGTGCAAGTCAATAAAATTCCACACTTAAACAGAAGTTCTATTAGTAGTGAAGAAATGAGTTGAATTTGAGCTAACTAAAATGATCAACAATGCATCTATTAGCAAATCTTTAATGTGGCCTAAATTTCTCGAGCACAAAAATAAGCTCTAAGAAAGTTTAAGAGCCATATGCAAGTCCTAAATAACACACCACAGTAATAAAAACAATTGACAATATGCATTTCAACATCTTTATTCAGTTAATTTAGCTTAAAATCCATTCTTAAACACATGTAAATACTAATAAATCTTTATTTTTATTAATTCTTACTCTTTTGTAAATATTGTGTAAATATAATTATTTTTAAACTAAAATAAATAAAGAAAGAAATAAAGGAAAAATAAAGAAAAATGAAGGCTATATATATGGAATAAATACATGATGTCTCTGACCCCGAGAGAATGTCAAGATTTGACCTGATCGACAAGGAATAAAGTAGGGGGAGATAATCCCACTTGTAGATAAAATAAAGAAAATTCAATTTCATCTCAATTCATCATTGTACATACAACATTATTTTGTATATAAACCCTTCTACTATTTTATTTATCATTCAATTCACTTCAAATAAAAATACCTTCTTCTTGAAAATTGTACATAAAAATAAGTTGTAAATATTAAAAATAACTGCAAGAGGATTCATTGTACATAGCATGAATAATGATACTTTGAAAAAGTCACAAAGCCAAACTTCCCAGACACATATCTTCTCCAAACTCACTTTTATTATGCTATAAATAAACAAGCTTTAAAATGAAAATGGTTTCACTAAAATTAGAGTTTAGATGCAAAATGTGACTTTTTGGAGTATATTGTATATTGTGCGAATCTGTTTATTTATTTACTTATGATGTGGATATATTTGTGCATCTTGCATCTTAAAATATTTATAAATATTGTATTTTATCCAAATAAAATAGAAATAAAAATTACAAAAAATCAAAATCAACAAAAATGAATTCATTGTAAATTGTACATGTACCACTATGTATATACTATAAATATACCTATTTATATAACCTAATTATTTATTTCATAAAAATAAAATAAAAATATATTTAAATTCCTTGAAAAATGTTTTAAATAAATAAAATATTAAATTTTATATATTTATTTGTAAAAATAAATAATTAAAAATCAATGTGTTGTATATATGTATACATACCTATGAATAAAGCATAATATTTATTTTCTCTTAATTATTTAATTTATTTAAATTATTAAAAATGAACTAAATTAGGTTTATTTATTGAGATTTTTGATTTATATAATTATTTTATTTAAATTCATATTCCTATTTATTTTAATTTATTTACATTTTTTACACTATTTTATCTTATCTGGTTGTCCTCTAACTGATCCTTGCACCCTATTGGATGGACATGGGTCTGTTGATCCAGGTCAACTCTCCAATCTAGCTGTCCGTCCGAATAACCAGCTTCATCAGCCATCTTTCTCTGATTTTTCGCTTATGATATGATCATCTTTAGCACACGATCCCTTCATCGAATCTCTTGCCCGAATAACCCTCTACCTCGCCCGATTTTCCATTTTCAATAACATACACAGTTTACGTGCTTTCCTGATTTGAATTTCGCTACTTCACATAGGCTATTTATACCCCTTTGATTTTCTATTTATCCCTGATCCAGTTTTCTGGAACTTTCATGCCCGAGGATGAGATCTGAAGAGAGGAGCTGTGACAAAGCTTCACACTCCACAGCTGGGAGTGTGTGTGAGTACCTGGGAGACGAGATTCAAGTCGTCACCGAAGATCACCAGAGGGGGATAGAGCTTATATGACTGACACCGTAGATCGAGCTGAAGACCCTTTCTGACCACCGTAGGTAGAAGTAGGTAACATTCTTTTCATTTTTCATTTCCATTCCACGATTTAATTCCAACCCTAGAGTAACTCTTATCATCCTCATCTTCATTTGATATGCTCGATCAGAGGTATTCTAATCAACCATTCTTATATCCGATTACCGTAGTACACTCGCCACACCATTCTCCATCTTCTCCCATAGTCTAACCCTCCTAGATCGCATCAGATCGGGGAGTCGATCTCCCCTCGAACCACCCCTTCATCGGAAATCCATGTTCCCTTCATCCGTTCTACTTTTGTGCCTAATAAGTCACCCGGAGTTATTGTCTCCGAGAAATAAACTCGTTGCAGGTCCTTGGTACGCTTCTAGAGCAGAGATTCGCTGAATTGGAGCTGACTTACACTTGCAGGAACCTCCGACCTCTAGATCAAAGATCCAACATGGTCAAGCCTTTTGAGCGCATCTAGTTGATAGAGGAGCATCACGGGAAGCTCTCCAGACAAGTAGGAGGAGTTATCGACCTAGATCGACCGATCTGTAGTCGATTGAAAGTCACCATAAGCCTCATTCTTAGTGTTCTTCCAGCAACCCTTCGGTTCGTTGGATCAAGAACATAGCAACCCAGATCACATCCGATCTATCCGTGTGCACCAAAAACCAAACATCGATCATCCAACACCAGATCTGAGCTCAGTCGTCCGATCCACATGAGAAAAGCACATGCGAGGTGAATAATTGCATCTTAAGCCTTGTAGTTATTTGATTTTGTAAACAATCCCCCAGTGGGGCACGTGTCGTCTTGTGGCATTTGAACATTTGCATGCTTTCCCCTTTTGTTTAGTTTATTTACAATTTATTCATGTTTGTTTGTATAAACGTGCTTGGCATGTGATTTGTGGTGAATTTGCAGTTTAGATCCTATTCTTTTTAATTACAGTGTGGCCCCTTAAAGATAAATATTTCCATCAAGGTCCATGCCAGCGCATCTCACGTGCACCAGTACACCCTTTTTGGGAAAATTGCAAGTTACATCCCCTTGGTTTTTAGTGCGTTTTTTGTTTAATTTATAAATAATTTTCAATTACATAAATACCATTGTTCTACAGATTATTTTTTTACCTGTTAATTTTAATTAATAAATATCTATACATCATTAAAAAATACCTAAAAATCATAGTTAGTTCTTGCCAATAACATTTTTAAGAACTAATTTTCGTTTTGATTCTAAATTAATTTTATTATTTTGAAAATTCAAAAACACTTTATTTCTCCTTGTTTGTAGTATAAATTCAGTAAAAATTACAGAAATTGTTTGAAAAATTCTGTAAAAATTTGTGTGTGTTTATTTCACTTTGTTTGATTTTCTATATAAACTTTACCTTTATATTCCTTATAAAATCAGAAAAAATCATAAAATACTAAAACCATCTAAAAATTCATATAAAATCATAGAAAATATATAAAAATTCATAAAATACATTTTTGAAAACATTGAAAAATACCCTTTGTTTAATCATATATTTTTCATATATTTGCTTTCATTTTATATTTTCATAAAAACATTTCATTGCTTTCTGTTTGTTGATTTCCCTATTTTTATTTATTTTAAAAATCTTAAAAAAATCTAAAAATCTTATAAGAATTACAAAATAGTATAAAAAGATCAAAAACCCAGAAAGACTTTAATTTGAATTTCTATACATTTTAAATATATTTTAAAAATAAAAAACCTTGTTTTCTATTCTTTTGTTTTTATTCTTTTTATTTGTTTGTTTTCTTTTAGTAAAAATATAAAGCATTTGCAAAAACTAAAAATAATAAAAAACATAAATCATAAAATCATAAAAAATAAAAAATAAAAAAATAAAAAAAAAATAAAAATACAGAAAAACCATGGTAGTTTGCTTAGGGATTTCCTCTTTTTATTTCATTGCTTGCTGATGAATCTATGATTCTCATTCTTTATTCTTTTATTTTAACCAAATATTTTAGCAAAAATGTCTGTAAATATATGTAAATCCAATACATTATCATCATGCATGCTCTTGTTAATATTGTATACTTAATACCTATTTGTTCAAAATAAAAGAATAAAGAAGAAAATAGAAAGAGAAGAAGGGTGTAATTACGTAATAAGTACAAGATGACCCAAACACCAAGAGAAGGTCAATCATTGACCTGATCGACAAGGAATAAAGTAGAGGGAGATATGATCCATGTATATTCATCACTATGCATCCCATGTGCACATCATTCCTCTATCCTACTCATCCATTTATTTTATACATAAATTGTGTACATTGTATACTTGTTTATACTCTTAATAATCTTATAAAAATATATTAAAAATCATAAAACACAAAATAAATTAAAAATAAAATCAAAATTTCATTGTACAACAACCGTACATGTATATATTGTGCAAATACCCATTTATTTAATAACTTTATTTAATTTGTAAAAATCAAATAGAAATTATTTTATACTCATAAATTATTTTGTAAATAAATAAAATATAAAATAAAAGATATTGGTGTAAAAATAATAAAATAAAATAAATGAATAAAATATATAGGTATACTAGACTTGTACAAATTACACTATGTTGTATATAATGTATATATAAACTTATAAAAATAATTAAAAATCATAGAAAAATAGGTTGAAAAATAATAAACATTTCTCATTTTATTCATTTTTCACTTTAAATTCATTTTCTATTTTATTTAATATTCTTCGATTTTCGGATTTGGAATTTCCTGATTGGCTGACTAGGTTTGTTGACCCGGGTCAACCCTCCCTTCTACAGGATGCGTTTGGATTTTTGTCGCCGGACCTCATTTCTCCCACTTATCACGCCCAGATTCGACTACCTTCTTCCTTGAAATCTGGACCCCTAGATTCCTTAAAGATCCGAGAACCTCACAGATCCCTAGGTGTCGTCGGATCTCCCTACAGTTTCACACATTATCCTGATCTTTCTAGACACTAGGTTTGTCTGTAAATTATCTCCTTCAGGTCAACCCTCCCTTCTCCAATACCTCACCCCCACCTCCGCCTCACTTCATCGTTCATCGTAGATCACTCAGGTAGCATCCTTCCCCTTCCATCTCGCCTTCCACCTTGATTTTACTCATCAACCATCCTCCGCCTTCTTGGCTCCGACCACTACTGTCGGAGCTCCACGATCACCTCCACTCGCACAGATCGACAACTAACTTCACAGACCATGTCGTCACTCAACCTGGCCCCTTGAATCTCGCTCATCGGAGCGATATTAGGCTAGACCTCCTTCCCCATTTTCCACCAGAGGTAGACCTCCATCCCACCATCGCTTCCTTTATCCTTCAATTGCAATAACATGATCGGATCTTCACCCCTAAGTCATCATCCCCTTTGTAGGTTCAAGAGCACGTGAGGTGGCTCGATTTGATCCCCAAATAATCCGGTGGAGCTGGTCCAGGTCGTGGAACTTCGTTCCGACCATTCGACCATTCACCGCCTCATCCAAGACCACTAGTCAACGCGGAGCACCTTAGCGAAGGTGCTGGACCTCAGGGCAACTTGATCAACCCCTGAGATTTCCCTATACATTCGATCGAAGTTTGCTAGCTTCTAGTTCTTCAAGCATCCTCCAGAGTCGTTAGATCAACAGCCACCCATCCATTTCTGATATGAGCTATCCAGACACGCCTCTTTTTTCAGCGTCAGATGAACTTTGCAGAGGATCTGAACCACACGTCAGGTCTGCTTTCTAGAGCCATCAGATTCCTCTGTTAACGGTCATTAGGATTTTACGTCAGAGGAGCTCCACACGTGCGTAACGTGTACAACTGAGGGTATATTTCCTTTACCATCATCCTTTTGAATTGCTCTTTAGTCCTGTAAATAAAAGTTGTAGTGTAATTTAGTTTGGATAAATTGTAGTTAGGACCTTATGTTTTGTTTGTTTGCATTTTAGTCCAAGTTAAACTCATGTGCGTCAACACGTGTTTTTGTGGCTTATTTGCAACTCTTATCTTAAGCTATTATATGTTAATGAACTAAGTTGAAGTTTTTAATATTTGCATTTATACCCTTATGAGTGCTGATCACGTGTAGTGCACGTTCATTTCTGGATTAGTTGCATAACGACCCATGTACTTCTTTTGTATGATATCCAGTTGGTCCTGAAACTTGAAATAATTGCTTATAGGTCCCTAATTCACAATTTTTAATTATTGTCTTTGATTATTCATAATAAATTGGATTTTGGCCTTAAAAATTATAAAAATACCCTATAGCCCCTACTAACTCTTATTTTAGTAGTGATTTTTGTGTGACATTTGTCTTTTATTTTCTACTATTATAAATCCAAAAACATTATAAAAATCTAAAAATGCGCAAAAGAATAAAAAAACATTATAAATAGTCTTAAAAAATCTATAAAAATTTGAAAAACCTTTGAAAAATTCCATAAAAATTACCGTAGCTGTCTTTTATCCTATTTTAGCTCTTTTGTAAATTTTGCTTGAAAATGCCTTATAAAAAATCTAAAAATGTGCAAAAGACTCAAAAAATTATAAAAATCATATAAAATCAACTAAAAATAATAAAAAACATTTTTAGTCTCTATTTGTAAATATTTTATTATAGTTTTTTATAAAAATTACTTCTAGGAATTTTGAGTATTTATTCTATTTTTAAATTGGAAACTACTTCTAGTTGTGCACTGTTTGCTTATTGACTTGCTTTTTGATTTTTAAAAAATCACAAGACATTTGAAAATCGTCAAAAAATCTCCAAAAAATTATAAAATATATAAAATCCAAAAATATTTTCATTCTTTTTTCTTAGTATTTTTGATATATTTAAAAAAATCCAAAAAGAGTGTTTGTGCATATTTTTCACCTTTGTTCTTATTTTGCCTTATTTGAAAATTAAAATTTTGCAAAAAAAATAACGACTAAAAAGATAATAAAAATCCTTTGATTTTTTAAATCACCTACTTAGCTTCTAATTGTGCACCTTGAGTTCGACCCTAGTCGCTATACCAGGTTAATAAAAGTAGCTCTACCACTTGTGCGAATTGCTTGATTTTCTTAGTGGTTAAAACAATTTCCTTGTTGATTGCGAATCTAGTCCGAGTCACAACAAACTTAATTATCAACTTAGCTCGAATTGGAATTTGCCTGTCATTGGAATGTCATTGTCGTCGGGGAGCACATCTAAGTAGTTAGGATTTGTGAATTTTTTATTCCTTAATTTATCTATCTCTATCTGTTATCAATGTTTCTGACCCGTTTCCTGTTTCACTTTTGGTGCGAGGACCGCTGGAGCACGACTAGGTCAGCTTTGGATGACCTAGTACCCGAGGAGGAGCCGATGCAGTTATAGTAGATAGAATTTTTTTTTAGCAGTTATTTTTGCAGAAACACTTGTAATTACTTAGACATTTGAGAGACACTCAGACACTTTATTCTGGGTCTCTTTCACCGAGTGCCGGTGCACTCGGGGGACCTCACAGGATTTTTCCGAGTTTTCTAGGATTTTATTTTTATTTGTTTTCCGAGTTTTAGCCCCGAGACTTAGGATTTTTATTTGGTTGAGCTTGGTATAGATTAAGGTCCAAACACCCAAATATATGTTCCTATAGATCACGATTGGACTTAGTCATAAAAAAGCTATTTATTTGGATTAGAGACCACATGCCGCGATAGGTCGTGTACAGTGTTGGCAAGACCCACTGTGGTGGGCACCGATCGACATCTAAGACAATACTCAGGTCTCTTATCTGAATAATTAGCACCAGATCTTCCCGTTAATAGAAGTTCTCGTCTTAGGGCAATTTCCGCGTGTATTATTTAGAGTAGTTTTACTCTGTCTTTCAATTATACGCGGATCACTCTGCATGTAGACACTTGGAGAAAGGTACGCATTTCTAACTCTGCATGCATCATTGAGTTTCATTCGCGCATTAGTTTTTTCGCATTCCTCCCCCTATTTTATTAGACATAAAAAAAAGAAAATCGAAAAAATCGTTAGACATTTGTCTTTATTCAGAAAAATACATAAAAAGTGATAACCAATAAAGTTGGGACTGCTAAGCAAACTTGACCTAAAATCAGACTTAATAACCAAAAATGTTATTTTGGGGAGAGTAACTCCCTCCCTGTTTGATTTTACCTATTGAGAGTTGAGAAACTACATAATAGGATAGATCCACACCTGGACTTTCTTCAGACTATCGGTTCTAATAAAAATAATTATCTATTCTCCAGTGAGGATCTATGGGTAACCGGTAATTGATACATATCTCCTTAGTAGAGTGGGTGGTTTAGAGGACACTGCGTAAGGCTTTGTCCTCAAGTAATGGGTAGCCAGAAATGGTCTGTACTTACCCCTATACTAGTTTGAATTAGGCACAACTAGTCGTAAGAATCCGAGCCAGTCTCTAGGAAGAATCGGGCACCCAACAACTCGCTAACTCGCTCTGTGAGATTAGATTATCACTAAAATAAAATTGACAAGTTAAACAACCGAGATCTCGCGGTCATCACAAATGTTGAGTTGGTGAAATCGGGGGTTTTATTTCTCAATTTTTCCAGTACAAATGTACTCTTCATAAATCCCCACATCAAGATGATGGGCAAGAGGTCTCTTAGGCAACCTTTGGTAGCACCGCTTCCCAGCACTCATGTCCATTCATCTAGGGTATCTTCAGAGAGATCATACTCGCTCTCTGAACCCGAGTTTGTTTCCACCTTGTTCCCCTCGACCACCCTTCTTCCACACCAGAGGTACAACCAGAGAGACCATCACAACTCTATGTTCATTTGACGGCACCTAAGCTAGGGTCTTTTGCCTTTGAAGAGTCTAGAGAGATGGCTAGTGAAGGCAGAACTGATGAGAAGCCACATACCTCTTCATTCGTATTAGACCATGCTGTCATCAACAACACACTGTTAGCCTCCATGGAAACCTCGCAAAGACAGATCAGTGACCAGGGAATGCTCATGGCAGAAGTAAGGAGGGAGATGAATCAAATGAGAAATGAAAGAGCAGATATGAGAGATGATAGACCAGCTGATGGAACAGACAAAGAGATACCGAGAAATGAGGACCAACCAGATGCCAGGGTTGATACGAGATCAACACACACCATGAAGTAGTTGCATAAGCCTGGTGCAACCCTCACTCACCAAGGGATCCAGCTGCCCGCTATCCTTGGCGACTTCGAGCTTCGCCCTTAGACTACTCAACTGTTGCCCAAATTTCATGGGCATGCCACCGAGGAACACCACCTCCATCTATAAGAATTCGAGATGATCTGCAACACCATCCACGACAGGCTGGTGGACGAGGACACATTTAAGTTGATAGCCTTCCCCTTTTCCTTGGTTGATAGAGCAACCTACTGGTTGAAACATTTAGAGAGGGTTGTCACCATCTAGGAGAAACTAAGGATCGAGTATCTAAATAAGTATTATCAACTCGATTGGACAAATGCAACGTGAGCTATGATCAACAATTTCTCCATGATCTGCACTGAACAATTCCATGAGGCGTGGGATCGATTTTGAGAGCTCATTGATAGGTGTCCCCACCATGATATCAGCAAGCCCAATCTCATCCAGGGTTTCTTCTGCGGGATGACATCTGAGCTGCAAGGGTAGTGAACACCTCGTGTAGAGGTTCCTATTTCGCCAAAGATGAAAACCATGTCTGGGCCATCTATGAGCAGATGGCTGAAAACTACATAGTGATGTCCCAGACCTGAGTCTACACTCAGGGGAAGCCTCCCCATCAGGCATCTTCATATCATAGGATAGCATGTATTTAGGCCAGTCCTTCATCTTCTACTACGGCAGCACTAGCAGAGTCTTCTGCTGCCAATGTGGGCATCATCAACCAGAAGCTGGATCGGATGGAGAATATTGAGAAGAAGACTTGCCAGGGCCTTGACAAGATCAATAGGATCGATGAGCTGGCCCAAACTTTGAGTGACTTGAAGACTCAAATCATGTGCCTCCAAAAGGTACAGACGACTTCTTATCCAAGGCCTAGGTCACATGCTGATCCAGGGAGCAGTTCGTCACAACCCTCTGCCTCACACCGACGGGTTCACCATATTCAGAAGGAGACCATCCAGTCACTCCTACAATACCAATTGCCACCACCACCTTCTTCTGACACTCAGATGGTGGTGTACCATCTAGAGCAGCCCTTGGCATCCCTTTCCCCTCCAGTCCACGAGCAGATAGAGATGTTGATGGAAGTTAACGGATTCGGTAGTCCCATTACCAGTAGCAGCCGGGGATCCATCATGACCACTCAAGCTTCCGATGGTCTACTGGAGGTACTTAGTCCCAACAGCAGCCTCTAACACAATCATGGCACAACAGCAACCCCTATACTCCCAGCAGCGGCATGGTCCTCGACCCCAGTACCAGGGTCAATAGTGGAGGCATCAACCTCCCCCTCACTTGTACCCGTAGGAGCAGTAGGAGCCAACCTCATTTCCTGCGAGGCAAACCATTCGGTTCTCATGCACACTCGTATGAGAACCCAGCACTTGACGATCTCACCCTCATACTTTCTGAGCAACAAGCCACATTTCGACGAGAAATGGATGAGTTTCGGTAGGAGATGAGTGATATAATCAAGGTCAAGGTTGCCATACCTATGCAGATTGAGCCCCACCTGAACAATCTGAAGAGAAATTCTGAGTAGGTACAATTTACAGAGACCACCACTCCTAGTGAGGTATTATATGACATTCATTATTTATTTGATGCTGATTTTGTGACACTTAGGAGTGGTAGGAAGCCAGCCGGCGACGACTCATCTAGGCGACACCCTGATGCAGATTCTAGGGCGCTAGATGGAGTCAAGAGCAGTACCGATGCCGCTAATGATGATGACGGTGGTGCTGAAGCCTCAAAGGATGATGATCCCGACGACGCTGCTGATGCCATCGTATCTCCTGATGTTGCATATAGTGGTGCTGATGCCACCAAGTTTCCAGATGTTTGGCCAGAGCGCGGTGCTGATGTCACCATATCCGATATTATCGGTGGTGGTGATGCCTCCAAGAGTCCAGTTGTGTTGACTCCCTCTCATGTACCCGAGAAAACACAAAAAATGAAAAAAATATTGAAAAACAAAAATATGAATAAAGGAAAGGTTTCTGTATCTCCTTCGAGCCCATATATTATGATTGATGACCTTTGCATGGATTCCATCCACTAGCATGATCATAGGCCCATTCCTACTCCATACCCTCATGCTTTTAAGGAGTGTCCTTCTATCCCCTTCCCTCAAGCACTCCAGTTAGGGAAGGACCAACAAACATGAAACCCCAAAAAGAAACAACAGATAGAGTTCAACGAGCAGATGATAGGCTGATTTCATATCCACTTGACTCTTCAGGAGGCCCTTGAGCACATCCCTCTCTTCTAAAAGAACTTGAAAGAAAAGACCACCAATCGTAGGAAGAAGAGGCGTAACCACAGTGCAGAAAATCATGTGCTTACTCGTGCTACTTGCTTCTCCATTCAGAACCGATTGCTAGCCAAGAGACCAGATGCAGGGGCTCCATATGTCTGATGCCACATCCATGAACAACAGTTTGAGCGGACTCTATTAGACAGCGGATGCTCGATCAACCTCCTTCCGATTGTCTTACTTGACCGTTTTGAGTTTGGCCCTCTTAGATAGAGCAGGACAGTTCTCCAGTTTGTAGATAGATCTATCAAGAGGCTGAAGGGGTTATTAAAGGACGTTGTCGTCACAATTCAGGGCCTGAAAGTTCCCGTGGACTTCGTTGTGTTGGACATGGAGATCCCTGAATGTGTGACCAATACCCCCATCATTTTAGGACGACCTTTCTTGGACACAACCAAGGTAGTGTCTGATCATGATAGTGGGAAGGTATATTTTCACGTCGAGGGCAATATTATACAAAGAGAGACGATTGAGGGACTGAGAGCTAGAGATTCAACATGCTCCAAGCAGAGTTCCAAGCAGATGACAGATTCTAAGCTGGACATCCACCATGAGTGTGATTTTATGATCACAGATGATGAAGCCATTTGAGAAGATCCGATTTCACGAGCTCTTGTGACACCTTCAGAGTTTGTAGAGTTACAGATGCCAACAGATAAGAGTTCATAGAGTGCACTCATGACACAGGATACCTTAGAGGCTGATGATTGTCCTTTGGTTAGCGAAACATAGTATATTTCATGTGATTTTGATTCAGATCCCTCAGACTCAGACACTGATTTCGATTGGCAGGACTTTGATGATTATTTACCGTGTCTGATGTCTACAAAGCCTACAACTCAGGCGGAGATTGAGCAGATTCAGTTGATAGACACACCAGCAGGGCCATCTTCGTTGATTTCAGAGATACAACAAGAGTTCTCCCACGTAGATCTGGTTGCTTTCACTCAGACCTTTCGGAGACCAGATTTACCAGCTCCCATGTGCCCATAACTGAAGACCTTGCCACAGAGCATGAAGTACGGAGTCCTTGCGGGAGAGCCAGAAATGTTTCTAGTCATAATCTCAACAGATTTGACTAATGACCAAGAATCTCGTTTGATAGAGGTTCTTGAAAGAAGCTGCGAGGCAATTGGATGGACTGCAGATAATCTCTAGGGGATAAGTCTGGCCCTATGCTCCCACCACATCTATCTCAAAGATGATTCCAAGCCATCGTGTGAGTTTCAGTATAGACTGAACCTGAATCTTCGAGATGTGATCATGAAGGAAATATCTAAGTGGTGGAGCACCGATTTTATCTACCCCATCTCCTACTCCAAATGGGTTAGTCCATCGCATGTGGTACTCAAGAAGACGGGTATCACCGTAGTTGCGAGTAGAGTCTGGAGAGGAGATTGCTACCTCGTTACCCACTTCTTGGAGGGTCTGTGTGGACTATAGATGATTGAATCATGCCATCAAGAAGGATCACTTCCCACTTCCATTTATTAATCCGATTATCAAGAGGTTAGCTGGGAAAAGTCATTATTGTTTTCTTGACGGGTACGTGGGATATGATCAGGTGGGCATAGCTCCCGAAGACCAGGAGAAAACAACATTCACCTGTTCATTTGAAACATATGCTTTTAGACGGACGCCCTTTGGATTATGTAATGCTCCGGCTACATTCCAAAGGTGCGTACTTTCCATTTTCTCAGACATGGTGGGTGACAGTTTAAAGGTCTTCATGGATGATTTTTCGGTCTACGACGATGGGTTTAATGCTTGTCTTGCTTCTAGATCGGGTACTTCAGCGCTGTATTGAGGTCCACCTAGTCTTATCTTGGGAGAAGAGTAATTGCATGATGACTCATGCGACGGTCCTTGGTCACATCATCTCCAACATGGGCATGAAGGTTGATTTGACCAAGGTGGATATCATTAAGAAGCTCACTCCACCATCCAATTTGAGACAATTGTGGTCTTTTCTGGGGTTTGTTGATTTCTACCGATGGTTCATATAGGACTTCAGTTGTATTGCCCGATCGCTCACTGATTTGCTCACGAAAGACACCGAGTTCCTTGTAGATGATAAGTGTCTTTCCTCTTTTGACTCAAGAACTTAGTTGTGTGGGTTCCTGTCCTTCAACCACCTGATTGGTCTCCCCCATTCGAGATCATGACATATGCTTCCGATTTTGCTATAGGGTGTGTGCTTGGACAGAGGAGGGGTAATTTGCCATTTGCCATAATGCCTCTCAGTGGAACTACACTACGACTGAAAAGGAGATGCTAGCTGTAGTATTTTCTCTTGATAAGATTCAATCTTATATTCTCAGATCTAGAGTGTCTATCTATATAGATCACATCGCCATCTGGTACTTAATGGCTAAGAAGGATGCCACAACTAGATTTACTAGATGGATCCTTCTACTCCAGGAGTTTAATATTAAGATTAAGGATAAGCTTGGAGTTAAGAATGCGGTGGCAGATCACCTCTCCCGATTAGAGCATCTTCAGGATTCTGAGGCAACAACACCTATCACAGAGACATTTCCAGACGAAGCGATTCTTGCTATCACCTCGCTTCCATGGTATGCTGACATTGTGAACTATCTTGTTGCTAAGAAAATTCCACATGATTGGACCAGGCAATGACTTGAGACCTTCCTTGCGAAGGCCAAGTCGTACCATTGGAAGGATCCTACTCTTTACCATGAAGGGGGGATAGTGTTTGGTGTCGGTGTGTTCCTCAAGAGGAGCACTATAGTGTCCTCGCTTATTGACACAAGCTTGAGGCAAGAGGACATCACTCTGGGAGAATGACATCACAAAAGTTCCTCTAATTCGACCTTTGGTGGTCAACACTCTTCAAAGATTCAGATGAATTCGTGAAGAGGTGTATTGACTATTAGAGGACGGGCACCTGCAGACAGAGAGATATGATGCAGATGCAGCCCATTCACTTATGTGAGGTTTTAGATGCATGGGGCAACGATTTCGTGGGACCATTCCCTAAGAGTCAGGGATTTGAGTACATCTTGCTAGCTGTGGATTATGTGAGTGTTGGGCTGAGGCCATCCCCGCCCGAGCTACTAATGCTAGGACTGTTTGCAGACTTTTAAGGAAGAATATCATATCACCGTTTGGGGTTTCTAGAGTTTCAATTTCTGACTAGGGGGCTTATTTTATCAACGACAAGGTAAGGGCCCTAGCTAACGGGTTCAACATTGACCATAGAGTTGACACTCCATAGCATCCACAGACGAATCGTCTTACTGAGGTTTCAAATAGGGAGATAAAGACTATATTGTAGAAGGTTGTTCGTGTGGATCGAAAGGATTGGTCACAGCTTTTGGACTCAGTCTTGTGGGCCTATAGGACCTCCTTCAATAGACCATTGGTAACATCTCCTTTCCGACTCGTTTATGGCAAGCCATGCCACTTACCTGTTGAAATGAAGCAAAGTCACTTTGGGCAGTCACTGAGATACTTTTGGATCCTGAGAGTGTAGGAGATCATAGAAGAGAAGAGTTGGAATCCCTGAAGGAGTTGAGAGATACAACCTTCTCAAGTAGCCTATAATATAACGACAAAGTGAAGATATGGCATGAATCTCACATCAACCATAAGCAGTTTGAGCCGAACTAGAGAGTATGGCTATTTGATGCTAGGTTGAGATTATTTCTAGGGAAATTACAGAGTAAATGGAAGGGACCATACTTCGTCAGAAAGGTGCACGACAACGACAACATTGATATATCCGAGTTGTCTTCTGAGTCCACCTTTTGAGTCAACCGTCAGCGACTGAAGCCATATCTTGATCATGATCCATTGACCATTGATGTTTTCCCTATTCATTTTATATGATATTTGTTCTTTGACTCACATCATCTGCATATCATATCTGATTTTCACTTTTACTCCGCATCTGTATAATTCCATATTATCTATATCATTCATTCATTCATTCATTTCATTTTTTTAATACCCCAGATCCATCTTATGATTTTTCTATACTAAGGATGCAGCACAAATATAGGGGAGTATTAGACCAGTGATTATTCATTTCTCATCTCTTACCTCTGTTTTGCTGCCTATACTCAGGGACATCTTGCCTTAAGTATAGGGGAGGTAATGTCTGTACATTATAATCCTCACTTTCCCCCTTTATGTACAGTCTTCTGTACATAGGATTACTTGATCCTAAATATAGGGGGGATTACTGACTTCTATTGATTTTATCTTTCAGTCATTGTAGTATAGGATTCTTTTCACTTCTCTATACTCAGCATGAGTTATGTCTTTTTCCATCGCTCTCTGATCACACCGATTACATCGCTCGAGCTAAGTATAGGGGGTGTTGTATATATTGTACACATACGATAGCCATAACTCGTACTTTGTGTGTGTATATCATGGATATTATTTAATCGTAATAAAAATATTTTCGAAAATGTTTGCAAAATTCTTTGTAAAAAATATTTGTAAAAACCTTTGAAAAATTATCTTTGTACAAATTTTGTAAAAAAGTTTGCAAAATGTTTGATTGCAAAATGTTCACAAATTATTTCCTATATAAAAATTAGGTATACTGTACAAAATTTTTGAAAATTGTGTGAAAATAAAATGTTTGCAAAAATAGTTTGTAAAATTGTTTGTAAATAGTTATAAAAATAGTTTGTGAAAACCTTTTTAAAAAATGCATTGAAAATGATTATAAAATATTTTGAAAATCAAAACTGTTTTGTCACATGGGAAATAACTTATGGGGTATAAAACCACTTGTATATATGTGTACATTAACAAACCCTAATTTTTTTATATACATACCTTGATAAAGTGACATATCCGAAAATGTCCTTTTTAATTTGATTGTGTGTCATTTTGTTGTAGTCGGGCAATCAGGATCGATCAAAATTTAATCGCACAAATTGATGAATCGATGAATTAATATTGCACGGTTTGATGTATTTTTAACATGGGCAAGCCCCAGGGTCAACTCAAGGAGGCAAAGGAACAACTTTGGATCAGATTAGGCGAATTAGCTCACGATTTTCCAAGTGGGATTTTTGTGCAATTTTTATGCAATAAAAATGCAAATGCACAAATGTGATTGAATTAAGTTAACAGAAAACACACAACTTAGCTAAATTAATTTTATGTGAAATTAATTCAAATCATCCAAGTTATATTTTTCCTAAAAATCTAATCCAACGATGAATGCAAAATGTATTTTTTTTAGAATTTTTGGATTTAAGATGCACAAACAAAAAATGCAAACTTTTTTGGGGGTTTTATGTAATTTTTCATGCAAACGAAATGCAAAAATTATGAAAAGTTTATTGGAAGTTAAACAAGGTGAAATGAAGATACATTAATGTTTTTGGAATTTTTCGATGATATATGATTTTTTATGAATTTTTAAATAGAAAAAGAGTGACTGTAATTTCTAACAAATTCATGAAATCAAAATTTTCAGAGAGCGATTTATATCAAATATATATTTTAATGATAAACACAAGAGACTTGGAATTTCGCAAAAATATTATTCATGAATTTAACTAAAAATCAATTACATAAATCACTCAATAATTTTTTTAGGCAAAAGACACATACATTTTTTTATGAAATTTGGATAGTAATTAAAGAACACTTAAAGACATCAACTACAAATTTTTCACAATTTTTGGAGCAATATTTGTTTATGTGCGAATTTCAGAGCAAAAATGGGTAAAATATCACTGAATTTCAAACTTTGATTTTTAATAAATTATCAACTTCTCACAAAATTGGAAATAAATATCAGAATGATAAAGAATTAGTTGCTCCACAATGTGCTATTTTTCATTAAAAAATGTTGCAAGATGACTGTCCAAATAAATTCATAAAATCAGGGGTCTCTATGCAATGCAGAAATGAAATAAACAAATTAAAATGTACACAAGGATGCTTTTGAAAATAAAGAAACTTAATGGATGAAATTGCAATTTTTACAAAATAAAATAAAAGAAAAAAATTGGACCTTTGGCTTTTTTTCTCCTGCAAGCTAGGACGTGTAGGGAGTTGGGCGGCTAGGCACAAGGGCAAAAGGTCGGCGCCACTAGAGCACAGGGCAAGGGGTGGTCGTGCGGCACGGGGAGAGGGCCGCACGGGACGTGTGCTGCGGGCGGAGGCCTGGTGGTAGCCACGTGTGGGCGGACGCGACGGAGGCTGCCGGGCAGCGCGGCCTGGAGCGAGGAGAGGCGCTATCGTGATGGACGGGCGGAAGGTCGATGCCGCTGGAGCATGGGGCAGGCCATGAGCGGAGGGTAGGCCGTTAGCCGGCGTTGGGGCGGATTTGGCCGCACCCGGCTAGAGAAGGGCACACACTGGCTGGCGGGCGAGGGTGAATGCGACCTACGGCTGTACGCGGGGCAGCGGGGTAGTGGATGGTCGCCCGCGGTGGCGTGTTGCGACGGGGCCGCGGGGACGCCGGTGAGGCTGCTGCGGTGGCAGCGGCTGGAGGAGCAGGTTGGGTGAGTGGGACATGGGTGAACACGACCTGCAGCTGTACGCGGGGCGGCGAGGACGATGCAGGGTTGCCGTCGGTGGGTAGCGGTGGCATACAGTGGAACGGGCAGCCCCTAGAAACCTGCTTATTTTATTTTATTTTTTGGTTTTTTGATTGTATTTTTTGTGATTTTTTTGTAAACGAGAAATAAAAATGCAATGAAGTTGTGGTGTGTATGTGAGGTATGATAATAATGGTTGTGATGTGTGAAATAATAACACAAAAAAATTGTTAGATAAAAAATTAGAAAGTAAAGATAGAGAAAGGGAACTATACCTAATGGAGGGTGGATGTTGATCCATGGGAATCGATCAATTAGACATTCTCCTTGGTCGGAGTTATCGCCTCGAACAGGTCGACAAGGCTCCCGCAAAGCGTTGTTGGCTTCTATTGAAGAACAACGACGTGGTGATGGAGGTCATCGCGGATCTCGCCTGGACTCATCGTCGCTCAATACCAAAGATCGAGCTGTCGCCTCGAAGCATTGGCGGAGATGGAGCTCTTCTAACGAAATGGCGGATGCAGAAAATGTGGGAGATGGCGGGAATAAAAAGAAGGGGAGGGGAAGTTTGAAAAGTGGTGGAGAATGTGGAAGATTGGTGGAGGAAGTGGAGTGGTGACTTGGAGTGGAGGGCAAGTAAGGGGAGAAGAAGTAAAAGAGGATAAAATAAAATTAAAAATAAATAAATAAAATAAGTAGGCTACTAAAAATCAAGAAAAAAACATAAATAAAATAAATAAATAAATAAAGTAAAATAAAATAAAATAAATAAAATAATAAATAAAATGAAATAAATAAATAAATAAAATAATAAACTAAAATACGAAATCAATAAATAATAATAAAAAAATAGGGTGATACGTGGTGGCTCCAAGAGCTGCCACGTGTTGCACCTGGAAAAATCAATAATTTAATGGAAAGAAAATTAAAAATAAATAACAAAAGGGTTCAAATCAAAAAGTAGTCAATATGAAAGTCGCTCATCTCGATGAGATCTACAACTTTCATGAAGGATCAAAAATCAAATGAAATCATCTGTACAAAGTGTATTTTTGGGTGGTACCTTATTGATATAAAATACCGTATTTTTATCGTTTACATATTTTTTATTATTTTTAAATAAGAGAAAATCAAAATAAAAATAGAGAAAATATGATAGGAATATTTATAATTTAATCTATTTTTAGATTTTTAATAATTAAGAAAATCAAAGGATAAAATACAAGGGCATTTTGATCAATATGTACAATATACAATAGGGGCCAAAAACCCAAGTTTCACATACGATCTCCGATTTCAATGAAATTGATCTTATTTTGAAGGCCTTTGAATGTATATTACTTTAAAAGTTAGTAGACCTAAATCGGACACTGTATGAGAGAGATATGTGCGTTTTAAGGCTCCTAGTTTCAAACATGGATTTGGATTTTATTGGACAATTTTACAAGTTAGTATTTTTTTTTATATTTTTCCTTTATTAGTGTTAATAATATATACACTATAGAGTTGGTTTTATTGGATTTGGAGTTAGTATAAAATATATATATAAATAGGTGAAATATGGTGAATATATATGTGATTTTTACAAGTGAATTGGGCTTCTTATTTAATGCAAATATGAATGTTAAAATGCAGATATTATTTATGCATGCATGAATGCAAACTATGCAACATAAGTGGAAATATGCAGCTAATTACTCAGGAACAAAGCTCTATTTTCAAGTTTTAGAGTGATGAATCAAAGATTCATCAAACCCCCTATACTTAAACCTTGCTCGTCCCCGAGCAACTAAAATGAAATGCAAAAGTGAAATGATTTTGGGTTCCATACCAAGGTCATGAACAAAAGGTGAAAATGGAGCTTGACTCTACCTTTGGATTAATTGTGTGGCAGAACCTTATTGGGATCTTAATTTAAGACCTGACAGACTTTAAGTTCCACAAGTCTTCTATTCAAGACGCCTCAACAGTCAGGTCAGAACAAATCCTCATATGCAAATTTCTGATGACTATGAATCCTAGTTGTACTATGTAAGTGAAATATAGCTCTCCACATCAGAAATGGCAAAGAACTAGCCTCCTCTAACAAGGTAACTCTAGTTCCCTGGTCCAGTAACTCTTTCCTCGAGGAGCGGGGTATTCCCTTCTAAGGTCAAGTGCAACCAACTCAAGAAGAGGGGGTGGAGAGTGAAGGATATGGTTAAATCCTCAAGCACATCACGGAAGCGTGAGCGTCGTATCGAATACGACGAAGAGCGACTAGTCGCACTAGCTGCTCGATGCAGCGGAATTTAAAAAAAAAATTCATTACGACGAAACCACATGATCCAAGAACACTTCTCGGATCGTCTCGTCTAAACCACAAACAAGTAATAGGATTACCTCTTGAAGCGTGGTTGCGATCGAATCTCTAAACGAAGAGACCTCCTGTCTCAAGTCCGATCCGACGGAGGAGACGCTTGCGAGTGCGGGGATGAACCGCGTGCTTCTCGCAATCCATGTTGATGATCCAAGCGGCGGATCTCCTGATCTCGACACACGAGATCCGTCATCTTCTTCACGAGCGAGGCGCACCGAAGGAGACGGAGATCCACGAGCAGACGATCGGGCAGCATAACGACGATGCTGCGGCGATGGAGAACCTCTCCATGGCATCCATGGTGGACGGCCATGAGAGGGAGAGATAGGGCTGACGTCTAGAGAGAAAGAGAGAGAGAGAGATGCTTCTCAAGCATTATGAGTATAGAAGAGCAATGGGGTGCCTCTCCTTTTATAGGGTTTTGGGATCCATGGATCTCAATCCATGGGACAACACAAATCCAATGGCTCTCATTGATTGTGTTTCTTTTAATGGCTAAGATTTGTGTTGGTAAAACCAACAACAATTAATTTAATTTAAATTAAATATATGTTGATAAATCAACACAATTTAATCACAAAATTAAATCATCAATACATGGAGATACTGAAAGAGAGAAAAGGCTCCTTCCATGTGGAGAGGGGGGACGGCCTCCCTTTCCTAATGGGAGTGGTGGCCGTCCACCCTCCTCCATTAGGAAGGTGGCTATTTTATCTCTTATGCAATCTCCATTATTTGCAACAACTTTTGTTTCAAATTATTCTACAAAAATAATTCACAATTATTTTGTAGACATTGCAATCTTGCCATTGAAAATTTTGTGAATCATATTCACAACCCAAAACAACATATAATTTACATTGTCAATTAATTACACAATGTGTATCCAATACACATAACAATTAATCAACACATATAAATTATAATTAGCTCTCTCTCTAATACATTATAAATCACATTTATAATATATTATGAATAATTGGATATTACTATCCACATTATTCTTATCCATAATAATTAAATCACATTTAATTATATTGGATAACTTATTCTCATGTGCTCAAATAATATGAATCACATTCACATTATTTACATCTTTGATAATCAAATCACATTTAATTATCTAAGATAACTCTCCTTATAATATGAATCAAATTCATATTATTCATGATAATTAAATCACATTTAATTATACATTTTCTCAATACTCGGATACTTATATCAACAATAGAATTATCCATGAACTCTTTCAAGGATAATGCGCTTTCTCCGCGAATACTTGGAGATAAGGACAGGGCGATTGTATTGTTCCACGTATAGTGACATGGATATTGAGATCACATCTCAAATCCAGATCTCGGGCCTCCCATAGATGCTTGATTAAATCAAGACCGCAAATCTAATCTTCTCATTGAATCTGAATCACATTCAGATTAATTTCCAACATTTGGACTAAGATCAGATTACTTCTCTCCTGAGAGGAGTCACTAAAATACAGACCCGTTTCATCACTCCCTAGGAATGGAAGCGTCATGGTTATACAACCGTTTATGATCACATCACCCTCAGGCATTCCCAATACCTGTACATCCTGCATACTGGAAGACTCAGAACAAACCCGAAGTATTAGATCAACTTTACACTGTCTACTTCAGGTTTCTATCAGTAAGTTTCTCATTTGATCATTGGAAGTCGGTATCCATCATATACTTTTCAAAAGCATATATCATACCTAGGTCTTGATTATATACTTTCCAAAAGTATATATCAAACCTACAAATTCAGTCAAGCTTCCAAAGCGAGACGACCATGCGCATGGAATTTGATTCTTCCCAATATCTCATGAGTGAGCTCATGTCTTCCGGTTCAGTAAATGAACCTGTATGATCCCTTTGAGAGATCGTATTACTCATATGCCCTTATATGTACACCAGCGCGCCGGTGTATACACCTTGATTAGGTCATCAACCTATTGGTCTGCCAAATGTACATACTCAGACATATAGTAACACATCTGTCTCTGGTCAGAGGATGCATGCCTATATCATGACAACATATGATATAGGACTTTGGTTATCTTGATCTCGTTAAGTCAACTCTTTGACCTAACTCATCTGACACCTCCGAATCTCTATTCCTATGCAGAGGACCTGCATCAAGAGGTCGGTCAGATATCAGCCTAAATGAGAAAGGATTGCCATCTCCTACTCAGGCTGGAGATCATCTCTTAATAATCATTTGACGGTGCTTGATGAGTCCTCAATCTAACTCATTAGATATTCATCTAAGCACCAGCCTCTATGATTCAATAATTGAATCAACAGCTGTATGATCTTTAAGATGGCCATGGTACATAACCCTAATTGTACCAAGGGACCTATTATGCAAATTATGTACTCTTTATATCAGATTAAGGAGTGAATTGCAATAACATTTATTGCATAATGGCTCGCCGTGGGCTCGCATGTCCAACAATCTCCCACTAGCCCAAAGAGCCATTAATGGGCTAATCTTTTAAACCCACACTCATGTAAAAATCATAGGCTATTTAGAAAATAGCTAGGTAAGCTGATCAGTCACTCTGTTCCCAAGAGACTACGCCAAGTCCTTTTACGGCACTTGCATATCTCCTAGTAACAGTGCTTGCATCCAATGCGAGTGTTGCATCCTATGCAACCAATACTTAATTTTGTCGGTTATAGTGTTATTGACACTACATCTTATTAATTATCATAACCAGTATTCCCATAATCCATTTAGAATACCTTCATTCCTGGAGATCTCTATCTCCTAAGGTATTTGCAGTCAAGACCCTTATAGATCACTATCTACAAGATCTTAAACTTTTGAAGATAAGACTTTGAGATCACTATCTCTAAGTTTTATCATCTTTGAATATATTATTATTACTGCAATCAAGTGTTTTATCTCCATAGCAGGATTAGTAACAGTTTACTACTCCCACTGCATGGCAGACATCTAGCTCTTGTACACATCTAGCATATACCCAGCTTCTCATAACTGATGCACAAGTGCAAGCGGTTCTAGCATTCACTTCCTCAACTCTTTGAGGTGCTATCCCTTTAGACAGGTCACTACCACATCTTAACGGAAGGAAGCCTTTCTTGGAATTTTTTCAGAAAATGGAATAAGTCCAAGGTGTACTACTAATGTGACGGTCCCAATATCCTCCTCTCTTTGTTTCTGAACGACTTCAGAACTAAGATCTAAGAGGTATCCTTGAGATCATATCTCAAAGTATGGAACAACCAAATTTTAAAACACTTATTATTTATTCTTATATCATTTTAAATGATTAGAATAATATCTACATTTAGCATGATGAACACAATGGCACTCCCACTAAGCTTTATATGGTTCATCAAGATTCTATCTGAAATCATAACATTTACAATTTCATCAAATCTTATGTTCCAAATACAAGAAGCTTATTTGAGTCCAAAGATGGAGTTCTTTGGCTTACACACCTTGCTTTCCTCAACCATGAAGCCCTGGGGCTACTTCACATGAATATCCTCAGAGAGGTATTCATAGGGGAATGCAATCTTGACTCACATCATGAAGATGTCATAGTCAAGTTGTGTAGCTATAGTTAGCAATATTCTGATGAGTTAAAGCAAGGTCACTGGAGAGCAAGTCTCATCGTAAGCGATGTCTTCTCTTCGGTGTGTAGCTCATGGCTACGAACTGTGCTTTGAAGGTCTCTACCTTCTCATCAGGTTCCCTCTTTCTCTTGAAGATCCATTTACATCTTAATGGGTCTGACCCATATAGGTGGATCCTCGAGGGTCCATATACAACACTTGTATATGAAGTCTACATTAGACTTTTATTGCTAACATCCATCTTTCCATGTCATGATCCTCAGGAGCTTCATCACATGAAGTCCGATCATTTTCAGATTTAACTGACACATGAAATCCATCCTTAAACTTATTTGAAGAGGTATTAATGTTTCATCTTTAATTATCTATTTTAGTTTCCAATTTTAGGAGCCTCATTATCTTTTAAATGAGTTCCTTTACTTCATTTTCATCTTGATTCTCAAGAGAGTCATCCTATAAGAATCATATTCTCAAAGATGTGATCTTTTAAGAATCTCAAGCTCATAAAGTAGGTATCTAATACCATCCTTTATTTTCCTAATGAAGTAGCACTCTCTGGTGCTAGATTCCAGCTTACCAGCTTGGGACCTTATTAAGTGTACAATGTAGTCTCTACCACATATACATATACCTGGAAACTAAGAGATAATTATGCTAAGATTAATCATTGATCAAATCATGTCGCGCATGATCAATTGTATCTCCCTACAACTCTATTGAGTTAAGGTTCATTAGGAGGGGTGAGATAGGAATGATATTCAGATCTATATAAGGTATTCCTTGAATTCATCTAATAGGTACAAGCTACCCTGGTTAGATCAAATTCTTTTCATCTTCCTTCAACCTTTGGTTCTAAACCAAAATTGTGAAATCTTTGAACATTTCAAGGTTTTCTAAGTGAAGAGAAGAAATCTCATATCACAAATAATCATTAATAGATATCACATATCCATAATGTTTAATCTGATATAAATGATTGACATACATCAATATGTATGAGATCTTGAATACCTTGACATTTTTCACCATTCCAAGGAAGGGTGTATTGGAAATTTCTACTTTTGAATACAATATTCACAAGTATGTAAGATTTGAACATTTAGACAATCTAAAGGTTCATCTCTTATCAGTCTATTGATCATATTAACAGATAAATGTCCAAAACATGATGCCAGATCATTGTCAAATGATCTTTGTCCTCCTATTGATCTTTAAAGGTTTAATTTTCAGTATTAGAAATCTTAATGAATCATTCATTAATTTTCTAATTTAATAGAGTCCACTAGATTTTAGATTACTATCTGAAATATCTCCATCATAACTCTTTATGATAGATTTATTACAGAATTCATGTTTATATCCAACAAATAGAAATAAACAATGAGTGTATTCTAACATCTAGGTCATAGAGACATTCTCTAAGACTAAGGGCTCTCCCACTGAAATTAATAAGTCTATCAATCCAAAAGAGATTGTTGTAACAATTGCAATAAAATTCTCAAGGATAACTAAAGACCTTAAGATCAAATTTTCCAGTCTTCTAAAATATATGCAACCAATTTGCAAGTGTCATTAGAAGATTGAGATACAATTACTAGACTTCATCTTATCAAATAAGTAAGTCAATTTCAATGATTATATGTAGATTATTCTGATGTACTATCTGATTCCTTCTCTAAAGATTCTAGATAGATTTGATAGTCATACTATCAACACATCAATTTATTGCAGTATTGGCATTTATCCAACTCTTTGGATGTCATATGGAAGTCACAGAAGTACAGCCAACTCTTTGATTATACTTCTTGCTTGGGTCCAACCCATGCTTCCACTGCGCTCCCTTTATCTATAAACAACCAATGCTTAAGACTAAGGACCTCTTATGTTAAATTCAAAAGAATTTAATGTAAGAGCATTTTGACATTTATACATGCTTCACCCAATTCATACAATATGAATATTATGAAGCTTCATGAATGACTAGAGTATAGACAGTAGAATGATGACACTCATCAACTACATCCATCTAAACTCTTAAAACATAGGTTCAGGTAGGTATTAAAATAATTTAAATACATCATCTCTTATAGAGCTACCATTCTACATGATGCAGAGAACCATGTCATTCATGATTAAATGTCAAGAGCACATATGTATGCCAGAATATCTTTATTGATTTTATAAGGATTATTTGACAATTGCGATCATCATCGACATGTCACTTCCAAAGTACATTCGATGAGATCAAGACTTATAGAGACATACAAACCCTAGGGTTTTAGTCCCATTGTCTATTTAATTATCATTCCTCATTATTATGAGGAAACTTGCACATTGCAACCACATACATTATGTGTCCAATTTCAAGCATAATATCTGGATCAAGGGTCCAATCCATGATATTTACTAGTTATTATTGAGTATAACATTGAGTGGGATTAATGAAGGATTATCTGAAATAAGAAATTTGCATGAGTGTATATATTATATATATACATATTATACTTTGATTTAGGAGTTTTTATATCAAAGTTGTCTTGCCATGTCAACAATGAAAGTTCATTCCCTTAATCACTTTCAATGTAAGAGATATACTTACCATTATATCTCAGCAAGATCTGGGATCTCCTCTTTATCTTTGTTACATCCCAATAATATGAGAAACTGCAACTCCAATAAAGAGAAGCGGGAACACATTCTGCCTTGCAAGTCCAACTTGCATTTCCCAATTCGGTCTTTAACACCCGGGCCTACCACCCCTAAGGTGATGTTGACCCGTCGTTAATTGAACCAACTGTCAACAGGAATAGAACTCGCTATGCGCAATCCAATATCGCCCCAATAATATGAGGATCCGATATTGGGGTTACGCATACGGCCTTACTCTTTCGAGAAGCAAAGAGTCCGATCCAGATGCGCTTGTATATAGGAGCTGTCACTACGTACAGGCGTCTCCTATATACAATCCCTGGCGACGGAAACCCTTCGCCTTGACGGGAGACCATGGATGTCACTTATGTGATCATCCATATCATATTCAAATTATAATTAATCATTATGAATCACATTCATTACGATTAATTCTTCCAAGGAAAATAATAACTCTATTCATAATAGAATGTTCTTAATTGGATATAATTAACTTAATCATATCAAATTAATTTTTCAATCCAATTCAATCAACAAACTTGATTTTACTTGAATATATGGTATTATCTCAAAATACGTATTAATTCGTATTTTAATAATTAGAAAAATACAACTTAATCCCTCGGACATTATCCCGGCCCTACCCGCTGTAATGGCCAGTACCGGCGGGAGTGGGACGGACCGCATACGTTGCAACCCGCTACCCCAGCGATCCCCGACTAGACACCATATCCGCCTCGGGAAAGGATAACGCCAAATTGATTAATTTGTACTTGAGATGATCATCGGTTCTTCAACTGAAATTATACCATATAGTAATCAAAACAATTTTGATTATAAGGAAATTTGCTAGACAAATTCCCAATCCTATTCAAGCAAGGAGTTTGTTGATTGTGTTTCCAATTATGATCTAGATCAAATCTAATCAGTTAATTGGTTGAGGTTAAGTCAATTAAGGAAATAATCATATTCCAATATTTCTCAAATATTTTCCATAATTATTTCATGAAATTAACAATTAATTTCACTAATTGACAATCACATGATTCTTGATTAGGAAAGTAATTTCAGCAGTGACCCCTACTTACTAAAATTAGCATATCTCAATCAATTTAAATCCAAATTAAGCAAAGTAAGTTTCTATAGTTTGCTCATTTGATTTACAACAGAATCTATGTTATTTGCACGCATTTAGAGGCGTCTCTAAACAGTAATTAACTCCTTAATTACGTTAAGCTTCGCAGTTCCCGTAACAGTGAATATATGTTCATTAAAACAACCATATCTCGAGCATACGAAATCCGATTTACGCAAACTCAGATCCTATGGTTTCCTTAATTAATGGGGAACAAAATCCAAGTGCTATTTTCGTGTTTAAACAATTTAAACAGGGCCGAAAAAATACACGAAACAGATCTGCGAAATCAAATGCGATAAAAACTTTCGCGACCTTAATGAACCCAAGTCGTCCTCGGTTAGCGAATCATATTCGAAACCGTTGACCTAAGGATCTGATACCACTTGAAGGATATGGATAGATCCTCAAGCAGATCACGAAAGCGTGAGCATCGTATCGAATACGACGAAGAGCGACTAGTCGCACTAGTTGCTCGATGCAGCGGAATTTAAAAAAAAATTCATTACGACGAAACCACATGATCCAAGAACACTTCTAGGATTGTATCGTCTAAACCACAAACAAGTAACAGGATTACCTCTTGAAGCGTGGTTGCGATCGAATCTCTAAACGAAGAGACCTCCTGTCTCAAGTCCGATCCGACGGAGGAGACGCTTGCGAGAGCGGGGATGAACCGCGTGCTTCTCGCAATACATGTTGATGATCCAAGCGGCGGATCTCTTGATCTCGACACACGAGATCCGTCATCTTCTTCACGAGCGAGGCGCACCGAAGGAGATGGAGATCCACGAGAAGACGATCAGGCAGCATAACGACGATGCTGCGGCGATGGAGAACCTCTCCATGGCATCCATGGTGGACGGTCATGAGAGGGAGAGATAGGGCTGACGTCTAGAGAGAAAGAGAGAGAGAGATGCTTCTCAAGCATTATGAGTAAAGAAGAGCAATGGGGTGCCTCTCCTTTTATAGGGTTTTGGGATCCATGGATCTCAATCCATGGGACAACACAAATCCAATGGCTCTCATTGATTGTGTTTCTTTTAATGGCTAAGATTTGTGTTGGTAAAACCAACAAAAATTAATTTAATTTAAATTAAATATATGTTGATAAATCAACACAATTTAATCACAAAATTAAATCATCAATACATGGAGATAATAGAAGAGAGAAAAGGCTCCTTCCATGTGGAGAGGGGGGACGGCCTCCCTTTCCTAATGGGAGTGGTGGCCGTCCACCCTCCTCCATTAGGAAGGTGGCTATTTTATCTCTTATGCAATCACCATTATTTGCAACAACTTTTGTTGCAAATTATTCTACAAAAATAATTCACAATTATTTTGTAGACATTGCAATCTTGCCATTGAAAAATTTGTGAATCATATTCACAACCCAAAACAACATATAATTTACATTGTCAATTAATTACACAATGTGTATCCAATACACATAACAATTAATCAACACATATAAATTATAATTAGCTCTCTCTAATACATTATAAATCACATTTATAATATATTATGAATAATTGGATATTACTATCCACATTATTCTTATCCATAATAATTAAATCACATTTAATTATATTGGATAACTTATTCTCATGTGCTCAAATAATATGAATCACATTCACATTATTTACATCTTTGATAATCAAATCACATTTAATTATCTAAGATAACTCTCCTTATAATATGAATCAAATTCATATTATTCATGATAATTAAATCACATTTAATTATCCATTTTCTCAATACTCGGATACTTATATCAACAATAGAATTATCCATGAACTCTTTCAAGGATAATGCGCTTTCTCCGCGAGTACTTGGAGATAAGGACAGGGCGATTGTATTGTTCCACGTATAGTGACATAGATATTGAGATCACATCTCAAATCTAGATCTCGGGCCTCCCATAGATGCTTGATTAAATCAAGACCGCAAATCTAATCTTCTCATTGAAATTAATTTCCAACATTTGGACTAAGATCAAATTACTTCTCTACTGAGAGGAGTCACTAAAATCCAGACCCGTTTCATCACTCCCTAGGAATGGAAGCGTCATGATTATACAACCGTTTATGATCACATCACCCTCAGGCATTCCCAATACTTGTACATCCTGCATACTGGAAGACTCAGAACAAACCCGAAGTATTAGATCAACTTTACACTGTCTACTTCAGGTTTCTATCAGTAAGTTTCTCATTTGATCATTGGAAGTCGGTATCGATCATATACTTTTCAAAAGCATATATCATACCTAGGTCTTGATCATATACTTTCCAAAAGTATATATCAAACCTACAAATTCAGTCAAGCTTCCAAAGCGAGATGACCATGCGCATGGAATTTGATTCTTCCCAATATCTCATGAGTGAGCTCATGTCTTCCGGTTCAGTAAATGAACATGTATGATCCCTTTGAGAGATCGTATTACTCATATGCCCTTATATGTACACCAATGCACCGGTGTATAGACCTTGATTAGGTCATCAACCTATTGGTCTGCCAAATGTACATACTCAGACATATAGTAACACATCTGTCTCTGGTCGGAGGATGCATGCCTATATCATGACAGCATATGATATAGGACTTTGGTTATCTCGATCTCGTTAAGTCAACTCTTTGACCTAACTCATCTGACACCTCCGAATCTCTATTCCTATGCAGAAGACCTGCATCAAGAGGTCGGTCAGATATCAGCCTAAATGAGAAAGGATTGCCATCTCCTACTCAGGCTGGAGATCATCTCTTAATAATCATTTGACGGTGCTTGATGAGTCCTCAATCTAACTCATTAGATATTCATCTAAGCACCAGCCTCTATGATTCAATAATTGAATCAACAGCTGTATGATCTTTAAGATGGCCATGGTACATAACCCTAATTGTACCAAGGGACCTATTATGCAAATTATGTACTCTTTATTTCAGATTAAGGAGTGAATTGCAATAACATTTATTGCATAATGGCTCGCCGTGGGCTCGCATATCCAACAGAGAGAAGAATGGACGGTAGCTAGTGAAGCTACCTATCCTAAGATGCTTGACCAGTGTAGCCAAGTCATCCAGCTACAAACTTTGAAGCTCTGTTTTTTTTCTAACCTTGTATATACACTCCGGTAGGCATTTTACTTTTCAATCAGGCCTCTCCACTTTTGGAGATTCTGCATTTTTTTCTTTTCTTTTTTGTCTCTTTTTTTAAGATATATACAAGGTGCAACATGTAGATAAGGAGTATTTCTCTTTGAGCCAGTAGACTATCCCTCTTTTGATACTTTATTGCAACCCACAACATCCCGTCCTTAGACATCAACACCACCAAACTAGGTTGAGATGCACTACCCTCCTTAGAGGAGGACGGATGTTTCCACCTGTGTGTTACTCCAAGCCAAAGGATTCTACCTCCTCACCATCTCATCAATGAAGAGCTACGTGCATGGTGCTTGTCCAAGTTAGGTCACTGTCTAAAAGAATCATGCGTGTGTACGGGATATTCTACTTAGACAGATCAAGATGACATGTGAACATAGACTTGCGGACTCAACGTATTAAGTCACTTGACCTGAAAAATCTTAACTCTAGTTCCTATAAGGTTCCTTTGAAATTAGGTAGATTAAGGTCAAATCAAATCCATCCTCAACATCTATTCATAACTTGGTTCAGAACCCACTAGCTATCCACTTTGCATATGTTAGATATGCAGATAAGATGCTGATGACATGCTATAGAGATGAATGACATGCAAGACACTTTTTTCTTTTTAAATGCAAGGATTACATGCAAGAGTAAATAAGAAGCCTATATTTTTTGTTTTTATTTTTTTTGGTGTACAACAATTTTTACAAGAATTTTATAAGTATTATAAAAAATTATACAAATATTATACAAGTATATATGTAGTTTACAAATTTTTATTTCTATTATTATTTTTTAAATTTTTTTACAAATTTTACAAGAGTTTTACAAGTATACAAATTAACATGTATTTTACGAAAAAAAATTCTATTTGTTTTTCTATTTTTACCCACCCCATAATTATTGCATAATATATACAAAAATACGTGAAAATACGTGAAAGTACGAGCTATGGGTAAAGTATATATGTAATATATACACGCCCCCTATACTTAGCGTGTGCTATGTCCTCAGAAGACGAAAAGCAAGGAAAACGACATAGCTCATGCTAAGCGTAGGAGAGCTAAAATAACAAAATGTATAGAAGTCACTCCGCCCCCTATACTTAGGCTTTGGCAGCCTAAGTGTTGAAGAAGATCAAAAAATGGGTGGAGGAGGTTAAGAGGAGAAATGGAGGAGTATATATACATGATGGGCATCAGTCCCCCTATACTTAGGCTCTGGACAACCTAAGTTTAAGACAGGAGTGAGTGTGAGAACCGATGAGATCTAGAGAATATACAGAGAATGATGAAGAGACTCGGGTCACTCTCCCCCCTATACTTAGGATCTAGTCATCCTAAGTATAGCCATAATGAAACGATATGGAGCCGGGACGAGTGATTCGAATCACTGGGGAGGGAGGGAAAGGAAATATATACTAGGAGGAGTGAGAATATACAAGGGTCAAGAAGGTTTGTGACGAACCTTCTTGCGGGAGCGAGGAGGTGGATAATATACATGTATATCACTGTTGGAATCGTCCTCAGATGAATAATAGTGAGGTGTAGGGATCGTCCAACGAGGGTCGATACATGACTGCTTGCTCAGATATCGCTTGTGGACAGCTGAACTGAGCTCACTCATATAAATCACCTCATCTGGACCCGATGAGGATTCCTCCGAAAATTCCTTCTCCGGTATGTTGAAGGAAACTTTCTTAGTCAGTTTTCTAGAACCTGAATCATTGAGAGGGAGTGGAGAGCGACACACCTTGAGGGGTTCGGAGAAACACCTCAAGGAATCAATTCTCGACTTCCTCTCACTAGATAACTGACTAGAGGAGCGAGCAATCATGTTTTTATGTAGGGTCAATTTAGTCTCGATTGTCTCCTTTGGAGGTTTAGGATGTGGTGTGGTGCTGACCATGGGTTCCTCATCAGACGAGTCACCATATAGATTGTAATATTCCTGAAGGGTCAGCACATGTCTCGGGGAGGTGCTAGTGATCTCAATTGGCTTGGCATTATTGGACTCTTGTATTGGATTATCAAAAGGTCAAGACACTCAGCAAGAATCGTGTCCGACTCAATGACAGCTTCGGGTTGTGAATCCTCCTTAGAAGCTGTCATGGTGGTGGTGCAAGCAGTTGGTGAAGTGGAGGTGTGGGGAGTCTCTGAACCAACGGTCGTCTGGACAATCGGTCTCTCAGGTGTAGCAAAGAGGTGGGACTCATCTACCTCTCGATGATCACGGCTGTCAGCAGATATGCGGGTCACCTTAGAGTAAAGTGTATCAAAGAATGGGTAAGGTCGAAGCGCTCCCAATGCTGTAAAATCGATTTCCCGATTCTCGCAATTTATAGTCGCCTTAGCCAAGGCTAAGAATGGCTTCCTGAGAATAATAGGAGACTGGGTAAACTCTCCTCGGCATTCATTGTCAATGACCGTGAAGTCTACCTGGAGTAGAGCACCTTGGAAAGTTATGATGACTGAAATGGTTCCTCTCGATCGTTTGATAGATCGATCAGCCAGCTGAACGATCTCTCTCGACTTTTTGATTGGCCTGAGTTTGATCTTGTCAAACACAGAGGTCGGGAGGATATTTATTGGCGAGTCATCATTGATTATCGCATGTGTAAAGATGGTGTCTTTGATTTCACACTCAATTCATGGAAACCGCTTCACTCTGCGGCTCTTGGTCTTTCTCCCCATCACCAAGGAGGTGGCCATAGACACTATGTGTCTTTCAGTCCTTGTTCTCTTATTGCCCGACCTCTTGGGCATCAATTTACTCTGTATAAATCTCTTGACGTCGGGGAAGTGATCTATGGCCATTATTAAGGGGAGTTTAAAAATCAATTCCTCATCGAGTGCTTCCCTTAGGGCATGATCCAATTTTTAAAAGTCTTTTTCATTTTCTATTTTTTATGATTTTTTCTGATTTTTCAATGTTTTTGGTCTTTTTGGTCTTTTCAATTTTTTTGGTGTTTTGATAGACGAATGGTCAGACTCTGGATTGGAAGGCAGGGGGTTAGTAGAAGAGGAAGGTAGAAGTGACTCCAACTATACATGATCTGTGGGTTCCCTAATGCTCGCTCGGTTTTCAACATCAAAACTACTCATATCCTTTTCCACTTTCATTCCCAAGCTGGCAGAAATTGAGTGCAATATTTGAGTGACATCTCTCAACTTGTTACCTAATGATTCATTTTTCTCACTAAGTCTCGAAATGTCATCCTCCATAAAGTTCTCATGACAAATCATGGGAGAATTTTGCTCAATTGGAGGATACTGCTGAGATATTGGGGTCTCATACTCAACATACGTAGACTCTGGCATGTAATGCTGGGTCAAGTATGAACCATCTGAATGGCAGATATCGGTCGGAGCCTCATGTAATGGAGTCAATGAATGGGGGACTGGTAAGTCTATCTCATGAGTTCAAGCCCTTGAATGAGTAGGCTCTCCGAATGTGCGATATGAAGGCTGATCAATGTTGGCTTGATTACTATGGTCAATCAAGTCAGGAAGATTATAAAGTGCATACCTCTCCATTCGGGTTGTTCGATCAACCAAGTTGTACCCTAAAGTCAAGTCAGGATGTGTATGTATGATTTGTTGACTTGTCCCATCATTCATATGAAGAGGAAATGAAGTATATGGGGGTGGGTAATTCTGCCAGTCATAGGTCTCAACAATAGCTTACTCTTCGTATGGATCATTGATTCCAGCAAGCTTTCGAATAAGGGCAGTCAGCCTAAGATAGAAGTGGATCCGGAGTGTTAGAATATGGAAAGGGGAGAAATGTGAAGAAGTAGAGAAGTCAGTCGAAGTTCTGACTTCATAATCAGATCGAGGTGGAACTGACCACAGGTTAGGGTCTCCTATGGATGGGGGAGGATACATGGAAGGAGAAGGCAAAGATGAATCGTATATGGTCGAGGAAGAATGACCAGAGGTCTCAGGGTATGGGGACCAATATCCCAACATCTTGAAGAGGAAAGGATGAGTGTAAGCAGATCGAGATAGAAAAGGTGCAATTACACATGATAACGCACATGGACAGACACAAAGACAAACACAAGAGCAAACCCTAAGTTCACACTCAGCACGGTGAAGGACCCCAAGCCAAGTCCGATTAATCTGTTTGATTTTATGTGTGATTTAAAAGCAAATAGCAAGGGTTACATGGCCTAAAGGGAAGTCGGCTCAAAGTCGGATGCGTCTCCTCTGTTTAACCTGTCGCCTAAGATACCAACGCCCTTCCTCTCTTCGCTCCTATCACCAGCTGAGGAAGTTCATGGATCTGCCCTTATCTACCTATCGAAGAAGGTGGAGGCTGACAAGGCTTATAACTTACCCCGGAGGGTTACTAGCAACTTGTCACGGTGCACCGCTATTTCTCCCCTATCTACCCACTGAAGCAGGTGGAGGCTACTTGGCACTGGTCAGTCAAACCTCAAATAGTTCAGCCTGTAATATTTGCCAGGATCGAGGTGCGTGATATGGAAGTTGGGGATTTTGGCTCTACCTTATGATGTGCGCACACACTCTGTACCCTCACTCAGCCTGAAATCAAGGTCGGTGTTACTCTCCCATAAACAAAGGTTAATTTTAGTCAATTTTTGGGTCCAATTCAATTAGCAGACCTGATTTTAAAGATTAGTTATAACTGTAATTAATCTGCACAAGAAATCACGTCTACCGTCCAATCCCAATTCCTTTATCCTAGGTTAGAAAAAATGGGAGAGAGAATCAGAAAAAGACGATGCGGTCGAGAAAACGGTGCTGAATGCTTGATTAAAAAGACTTACTGTGCCTCTGGCTCTCTACATGTGGGATGCAAACAGAATTGAAATTTTATGCTAAATGAATGCAATCGCCGAAAAGCCGCTCCTAGACAAGCAGTTCTATTAGCGAGTGAAGAACAAGTTAAATTTGGCTAAATTCAGTGGTCTAAGTGCATCTTTTAATGGTGAAGTGTGGTCCTAGATATTACGAGCACAAACAGTCCTAAGAAAGCTCTAAGAGCCACGAGTGCATGTCCTATCCTTAGGGATGCAAACGGTCGGATACGGATACAGATATAGGTATTATCATATACTTATCCGTTTTTTAATACGAATACGGATGTGGATACAGATATTGACGGATATTAAAACTATCTTACCATATCATTAAAAAACGGATACGGATGTAAAACAGATACTGATCGCATATGAATAATGTTAGAAATACTCCTTAGAGTTGACTTAAATATATAAGAATTGGATGGAAAACACATGATATTAATTTATTAAATGTGTTTGTATCATAAAAAATCTATAAATATGGTAAAAGGAAGTAGATAATTATATTATATATGGTTAAAAATAAATCTATGACTATATTTATATACGAAAACAGATATACAGATACGGATACATATGTTTGCGGATATCAAAACGATATCCGTACCCGTATCCATTTTAATACGGATACGGATACGGATGTCAAAATATGTATAAAACGGATACGGTGATGGATCAGATACGAATATATCCGTATCCGTTTGCATCCCTACCTATCCTACGTCAATCAACCACACAACATAGAGACTCCTTTTATTATTCAATTTCACGTACGAGAACACAAATGGGAACCGTTGTAAATGCAGACACTTTTTTTACAAATTCTCTCAAGACCACTCAGTTTAAATCGATGCTCATTCTTCGGCTCGCTTGGTGAATCGCCTTCGATGCCTCGTGTTCCTTGCATAAAAATAAACAATGGTCAGAGAGAACGACACAAAGTAAACAAACACATAAATAGAGAAATATTCACAAGAAAATCAAGAATCAGACTACCCGAGGATGGAAAATCAAAACCTAATTTTCTAAAATGATCTTAAGCCGTTTGCCTCCCCGACAACGGCGCCATTTGACATATCTGAAAATGCCCTTTTTAATTTGATTGTGTGTCATTTTTATTGTAGTCAGGCAATTAGGATCGATCAAAAATTTAACAGCACGAATCGATGAATTAATATTGCGCAGTTTGATGTATTTTTAACCTGAGCAAGCCCCAGTGTCGACTCAAGGAGGAAAAGGAACAACTTTGGATCAAATTAGGCGAATTAGCTCACGATTTTCAAAGTGGGATTTTTTTGTGTAATTTTTTATGCAATAAAATGCAAATGCACAAATGTGATTGAATTAAGTTAACAAGAAAACACACAACTTAGCCAAATTAATTTTAATATGAAATCAATCCAAATCAGCCAAGTTATATTTTTTCTAAAAACCTAATCCAACGATGAATGCAAAATGTATTTTTTTAGAATTTTTGGATTTAAGATGCATAAATTAAAAATGCAAACTTTTTGGGGTTTTTATGCAAGTTTTCGTGCAAACGAAATGCAAAAATTATGAAAAATTTAGTGGAAGTTAAACATCATGAAATGAAGCTACACTAATATTTTGGAATTTTCCAACAATATATGTTTTTTTATGAATTTTTAAATAGAAAAAGAATGATTGTGAGTTTTAAATTTTTAATAAATCCATGAAATCAAATTATCTAGAGAGCGATTTATCTCAAATAGATATTTTAATGATAAATACAAGAGACTTGAAATTTTGCAAAAATATTATTAATGAATTTAATTATAAATTAATTACATAAATCACTCAATAATTTATTTTAGATAAAAGATACATCCATTTTTGATGAAATTTTACAGTAATTAAAGCACATTTAAAAACATCAATTACAATTTTTTACAATTTTTGGACAATATTTGATTATGTGTGAATTTCAGAGTAAAAATGGGTAAAATATCATTGAATTTCAAACTCTAATTTTTAATAAATTATCAACTGCTCACAAAAATGCAAATAAATATCAGAATGATAAAGAATTAGTTGCTCATCAACATGCTATTTTTCATTAAAATAAATGATGCAAGATGACTGTCCAAATAAATGCATAAAGTCAAGGGGTGTCTATGCAATACAGAAAAGAACACAGGAATGCTTTTGAAAATAAAGAAACTTAACAGATGAAATTACAATTTTTAAAAAATAAAATAAAATAAAAAGAAAAAATGGACCTTTGGCTTTTCTTCTCCCGCAAGCTAGTGCGTGCAGGGAGTGGGGCAGCTAGGGCGCAAGGGTGGAAGGTCGGTGCCACTGGAGCACGGGGTAGGGGGTGGTCGGGCGGCACGAGGCGAGGGCCGCACGGGACGTGTGCTGCGGGCGGAGGCCTGGAGGCAACCACGTGCAGGCGTGCGCGATGGAGGCGGCCAGGCGACGCGACCTGGAGCGAGGGGAGGCACGGTCGTGCTGGACGGGCGGAAGGTCGGCGGCGCTGGAGCACGGGGCAGGCTGAAAGCGGAGGGTAGGCCGTTGGCCGACATTGGGGCGGAGTTGGCCGTAGTCGGTTGGAGAAGGGTGCGCACTGGCGGGTGGGCGAGGGTGAACGCGACCTGCGGCTGTACGCAAGGCGGCGGGGTAGCGGATGGCCGCCCGCGTGGTGAGTTATGACGGGGCCGCGGGGACGCTGGTGAGGCTGCTACATCGTCAACGGTTGGAGGAGCAGGTTGGGCAAGCGGGGCGGGGATGAACACGACCTGAGGCTGTACTCGGGGCGGTGGGGGTGGTGTAGAGTTGCCGCCGGTGGGTAGCGGCAACACAGTGGAACGAGCGGCCTCTGGAAACCTGCTTTTTTTTATTTTTTTGATTGTATTTTTTGTGATTTTTTTAAATAGGAATTAAAAATGCAATGAAGTTGTGGAGTGTGTGTGTGAGGTATGATAATAATGGTTGTGATGTGTGAAATAATAACACAAAAAATGTTAGATAAAAAATTAGAAAGTGAAGATAGAGAAAGGGAATTATAACTGATGGTGGGTTCGACCAACTAGAGATTCTCCTTGGTCAGAGTTATCGCCTCGAACAGGTCGGCAAGGCTCCCGCAAAGCTTTGTTGGCTTCTACTGAAGAACATTGACGCAGTGATGGAGGTCACCGCGGATCTCGCATGGACTCGTCGTCTCTCAATACCAAAGATCGAGCTGTCACCTCGGAGCCTTGGCGGAGTTGGAGCTCTTCTCACGAAATGGTGGATGCGGAAAATGAGGGAGATTGCTGGAATAAAAAGGAGAGGGGAAGTTAGAAAAGTGGCGGAGAATGCGTAAGAGTGGTGGAGGAAGTGGACTGGTGATTGGGAGAGGAGGGCAAGTAAATGGAGAAGAAATAAAAGAGGAGAAAATAAAATAAAAAACAAAAAAAAATAAAATAAGTAGGCTACTAAAAATAAAGAAAAGAAAGTAAATAAAAGAAAATAAATAAATAAATAAAGTAAAATAAAATAATAAAATAAATAAATAAATAAAATAAGAAAAATAAAATAAGAAATTAATAATTAATAATAATAATAAAATAGGGTGACACGTGGCAGCTCCAGGAGCCGCCACGTGTTGCACATGGAAAAATAAAAAATTAAATGTAAAGAAAATAAAAAGAAATAACAAAATAGTTCAAATAAAAAAGTGTCAACATGAAAGGTGCTCGTCTCGATGAGATCTACAACTTTCATAAAGGGCTCAAAATCAAATGAAATCATCTGTACACAGTGTATTTTTGGGTGGTACCTTATAGATATAAAATACCGTATTTTTATCTTTTGCAGATTTTTTTGTTATTTTTAAATAAGAGAAAAAAATAAAAATAGAGAAAATATGAAATGAATATTTACAATTTAATCTATTTTTTGGATTTTTAATAATTAAGAAAATAAAAGGATAAAATACAAGTGCATTTTGGTCAATATGTACAATATACAATAGGGCCCCAAAACCCAAGTTTCACATACGATCTCCGATTTTAATGAAATTGGTCTTGTCTTGAAGGTCTTTGACTGTATATCACTTTAAAGTGAGTAGACTTAAATCGGACACTGTATGAGAGAGATATGTGCATTTTAAGGCTCCTAGTTTCAAACTTGGATTTGGGTTTTATTGGACAATTTTACAAGTTAGTATTTTTTGATATTTTTCTTTATTAGTGTTAATAATATATACACTATAGAGTTGGTTTTATTGAATTTGGAGTTAGTATAAAATATATACAAATAGGTGAAATATGGTGAATATACAGGTGTTTTTTACAAGTGAATTGGGCTTCTTATTTAATGCAAATATGAATGTTAAAATGCAGATATTATTTAGGATTTAATGGGACTACCCCTTGGGGGTAGCCAACATGGTTGTCCCTCCCCCTTATTTGGGCTTTTTTTTTATTTTTTTTGAAAAATATAGCCATGTATATTCATCCCTATATCCTTCCTATATGGCATTCGAATTTCGTCAGAAACAGAGACTCCTACGGCCTCCATCGAGATGGTGTCGATTTAAAAATCCCGTTACCGTTAAAAAATGACTGTCTGGATGGAGGCCGTAGGAGTCTCTGTTTCTGACGAAATTCGAATGGCATATAGGAGGGATATAGGGATGAATATACATGGCGATATTTTTTGGAAAAAAATAAAAAAGCACCGAAAATGACGTGGGGGCAGCCTCATTAACCTCTATTATTTATACATGCATGAATGCTAACTATGCAATATAAGTGGAAATATGCAGCTAATTGCTCGGGAACAAAGCTCTATTTTCAACTTTTAGAGTGATGAATCACATATTCATCATAAAACAGGTTTGAGATCCTGTAATTAAAATCATTTTGTATATAAAACTTGTGACATAAACCCTGTTGTAAATATCTTTCTTTGTTATTTTTCAAAAATACCTAAAAACTTGAAAAATTAAAATTCCATAAAAATTTACCTAGTTTAAAAAATTCCCACAAAAAGAGTTTTTGTAAATACTTGCATGTGCATTCTTCAGAATCATCGTTGACATTTAAACTAGTCTGTAAGAAAATTAAAGAATGAAGCTTGGTTAAGACCTTAATCTACTTAACTTCATAGGAACCGTATAGGACTTGGGGTTAAGATTTTTCAGATCCATAGAGACTTAATTCTTTGAGTCTATTAGGCTATGTTCACATGTCATCTTGATATGCCAAAGTAGAATACTTAACAACCCACATAAGAATCTCAGAGACAATGACTGGACTTGGACACACACCTTACACGTAGCTCAACACGGATGATGTGGTGAGTGACGAACCGCGTAATCGACCCTCTAATAGTGTGGAATTAGCACTTGATATATCTCGCAGTCGGGCCGAATTGGGTCATCAAAGACCGTCTAATTGATATGTCAATAAGAATCAGATGGTCATGTTTTTTTTACTTGGCAAGAAACCAAGGTCGAACTCAGGGACACGAGCCTCTCTCGTATTATCCAGATTTTTATCTATCTATCTAAGTGATGAGTTAAAGAACATAGGTCAAATCCATGCAACAAGACAAGACCATGCATTAAAACAAAACATGCATTTTTTCATATTTTATTTTACTCAGGAAAATAAATGCGATGTAATGCAACACGAGTAATATACCCTAGAACAAAATAAATATGATGAACAAATTAAATATGAGTCAATTTCAGGTTTACTTAAAGTGACAGACTTGATTGACAAGGTAAATAAGGCATAAGTTGAATAATAAGAGACACTTGGCTAATAAAATATTACATTAAAATTCATGTATCGAAGATAAGAGATTAAATATGCCATTAAAACGTACATCAAGCAAGCTTTGAAATGAGAGTGAAATCAACTGAAACGGAAACATGATGCTCAAGTTATGCAACAATGAAGACAAGGGCATAAACGCAAGAAAACAAGAAAAGATAACTACAAACAGGTCCCTGGGAGGGACTAAAATGCAAAAAAATAAAGTGCAAGGACTTCCCTGTAAAAATCCCACACGCGCGGGGGTATATATGCAATTATATAAACCCGCAAGGGCCAAGGTGCAAATATCCCCAGGCGCGCATGATGCTACACGTGACATGGACCTGTCTGCAAATTGGAGAAGAAGGCGGGGGCTCCCTGCAATTTGCCCAGATTGCACGTGTTGTGCACATGCTATCTCTAGGCTCGGGCCAGCTCTGAGGTTCGGAGGAGGCCCGGGGTGCTTTGGCCTGGCTCGAACGGTAGGCTCAGGCTCGATGCAGGTTCATCTTTGGCTCGGGAGATTCAAGCCTGGAGCTCGGGTTTGGAGGCTCGGTGAAGACCTGGAGACGCCACGTTGATGACTGTGAACCATCCGATCCTAATGATCGGATGGCTGATGTACGCGTCTGCTGTCTTAACGTGGCAGCCTTTAAACCATCAGATCTCAAGGATCCAACGACTCATGTACGCTCCTGGAGTTGTATGCGTGGTCGCATCCGCACCATTGGATGGTCTCTGGGAAAGGACCATCCAACGGTCGCTGCTTCTCCTTCCTCATCCTTAGCTGGCGACGGGATCGGGACTCCAGCGAAGGAGCTCCAGCTCCACCACTTGCATCTGACGTCGATGGAGCTTGTCAGAAGGTCTCGATTGGTTGGTGATGGAGCTCAGAACTTAGTCGACCTGCGACGATATGCGGCGGAGATCCTCATCGCTCCAGCAGCGGAGATGGATCTAGCCAAGTCCACCCCGGTGAGCTCTCCGACCATTCAAGGAATTACCTGCACGGTCAGTCCAATTGTCGAGCATACATCTGCGGATGATAGGGAGTGGAATGGGGTCTCGTGTGGGCGTAGAGATGGGAGACCGGAGCTCCATCTCCGGCGAGTCGGAGAGGAGAGGAGACGAAAGTGATCAGAGGTGAAGAATGGATAGATGGTGATCAGAGGGACTGGTGTGAACGGTGGAGTGTGGCGGAGCTCGGGAGATGATCTATGGAGGTCGAAGACGAGTGAAGCGGCCTAGATAATTACGAAAAAATTAAAGGAAAATATAGTAAGGGATCGGAAGCTTACCTGAGCGATGGCAGAGCAAAAGCATGGGCTCGAGGTCCTTGGAGGACCCCGGGGTCGTCGCACATACTGGTCGGCTTTGCTAGAGAGCTCGGGCGGGGCGTGAGCCACCGCAACGCCGCCATGAAGGTCGGCGGGTCACACCGGGGGTATGGGGTCGTCGTCGCTCAATCTAACCACCTCCCCCTGTCACAGGGAGGTGGAGGAGGGCTGGGCCCCTTTCCCCGCGTAAAGATGGACAACCAAGGACAGGCGGAGGGGAGTGGTTATTTAAAGGTGAAGGTGGCGGTTTAAGTGGTGGTCGTAGTGGTTTGAGTGGGGTGAATGGGTCGGAGGAGAGATTATCGCGGGGATTGGAAGTATTCGCGAGGATGTGGGATGATGGGGCACGGTCGTGGGGTGGTTAGAGAGTGGAGAGGATGGCCGGAGATGCGGGGAAATACGGAAGGGGCCACCACGTGCGCGAGATGGAGAACGTGGGCTAGAGGTCTGACCGGAGGTAGATGACGATTTGCTGGCCATTGGATATGAAGATCCAACAACGGGGAGCGAGGTGCTAAGGGGAGGTCGTGATGTGATCTGATGCGACATGATCGAAGGGCGATGAATGTGCCACGTGTCGAGCTGCAGACACAGCGCTGGCGGGCGGTGGTGATTGATTCTGAAGCATAATCGTAGGGTTGGCGATAGTTGCAGAGATAACGACTCAGATGGAAAGATGACGGCGTAATTTGATGGCGTACACGGCGCCACATGGCAGACGGATATCAAAGCGCCGACGGGCGGTGGAGATGAAGTTAGGATCTTGATCAGAAGGTATTTTATCAAAGCGGCATTGAACGACAGTGATCGAAGCTCTTGAGCTTTCATCCGACGGCAGCTAGATGTGGGAGGCGTGGCGCCAGGGGATGCGGCCACGTGGCTCAACCAGAATGAGCCATGTGGTCGCAATCAGATTATTCGGAAGAAGATGATGGGATATGAAGGAGCAAATGGTCGAATTTGAGAAAACTCAAAACATGAAAGTTGTAGATCTCGATGAGATCTACAAGTATCATGTTGACCAAAAATGGAGATGAGGTCATTTAAAGACACAATATATTTTTGAGGGTATTTTTATGGCTAAAAATACCACGAATTTAGTTTTGATATTTTTTGTGATTTTTAGTTTATTCAAGACTCGGATAATTATAGGACTTTATCTGGATTTTATTGACATAAACTTAAGCAAGGGAGTTAATAATGGATAATTAAGATGATGAAATCGGGTTTCATCACCCCCTATACTTAAACTATGCTCGTCCTCGAGCATCAAAGACAATGAACAAGTTGGATTAACCCCCTTGTGCATGTGAGTACAGGATCCAATTTGTTCAAGTACACTCAACTTTAGAGGTCCAAAATTCTAGAATTCAACCCAGCCTTAATCAAGAGGCACCCAATTCCTATAATTCTCCAGACTCTCTTCGATGTACATATAATCTAAAGGATATGAAATTTAGTGTTGACTGCGATTCCGAGAGTAGAGTCAAATCGTCACCCAAAGTCTTGGTCCAAGAAATATCCTCAACACTAGGGAATACATCTCATCTTGCGTCCAGTCCACCGTCTCTTTAGTTGTTAGACTTAGAAAATGTAGATGGAAGGCCAGAAATGGAGGGAATGGGATTGTGTCATTTCTTCTCTCCCTCTCATTGGAACAAGGATTCTCTCTAGTGCCTTTTTACGCAACACATTTTTTTGGTGTTGATCAGTGCGTCCGTCAAGAGAAGTTAGAGTCCTCTGCCCTTGTTTTCTTGGGAGTACACCGGGGTTTTCCTTTTTTGAGTACCTATCATACCTTCTACACCTAGACTTGTAGCATTTACGATGCAGAGCCCTTTTTTGGTGCAAGCCCGACTCCTGGTCCTAATAGCGGTGGTCCAAGTGGACACTTTAAAATGTTTGGGAGCGCTCGCCTTTGGTGGAAGCTCTTTTGATATTTGACTTTGTGGAATGAGCTTTTCTTTGAAATTTCATTACTTTGTAATATTTTTGGCTAGCTCCGTTGCTTTTACCAAGAGTTGGCGCACACTGATCACCATTTTTTTATTTATTCACACCCTGGCACTTAGGTCAATGTCAAGAGATTAGTATAAGAACCAAGTTCTCATACTGGCTAAAAATTGATGACCCTCAGGTTTCATGAAGCCTTCAGAGATTTTATCCCATCCTCGAGCATCATTAGATCAAGTCCAGACTCGAATCCCTCATCCCAATCCCTTTGGTGAAAAGTCAACTCATCTCATCGAACCCACAGTCGTGTATGTGATGTGCCGATCGTATTCTTAATGGTCTGAGACTAAGCATGAAATATAGCATGCAAATCTAGAGAACTAGGGGAATATGGGTGATTAAGTCTAAGACCCTGATGGCTAAGGCCGGTTAACCTAAAATCTCAAAGACCTCATAAAACTAAGTTTCCTTGATCATTTCAGATCCTGGGTGGAAGTGTGAAAGTAGAAGATTAATCCAACTCCTTCATTCAAAAACAATTTTTTTGAAACTTCAAGAGATATTAGGACTGCCTAAACTCAATTAAGTAGATGCATCTGCATTCAGCCAGTATGGATGTAAGTACAGGCCGGAGCCCGTTGGTTGAGGACGGGACCTTATGCGATGTCCTCTAAACCATCCAATCTGCTAAGGGTGAACCCTCACTGAATGCGGCTACTTAATTGGGTTTAGTAGTCACTAATGACTCCTAAAGGATTTTTGGGTTTTTCTCATTTTTATGGGTTTTAATAGAAGGTTAGAACACAGGTTAGACTCAAGTTTCCTTGAAACGAGAGAAAATTTTCAAAACCATGTCACACAAATAAAAATTTTCAAAACATTTTCAAAAAGATTTTTCAAAACAAGGAAAACTCATTTTTCAAATCATTTTCGAAAATATATATATAAATAGTGTAACATAATATAGAATAGCCATGAAAACATTTGAGTCCACTTAGTTTAAAGGATTTTACTTTAGCCAAAAAGTTTTAAATTTTTCAAATTTTTTAGATTATAGCTAAAGTAGGTATACCGTATGTACGGTATACCCCACTATACTTAAACTTTGATATGTCCTCATAGCACTAGATAATACGAGTACATAGGTCCATTTAAATATAGAGAAATATACTGGAGCTAAGAGGGGTTCCCCCTATACTTAGGTTAGAAATAACCTAAGTATAAAGGCAAGGAAAGGAGAGTAGAGAAAATCACGGGAACTCGGGTCCCCCCTATATTTAGGTTGAGATTAGCCTAAGTATAAAGATGGAGATTTGATGTTGGAAGAGACCTGAGGTGAATGAAGAAGAAGAATGGTTTTACAAGTGATCGGATGAATCTGCAGAGATGAATGGAGTGTTTAAGGATCTAGGGAGTGTATCGAAGCAAACATGGCTCAATCAAGCAAGCAAAACCCCCAGTTTCACCAACTCACACATGAAACCAACCGAGATTGGTTTATTATCTTGTCGGTTTTGTTGGTGATTAAAACATTATATTATACGTGGAGAAAAATGTCAAGTGAAAATCAATGCGTAAACGAGGGTGTTGCTCTCCCAAAACCAAAATTTTTCTCCATTTTAGGTTGACTTGCAATTAACAGCCCCAATTTTTCTTAAGGTTGTCACTGATTTATGTAAGCACATAAACCAAGCATTCATCGTCTATCGTTCATTCCCATTTTCCATTAATCCTAGGTGATCAAGCTAGGAAGGGAAACCGAGAAAAACCATGTATTCGATAAAAATCATGATCTAAGCTAAACGAGAAATCATGCAGCAACTTGGCGAAAATACATGAAAACTGGGGTTGTTTTGAAAACTAAAACTCATGTATGCAAGTCGATCAAAGAGCCACACCTAATCATGCTTCTATTAGCGGGGAATGATATCCTTTAAATTTGTCCAAGTGAGGCGAGATTATGTGCGTCTATATATTAGTGTGTCCTACCTACGAGAAAGTACGTAAAAAAATGGAAAATAGAATAAGCTCGGAGAGCCACGTGCCTAGTCCTAGGTCGACACTCAAGTGGGGACGATCCCCACACAACCACATTCGTTCGATTACACTCGTGAGTCTTCGATCGAAGACCGCTGTAAAAGACAAATAATACATGATAAAATATTATGCAAAATGACACACATTTTTTTCTCAACGTACTCCAAGCGTGCTTCTACGGCTCCTCACAACGGGTAGTATCCTGCTCCTCGCCTCCTTGAACACCAAGGGCACTGCCACAGAATCAATGGTTAGAGATCAACTGAAAAGAAAATTTTATAGTGCAAGACAAAATGCAACATAAATGAACAAGTTGACCTATAAAAAAGAAACACTTAATTAAATAAATGAAAATCCAAAAAAACTACAAGAAATGAGCCGTGTCCCCGGCAACGGTGCCATTTGACGAACCGCGTAATCGGCCCTCTAATAGTGTGGAATTAGCACTTGATATGTCATCGCAGCCAGGCCGAATTGGGTCATCAAAGACCATCTAATTGATATGTCAATAAGAATCAGATGGTCATGTTTATTTTACTTGGCAAAAAACCAAGGCCGAACTCAGGGACACGAGCCTCTCTCGTATTATCCAGATTTTTATCCATCTATCTAAGTGATGAGTTAAAGAACGTAGGTCAAATCCATGCAACAAGACAAGACCATGCATTAAAAAAACATGCATTTTTTTATATTTTATTTTACTCAGGAAAATAAATGTGATGTAATACAACACGAGTAATATGTCCTAGAACAAAATAAATATGATGAGAAAATTAAATATGAGTCAATTTCAGGTTTACTTAAAGTGACAGAGTTGATTGACAATGTAAATAAGGCATAAGTTGAATAATAAGAGACACTTGGCTAACAAAATATTACATTGAAATTCATGTATCCAAGATAAGAGTTAAATATGCCACTAAAACGTACATCAAGCAAGCTTTGAAATGAGAGTGAAATCAACTGAAATGGAAACATGATGCTCAAGTTATGCAACAATGAAGACAAGGGCATAAACGCAAGAAAACAAGAAAAGATAACTACAAACAGGTCCCTGAGAGGGACTAAAATGCAATAAAAATAAAGTGCGAGGACTTCCCTGTAAAAATCCCACACACGCGGGGGTATATATGCAATTATTAAAACCCGCAAGGGCCAAGGTGCAAATATCCCCAGGCGCGCGTGATGCTGCACGTGACATGAACCTGTCTGCAAATTGGAGAAGAAGGCGGGGGCTCCCTACAATTTACCCAGATTGCACGTGCTGTGCATGTGCTATCTCTAGGCTCGGGTCGGCTCCGAGGTTCGGAGGAGGCCCGGGGTGCTTCGGCTTGGCTCGGACGGTAGGCTCAGGCTCAATGCAGGTTTGTCTTCGGCTCGGGAGATTCAAGCCTGGAGCTCGGGTTTGGAGGCTCGGTGAAGACCTGGAGACGCCACGTGGATGACTGTGAACCATCCGATCCTGATGATTGGATGGTTGTTGTACGCGTCTGCTGTCTTGACGTGGCGGCCTTTAAGCCATCAGATCTCAAGGATCCGACGGCTCATGTACGCTCCTGGAGTTGTATGCGTGGCCGCATCCGCACCGTTGGATGGTCTCCGGGAGAGGACCATCCAACGGTCGCTGCTTCTCCTTCCTCATCCTCAACTGGCGGCAGGATCGGGACTCCGGTGAAGGAGCTCCAGCTCCACCACTTGCATTTGACGTTGATGGAGCTTGTCAGAAGGTCTCGATTGGTTGGCGACGGAGATCCTCATCGCTCCAGTAGCGGAGATGGATCTAGCCAAGTCCACTTTGGTGAGCTCTCCGTCCATTCAAGGAATTACCTGCACGGTCAGTCCAATAGCCGAAGCACACATCTGCGGATGATAGGGAGTGGAATGGGGTCTCGTGTGGGCGTAGAGATGGGAGATCGGAGCTCCATCTCCGATGAGTCGGAGAGGAGAGGAGGCGAAAGTGATCAGAGGCGAAGAATGGATAGATGGTGATCGGAGGGACTGGCGTGAACGGTGGAGTGTTGGCGGAGTCAGGAGATGATCTATGGAGGTCGAAGATGAGTGAAGCGGCCTAGATAATTACGAAAAAATTAAAGGAAAATACAGTAAGGGATCAGAACCTTACCTGAGCGATGGCGGAGCGGAAGCCTGGGCTAGAGGTCCTTGGAGGACCCCGGGGTTGTCGCACATACTGGCGGCTTTGCCAGCGAGCTCGGGCGGGGCGTGAGCCACCGCAACGCCGCCACGAAGGTCGGCGGGTCACACCGGAGGTATGGGGTCGTCGTCGCTCAATCCAATCACCTCCCCCTATCACAGGGAGGTGGAGGAGGATTGGGCCCCTTTCCCCGCGTAAAGATGGACAACCAAGGACATGCGGAGGGGGGTTTTATTTAAAGGTGAAGGTGGTGGTTTAAGTGGTGGTCGTAGTGGTTTGAGTGGGGTGAATGGGTCGGAGGAGAGGGAATCATGGGGATTGGAAGTATTCGCGAGGATGAGGGATGATGGGGCACAGTCGTGGGGTGGTTAGAGAGTGGAGAGGATGGCCGGAGACGCGGGGAAATACGGAAGGGGCCAGCGCGTGCGTGAGATGGAGAACGTGGGCTAGAGGTCTGACCGGAGGTAGATGACGATAAGATGTCCATTGGATCTGAAGATCCAAGGGCGGGGAGCGAGGCGTTAAGGGGCGGTCGTGATGTGTCTGATGCAACGTGATCGAAGGGCGATGAATGCGCCACGTGTCGAGCTGCAGACACAGCGCTGGCAGGCGATGGTGATTGATTCTGAAGCGTGATCATAGGTTTGGTGATAGTTGCGGAGATAGCGGCTCAGATGGAAAGATGACGGCGTGATCTGATGGTGTACATGGCGCCACGTGGCAGGCGGATATCAAAGCACCGACGGGCGGTGGAGATGAAGTTAGAATCTTGATCAAACGGTGATTTATCGAAGCAGCATTGAACAACAGTGATTGAAGCTCCTGGGCTTTCATCCGACGGTAGCTAGATGTGGGAGGCGTGGCGCCAGGGGATGCGGCCACGTGGCTCAACCAGAATGAGCCACGTGGTCGCAATCAGATTATTCGGAAGAAGATGATGTGATATGAAGGAGCAAATGGCTGAATTTGAGAAAACTCAAAACATGAAAGTTGTAGATCTCGATGAGATCTACAAGTTTTATGTTGACCAAAAATAAATATGAGGTCATCTATAGACACAATATATTTTTGAGGGTATTTTTATGGCTAAAAATACCACGAATTTAGTTTTGACATTTTTGTGATTTTTAATTTATTCAAGACTCGGATAATTACATGACTTTATCTGGATTTTATTGACACAAACTTAAGCAAGGGGGTTAATAATGGATAATTAAGATGATGAAATCGGGTTTCATCAGTGAGGAGGAATAATCCTTTGGCTTTGAGTAGCATAAGTGTGTAGTACAACTAGCAGGAACCACTCATCCTCATCTAGGGAGGGAAGTGCACCTCAACCTGGTCTAGTACCATTGAGGTCTAAAGACAGGAGGCTGAGGGTTGCAATAAAGCTTCAAAAAAGGGATAGTCTACTGGCTCAAGAAGAAAAACTTCTTATGTACGTGCTGCACCTTGTAGATATGTTGTATATCTGTATAAAAAGTGCAAAAATGCTAAACCCTGATTGAAAATAAAATGTCCGCCAGAGTGTATATAGTGAATAAGCAAAGCTTATGTATCTCACCATCTCATCATATGGAAGCTTGTTGTTGGATACTTTGCTACATTGGTTAAGCTCCAAGTGTTACGTGGCTACACTGGGCACAGTTCATTCTCTTCTTTCCACCTCTTCTTGAGCTGGTTGTACTTGAACCTAGAAGGGAATACCTCGCTCCTCGAGGAAAGAGTTGCTAGATTGGGGGATTAGAGTTACCATGTTAAGGGAGGCTGTTTCTCTGTCACTTTTGAGGTGGGGAGCTATATGTCACTTGCATAGTACAAGGAAAGATTCTTAGTCATTAGAGTTTGCGTATGTAGACTTGTTCTGATCTGGTTATTGAGGAGAATTGACCATAGAATTGTGGAACTTGAAGGCTGTTAAGTCTTAAACCCGTTTCCCAATAAGGTTCTGCCAAATTAATAATCCAAAGGTCTGACCGAGTTTCCATACTACAATTTTATGAAGATAATTTATAACAACTTTGACTCTTTTCTTTTCTTTCTATTTTCACTTCTTTTTCAAATAAGTGTTTGCTAAGGGACTAGAAAAGGTAAAGTATAGGGGGATGATGAAACTATGATTCTCATTCTTTATTCTTTTATTTTAGCCAAATCTTTTAGCAAAATTTCTATAAATATATGTAAATCCAATAAATTATCATCATGCATGCTCTTGTTATTATTGTATAATTAACACCTATCCATTCAAAATAAAATAATAAAGACGAAAAGAAAAAGAGAAAAAAGGATGTAGTTATGTAATAAGTACAGACTGACCCAAACCTCGAGAGAAGTATACATATTACACTATACTGTATATACTGTATATATAAACTAATAGAAATAATTAAAAATAATAGAAAATAGGTTGAAAAATATTAAACATTTCTAATTTTATTCTTTATTCATTTTAAATTCGTTTACTATTTTTAATTGATACTCTTAGATTTTCGGATTCGAAATTTCCTGGTTGGCTAACCCGGGTTTGTTGACACGGGTCAACCCTCCCTTCTCCAAGACCTCATTTCTCCCAATTATCATGCATGAATCCGACCACCTTATTACTTTAAATCCGGACCCTAGATTCCTCAAAGATCTAAGATCCTCACGGATCCTTAGGTGTCGTCGGATCTCCCTAGGGTTCACACATTCTCCCAATCTTCTAGACCCTAGGTTTGCCTATAAATTATCTCATCTGGGTCAACTCTCCCTTCTCCAAGACCTCACCCCACCTCTGCCTCGCTTCTCCATTCATCGTAGATCACTTAGGTAGCACCCTTCCCCTTCCATCTCGCCTTCCACTTCGATTTTACTCATCATCCATCCTCCGCCTTCTTGGCTCCAATCACCATTGTCAAAGCTCCACGATCACCTCCATTCGCGCGGATCGACGGCTCACTTCACGGACCACCTCCTCATGCAACCTGGCCCCTTTAATCTTGCTCATCAGAGCGAGATTAGGCTAGACCTCCTTCCCCATTTTCCGTCGGAGGTCGACCTCCATTGCACCATCGCTTCCTTTATCCTTCAATTGTAATAATATGACTGGAGCTTCACCCCTGAGTCGTCATCCCATTTGCATGTACAAGAGCACGTGAGGTGGCTCGATTTGAGCCCTAAATAATCCGGTGGAGCTGCTCAAGGTGGTGGAACTCCATTCCGACCATTCAAGCATTCACCACCTCATACAAGACCAGAAGCCGACGCGGAGCACCTTAGCGAAGGTGATGGACCTCAGAGCAACTTGATCAACACCTGAGATCGCCCCATACATTCAATTGAAGTTCACTAGCTTCCAGTTCTTCCAGCATCCTCCAGCGCTGTTAGATCAACAGCCTCCCATTCAGTTCTGATCTGAGCCGTCCAGACACGTCTCTTTTTGCAACGTCAAATCAACTTTGCAGAGGATCTGAACCACACGTCAGGTCCTCTTTCCAGATCCATCAGATTCCTCTGCTAACGGTCATCGGGACTGTACATCAGAGGAGATCCACGTGTGCACCACGTGTCTAGTTGAGGGTATATTTCCTTTACCCCCCAGTCCTTTTGATTTTGCTCTTTAGTCCTGTAAATAAAAGTTGTAGTGTAATTTAGTTTAGATTATTTGCAGTTATGACCTTATGTTTAGTTTATTTGCATTTTAGTCCAGTTGAGTTGAACTCACGTGCATCCACACATGTTTTTGTGGGTTATTGTAACTCTTATCCTAAGCTTTTATCTGTTAACGAATTAAGTTGAAATTTTTGATATTTGAATTTATACCATAGTGAGTGTTGATCACGTGTTGCACACACTCATTTCTAGATTAACTGCATAACAACCCCTGTACTTCTTTTATGTGTTATCATAGGCCCGGAAACTTGAAATAATTGCATATAGGTCTCGACTTCATAGTTTTTAATTATTGTCTTTGATTATTCATTATAAATTGGATTTTGGCCTTAAAAATTATACAAAAATACCTTGTAGCCCCTGATAACTTGTTATTTGAGTGGTGATTTTTGTGTTCCATTTGTCTTTTATTTTCTATTATTAAAAATACAAAAATAGTATAAAAAGCCCCCATTTGTCTTAAAAATATATAAAAAATCGAAAAACCTTTGAAACATTCCATAAAAATTAATGTAGTAGCCTTTTATCCTATTTTAACTCCTATGTAAATTTTGCTTGAAAATACCTATAAAAATAAAAAATGTACAAAAGACTTAAAAACTTATAAAAATCATATAAAATCAACCAAAAATAAAAAAAATTCATTTTCAGTCTCTATTTGTAGTATTTTATTATAGTTTTTAATAAATACTTCTAGGAGTTTTGAGCATTTATTCTATTTTTAAATTGAAAAATACTTCTGGCTATGCACTATTTGCTTATTGCCTTACTTTTTGATTTTTAGAAAAGTCCCAGGGGCGGAAGTGGAAAGCGACTCATCACAAAAACATTTGAAAAATCCCCAAAAATTCCTAAAAATATTATAAAATATATAAAACCCAAAAATATTTTCTCTATTTTTCTAAGCATTTTGATATATTTAAAAATAAAAAAGAGTGTTTGTACATATTTTTCACCTTTGTTCTTATTTTGCCTTATTTAAAAAAAATTAAAATTTGCAAAATTAAAAACCACTAAAAAGACAATAAAAATCCTTTGATTTTCTAAATCACCTACTTAGCTTCTAATTGTGATTCTTGAGTTCGACCATGGTCTCTATACCAGGTTAATAAAAGTAGCTTTGCCACTTGTGTAAATTGCATGATTTTCTTAGTGGTTAAAATAATTTCCTCGTTGATTGCGAATCTAGTTTGAGTCACAACGACACTTAATTAATCAACTTAACTCCAATTGGATTTTACCTGTCATCACTTGCCTTTTATTTAAATAACCCTCTGGATTTTTGTAGCCTCCATGAGTTCGATCCTCTATGATATATAAGCAAATAAAATAGCAAAAATTCATTTCACTTGCTTACACATTTGATTGATTTATTTGTTTGGCTTGAGATTTAGATTGAATAAATAATTTTTGTTGAGACTTTCATTAGGTTGCGATGACACTTCTGAATATTTTCCACATTTCTTTTTAATAATTTAAAAACCCGATAAAAGTTGATAAAATAATAGTCCAAGGTTTTTGTTACACGCGTAAGATCTCAATAGAGAACCATTAGAAATGAGCAAATAATATTGCAAAGAAGGTCATCTGATGCACCAGGTAGGAGACGCGAGTTTTTAGATGTTGAGCCCGCTAAGAGAGGGCGAGGACATCCCAAGAAGTATTGGAAGGAGACTATACGAAGGGATCTTAGTTTTTTGGATATAAGCCCGACATTAACCCAAGATAAATCTGAATAGAGGCAAAGAATTCATGTAGCCAACCCTAATTAATTATGGGAAAAGGCTTAGTTGTTGTATACTAACTATCTCTCTACTTAATGCGACTATAAGTGGTCTTCTCAACGAGCTACTCCAAGCGTCCCATCTTAGTGTAGCCTCGACGAATCCATGATTCATTAACTTTTCTTGTGCATTTTATCTTAAAACCCTTAACAAATGCATGTAAATATTCATAATTTTCACATCTTATTAAAAGATCACTCATTAATAAAAATGCACTTTCATGCATCAAAAACATATAAATAAATAAAATAAGAAAAAGAAAGAAAAGAGACAGACTGTAAATATGTATATATGTACAATATGACTAAATGAATATAAATATAACTGTAAAATATATTTTTATAACCTAACCCCAAGATCAAGTCAGCATGGATTGGTTGACAAACAATAAAGTAGGGGAGATAATGAAGAAAACAACAAAAAGAATTAATTATGTACATCATACATTATTCCTTATTTATTCAATTTTTACAAAACTTCACCTATTGTTAATTTAGTTCATTTGTTCATATTTTTACCAAACACTTCTCTTATGTATTCATAAAAATGTATATAAAAATATAATTCTCATAAAAAATCCTACATGCATATATCCCGAGAAATCTGATTTTCAAATTATCAATTTCTCAAATTCCAAACCTCATAACTTCTTCAAACGAACTCTAATTTCATTCTATGCACCTTTAAAGTTTATAAAATAATATTCTCTATTTAATGAAGGTGAATCAGAGTCCGTTTGCAAAAAGTCGGTTTGGGACCTAATGAAATCTGGGTTTCCGGGCTATTTATTTTATTCTGTATATACTTTTTATAGTATCACTGATTTTATGTTTTTCATTATTTTCTTGATAATATAGATTATATATGAAAAAATTCACAAATTAAAACCTTCATTTAATATTTTAAATATTTGCAAATACCCTATATAATTGTATTTTATAATATACATAAATTAATTTATTAAAATTGATAAAAAGCATACACATCTTATTTAATATTATATTATTAATTAATAAAATATAAAAATAATATATTCTTTATTAAATTATTGAATTAAAAATACAAAACCTATTTATTAAGTATATTGTGTATGTATTTATTAATATTATATTTATAATTCATAAATATTTATTACATATAGAAATAAAATATACCATAAATTGGATAATTTATTTATTTATATATTTCATTTTTACACATATTTAAGATAGTTCATTTAATATTTAGCATTTATTTTATTAAGAATTGTATTTATAGGCCAATGTGGTGCTAATATGTGTCAACACCACATGCCATCTTCTCCAAGAAGCCGTTGAAGCTTCTGTTCTGAACAACCAACTTCACATAATTTTGCACGTGCCATCTTTCACCCAAAATCCAATCTAAACCCTCTAGATCCTAGACCTAACTAACTATATTGACACATACCCTCCAATCAACCTTAAGTCCACTCGATCTTCCTTATTTAATCATCCAAAGTCATCCACTGCAAACTAACTTCTCTTTAACCCCAGTTCTTGTAGCAGACGACCAACCTTCCCCCTTGTGCTCTGCCTCGTCCCAGTGGTGACATCACCTGAGATTCATTCTGAGTGGAAGGAGGGTCGATGAAGGAGGGTTCTAAGGATGTCGTCGGCTTTGTAGCGCCGCCTAGCGAGCGTCCAACTTTAGTGAACACCGCACCGTCGAGTGAGCACCAGGAAGGTCTTACACCTCCTAGTTCCCAGGTGGCTTCCTCCATTCGATTTCATCATTTTTCGCATCGCATTACTAGATCTAATTACACCATTAGTTACATCTAATCGCCTTCTTTGAATCATACTCAAGATCTATTGTCAAATCCATCCTCAAATCCACCCAAATTCTGTTCCAAAATCACTTTCCCGGAACCCATTCATACAGCTGTGAGAATACTTACCCTGGCTGATTCATCTTTGTAAATCGAGCAAATCAAACCATTTGCAGGCATTCTCGTCTTTTGGAGCACATCTATCTTCTTCAATCAGTCATCTGGAGCCATCCTCATCGCTGGTTCTTCACCATTGATTTGATCAATCATCAACAACGTTCGTCCCAGGACTTCAAACCCTAGTAGCCGATCTTCTCTTCGTCGCCTTCTTCTTCGACTAACCACCATCGTAGGCATGCTCGAAGGGGGAGGATGCCCCTTCTAACCCTACAGGAGCCCTACCAAAGTTCGCCACATTCGCCTTATCGTCGGAGATTGAGGAGAAAGAAGATCTCATGCCACTGCACAAAGAATTTGGGGAAGAACACTCGACGCACAAGCATGCACCACACACCATCTACCAAAGGCCCATATTGCATCAGAACATCTAATCCTGATCATCAAACTCCATTCGATGGAGAAATATCATAAGAGCCCTTCCAGACTCCAGAATTACCTCACACCTCCAAAAGATTCTAGAATTGCATTTAGGTCCCCACATGGGGACCTAAGTTCAAGCACCATGAGTTTTTCTTACAATTAGGAACATGGATCTAATTAAAAGAACACTTTATTTATTTTTGTGTATTTCTTATTTTGTATACATTGAACCTTGGACAATTGTGGACAAATGTGGATATCATTTTGATCGCATTTATCCTTTACCATTTTTTTCCGAGTCGACTTTCAAAGAGTTTTAATCGCAGTTTTATCGAGGTTTTATTCTTCTACTTCCGACTCTGTTTTGTTTCATTTTGTGTAGATTTTCGAGCCCGTTGCTCGTCCTTTTTTGGATTTATTATATAATATCACTATACATATTTCTACCATATAATACTATATTGTAGATCACCCTTGTTTGAAAAAATATCACTTTTAAAAATAAAATAAAAATTGGAAATTAAAAATCAAATAAAAATTCAAAAACTAAAACCGACCAAAAAGATTTTCTTGTAGAAGACAAGAAATAAAAAGTCACAAAAATATTTTCTTCACTCAAAAATCCTAGTGCGACTTTCTACCTCCTTGTGTTTGACCCAAGAACACTTGCCAGGTTAAATAAAATAGTGAAACACTGAAATTAGGAGAGGAGCCACCTTTCAACATTTTCTCTTTCTCTCTCTCTCTCTCCCTCTCTCTCGATTTTGGTGTCTTTTGTTTGATTAATTAGATTCGTCTCAACGGTTCTACAACCAACATCAATTTTAACTGCTAGTCGGATATGGTTATCAAGCCTCGGTTTTCCAAAACTCCTCAAGCACTATCCACAACATAACTTTGTCAAATATGATCTAAGAGAGATATCACCTACAATCAAAAATGAAAATAACAACACATAAACAAATACAAGACAACATGTATTGCAGACAAGATGATTGACATAAATAAAACTAAAATCACATAAAAATAATATATATTTAAGACTAATTATATAATATAAATACATCATGTATTTTGCAATGACACCTTCCGATAAATTACGAAATTGCTAATCTAAAGTCATGAAATTGCAGTACGAGCGATTAGCAAGTCAATCAGAATGACGCTTAAGATATCTCGGTGAAGTGAGCATGGTGTAATTTATTCATGTATAAGTCTAGGGTTGAACACAATGACACAAACGATTAAGTTATCTAAGATAGGATTTAAATATCTAAGTTATTTGATCCAATGTGATTGGATCAAAGTGCAGATGCAAATGCACACCATATCAAGGAACATAATGAATAATGAAGTAAGCAAACAATCACACACAAAATCAAGTGGGTTCCTGAATTAAATTATAAGCATGTAATCCAGTTAAATACAACTTAATCCCAAATATTATTCAATTTGAAGCTCCAATTTCCTTGTTTAAGTCAATACACCTACTAATAAAGCACCTCCATTACTTAATATAGATTTAGTAATTAATTACAAGATTAGTGGTGTAGATTAGATAAATGAGTCATCTAATTAAATTCTGAATGCAATAAGTCATTTAGGTCCTATTTAAATTCACAAAATAGAGTCAGGACTAATTTATGGTGTTTAATAAGGATCAAGAATTACTACACAACTCTGATTAATTCATGATTAAATAAAGGCTACATCAGAGAACTAATGATGCCAAAATATAGATAACAAAACAAAGTTTTAAAACATGACTAATTTCATTGAATTTGGACTTAAGATGCAAGAGTTATTAATGAAACACTTCAGGGGTACATTTACAAAAAAATAATTAAAATTACTTAATATCATTACACACATGTCCAAAATGTGCTTAAAAGCAATACAATAAATTCGGAAGGACTTATCTGTAAAGATCCAAGCATACAAGGGCTTCTTTACATATAGGAGAAATTGTCGGGACAATGGTGCAAATATCCCATGAGACATGTACATAAGGCACTGAGAGTAGCTTCAGCTCGAGGCTTGGGTGAACTGGGAGACTCAGGCCACATGATGTGTTGTGGTGCTTCGAAATTTGGCTCAGTCCCATCGAAGCAGTTGAGGTGGCTAATGAAGCTTGGTCTCAATCTGGATTGTCAAATCGAGGTGATCCAAGGGCTTAGATCAAGGTGGAGAAGGATGATTCTAATGCTCCTTAGGGATGGGTCAACGGTGGTTGGCAACTCCTCTAATGGTCGTTAGATCAGTCTTGTGCCAAAATCCAATAGAGACTGTAGCTCTTATCTCCTCCATTCGTCGTGGCCTACGAGCGGAGCGTTGGTAAACTCTATGCTCCTTATCCTTCATCTCCAAGACTTGATGATGGTTGAAGAAGACTGCTCAGATGTCGCCAAGGAGATAGGGGATCGGAGAAGGCCCAACAAAGGCTGGTTCAACAAGACGAAACTTGCTCATTGGGGGTGGAGCTAGATATCGGAGGATATTTGGAACCTCCGACCATTGGCATCTAGAGAGTACCTGCAAGGTTAGGGATGTTGTCGAAGCAATGGGAGTCATTTTAAGGATGAAGTGAGGCAGAATGAAGGGACAGAATGAGAGGAGAATCGGGAGCCCTGATGGGTCCTTCACCTTTGCAAGAATAAGAAGGAATCGAGGTAGGGAGAGGTCTGGAGGAAGAGGAGAGATGAATGGAGTATGGCAAAGATGATGAAGCTATACAGAAGGTGGATGAGTAATTTGATGGATTTGTGTGTTTGTGTGTGAGCACGCTTAATAAAATAGGAGAAATCAAGAAGGAGTGAAATTGGGATATTACTGGAGATGGAAGAAGAAGTTGGGGATGAATTGAGGCTAGGGCTGAAACTTTGGAAACTTCGAGTCTTTGCTCGGACACCGCTCGACAAATGCATGGAGCTCAAGCAATAGAGGAAGGTGTTGTGACACGGTGAAGATCACTACGGATCTCGCATGAGAAGACAACCATCTTAGCTCAACCTCTCTCTATCAATGAGGGCAAGTAGGGAACTTAGAGGTTTCTCACGTACAGGTGGATAGGTTGCAAGTGATGCCCACCAATGGGTTTTGATCGATGCGGTGGTTGGGGAAGGTGAGATTTCAATCTTTGATAGCTAGCAGAGCTTAGGTAGAGGAAAATGATGGAGGAGTTGGTGAATACGATGGATGGACCAGTTTTTTGTTGCTACCAAGATCATGGGCGAAATGCATGTAGAGAGTTGTCGATTAGTCGGAGAAGAGATGCCGATGAAGAGGTACGTCTCTAGAAGGAGAACCGTAAGAAGGTTGATAATGAGTAGGGGCCCTTGGATATGAAGATCCAACTACCTTGATTTGGGCGTGAAGGAAAAGAGGACCATTTGATCAATTGCTAAAGTGGTCCATGATGAGGTGGGTATCGAGAGCTATGGACGATGGATAATGGAATAGAGATGGATTAAAGAGCCATCCGCATGGTCCAATTAGAAATTAGATAAATATAAAATAAAGTTAAATATAAGTAAAATAGTAAATGAAGTTAAAATTAAAAGTATTCAATATAGAGGTTTTGTATTTTTTAAGATATGCAACTTTCATGTAGAACCCAAAATCAAAATACATCACATATACATAGTAATATTTTTGTAAGTATTTTTATAGATATAAAAATACCAATTTTAATTTTTTTATATTTTTTGTATTTTGAATATGAATTAATATACAATCAGTTATTTACAATATTTTTCTAAATTTTATGGACTTAATGGATTATTAGTAAACACGTAAAATCAAATGGAATACTAGGTCAAATATGTACAATATTTACTGGATAATTTGATCTTTTATTTATTTACATCAACTAACATTAATTATCTACATAGTATCTAATGTTAATTATAACTGGTTAATTATTTAATCAATTGATTAGGCTAAGATAAAGGGTTAAAAACTCAACATTATGTGGATGAATCTGAGATTCATCATCCATTTATGGCATTATCAAGAGCAAGGTTTGCAATTATAAAAATAATTTGGTGGATACCGAATAATATCTTAGCATGAAAAAATAGTTTCATGTTTATCTTTCGAGCTCCTATTTTTCTATTGCTCAAGAATTATCCCTTATATATATTAAAGGCCCTCATCAAAACATGCAAACGAAGGGATCATAGCCAACATCATGCATAAACTTATCAAAACACAAATATTAAGAATTCGCCTAATGTTCTCAGTAGAAGTGAACTTATTCAAGCATTGTAACTTTTTCGCAGTTGCACTCATTTATATCCTTGAGTCACATGCTTCATTAGTTGTTTCGAGTTCCATCTCAATGGTGTAACTAGTTTTTCAAGCTTTCGCTTGTCTTTGCCTTGTGGACCACAATATCAGTACGTCTAGTCTTAGGTGCTATATCTATTTTGAATCTTTGGTGGTTATCTTGAAATTTATCATTAAGATACTTTCTTATTTTTAATATATCTATAACTAGAAGCATTTAGAAGTAACACTTCCTTTTAACATAGACCTATATTCAATTTACTTTCTTTTGTAAGCAAGAAAATACATTATTAATTTCAAAATCTACTTTAACTTATTAGATTCATTTTCATGATTATCTACTTCTAAGATAATATTATGAAACTTCTAAAGGTTCATTGTAAAAATGATACCTTCATATTCGTTGTCAAATTCCATGATGCCTACCAAATCTAGGCACCCACTTTCATAATCACTATCATAGACACTTGAGTCGCTCGAAGTGGCTCGCTACATCTTCTCCTTCATTCTTTATCGTAGATTTGCTCTCTTTTTTTAGCAAGGGATGGTTCTTCTTTACGTGCCATGTTTGTTGCACTTGAAGCAATTAGACTCTTCTTCCTAACTGTTACTTCTCTTGTCAACGAACTAGACCTTCATATTTTTGACAAAAATCTTGAATTGTAGTATTATCTATAGGATTCCTCTTCATCCTATTGATTTTAATTGACTTTTGTATATTTTGATTGTATTTCCTTTAAGGTTATTATCTTCTTATTCAGTTCTTCTTTATCTTTCTTCATTTTGGTTTAGCCTTGTTTCACAAGTTAAGAGACAACCTAGCAAATCATTAAAAGTCATAATCTTGAAGTCGAATGATTCCTTAGTTGCTGTAGCCTTATGCTCCCACTCATATAATAGTAAGTGTGAACATTTGTCGGTAATAACCAAGTAAAAATAGCCTTCCCAAGTTTCAAAGTTGTCTAGTCATGACAACCAATATGAAGTTCATGTCTCAAATGCTCTCTCATTTGTTCATCTTAAACATATCATAATCGCATTTACGAATACAAAATAAAGATTACTTGATCTCGCTCATGTATTCATGATAGTTTATGGTATTTCCATATCTCGTGAGCTATTTTAAGATAAGATGTGTGGTTGATCTCTTCCTCGAAGAGGTTGTGTTGTTCACCTTTAAATTTAGATCCATCTTTTTTCATTTTTCATCAGTAGCTATCCTTCCTCTTTTTCCTGGACATACATGGATTCATTGTTTACCATGTACAATATGCTAAAATCTCTCACTTGTAAAAATAGCATCATCTTTATGACATACTAAGAGTTGTTAGCAACATTAAAGTCTGATAGTCAGGTAGTAAAATTCCCTTCACTCCTTTTTTTATTTCTCACCATATCGCTTTAGATTGTTATGTCTTTGACAAGAAGCAAGCTTCAATGTCAAATGACACTGGATAATCAATGTGTATGTATAAATTTGAGTCAAATGATGAAGTATCCTACGAATTACAAACACATAATACCATAAGCATAATGCAGTCCGACCACATAATAATCAATCAACATAAATGTACTTTGCGAGGAAACTTAACTGGGTAAAACCTCAACCGAGCTTGTCCAGACTCATAATTTAAATCGACTAAATCACTTGGTCTTCTTCATTATTCAAGTTGTTTTGACTAGGGCAGCTCCTCCTCAATCACACATTAAAGTTCTATAAAACCTATATTATTATGCTTATCTTCTAAATGGGAAGAGGGGTTCCCACACCCTAAGTATCCCACATAGTATGATTATAAGAAATAAAACCGCACTACTTTAGGTATACTAACTGCAATGTTAGATAAAATAAAAATGATCTTACAAATCAAACGTGCAAGCTCGATGCACTAGGTACAGATGCACAGAGCACTTCTTCATAATCTTATCTCGCGAAGAATGGATTTGGGAGCAAGTGATAGACTCTCTATTTAGCACTTGAAAAATGAGAGAACGAGTGTAGAATAGATGTTGGAGGAGTGAGTGAAAATAAAGACTTAGGATCCTTTAAAGGGCCTCTAAGATTCACCATGTCTCTTCATGAAAAGATGCACCCCTTCACAAAACAATTAGTAACTTCCACCTAAAATTAGCCCACCGGAATCAAAATTGAGTCAGTCGAGAATACAACTAGTTGGGTGAAAATAAAGTTAGTCGAATGGAAATTAGTCGGTGAGAAGTGAACATTTCAGTATCAAGTAGAATATTCTACTAACAAATTCTTTGGGTTGGTTGAACTCAGAATAATCTAGTTGATCATAAGGATCTTTCGGTTGATTGATTCTTCAAGCATATTCATTAGTCAGGACCTTAATCAAGTAATCAAAGACATTGATTCATTGAAGAGAAGATTAATCTACCGAAAATCCAGTTACATGGTTGATTTAGTTCGAAAGCTTATTTTGGCATGGAGTTATATGCTATGCATATGCAAGAGGTTACAATGCGACTCTATTAATAAATTACAAAACTCAAAATTCTTGATCTTATCTTCTTGATCTATATTTCATTATGTCCTCTTCACAATAGTGTAACTTCTTCATGTCTTCTTGTACTTTTATTATTTTCATTCTAAATTTATTATTTTAACTATCTCAACATTTCATATTTGGTTGTCAATTTATTTGCATCTAAAATATAAACCAATACAAGGTGCACTATTTTTAGTCATGATTGAAATATGCATGCATGTGTGCATGTTATTAACTGGCACGTAATCTGAAACAAAGGAAACATGTAATAACAAAAATATAAAGAGAAGAGAAAAATCCACTAGTGACAAAGATTAATGTAGAAATCCAAACGAGTAAAAATCACGAACTATTTCTCTAGACTCGAGATTTCAACCAACCATCCCTTTGTCCTCTATCACAATGAAATTGCCTAAGCAAGCTACCTAATCGTATTACAAAATCAATCGAGTTCAATTAGAGTGGTTTTTTCTTTCTCCAAAAACAATGGACTCGTACAAATCGGAACCCTTACAGTTTGTTTTAAAGCACGATACTCTAAAGTAAATCACAAAAAATATGTAATGCAACATGGGATTATCATTGGATTGTCAAAAGTTTGTAATTGAACCACATAACATAACATAGTTCTAGAATTCACTCGCGAATAATGTAATGGTTGTTTAGCGAGTACAATATATTTACATATGGGAAAAATAGGGTTGCTCTCTGGGAGGAGCCAACGGTCTGCTCCCACCTCCATTTTTTCCAATTTTTTTATTTGTTTGGAAAATAAAAATTTGTAAATTCATCATTATATCCCTCTAACATTCTACTAAAATTTCGTCAGAAATAGAGACTCCTACGTTCTCCATCCAAACAGGGTCGATAATAAAAAATTCTGCGATCGTTAAAAAAATGACGTCTGGATGGAGGGCCTAGGAGTCTCTGTTTCTGACGAAATTTTAATAGAATGTTAGAGGTATATAGTGATGAATATACAAATTTTTATTTTCCAAAGAAATAAAAAAATGAGAGAAAAATAGGGGTGGGAGTAGCCATGGAGCAGCCCCATTTTTCCCTTTCCATATTTGATGTAAATAAGAGTTGTAAGGGCGCATATTTACAGGATCCCAATGGATAAGTAGCCGTTAAGACAATATAAATAAGTTAGGCGGTAGTTGGCAATGTTTAGATAAGAAATGCCCCAAAAGTCCAAGTTAATATATTAAAAACTGAATTAGTCTAAAAAAGTGTAAATTAATCGATTTATTGTAAATTAATCATTTTAAAATCTATTTCTAAATAGTTCGATGCTAACATTACAATCGTTATCATCAAAATAAAAGTCATTAGTTGAATTTTGTTTACTCGATTAAAAAGATTGGAGTCGACTGTAATTTTTAGAAAGAAAAGTTTGGCTCAGGGTTTCAAGTTAATCAATTGGGGCTTTAGATGAGTTGACTAAAAGGGACTTTAGTTGATTAATTCAAGTGTAGATCCTAATCTTACGAGCGCATCCACAATGCCTGAGTCTTTGGAGGTTGTTACAGACTTTTATAGAAATACAAGATACATATCTTGACTCGAACTTAAACTTGTTATTCTTGACTTGAAGTCTTTTATTTGGATTTCTTAATTTTCCTTGGTATCTTGAGCTTGATCTCCATCTTTGGGCTTAAACTTCTCCATTTACAAACTTGACCTTTCTTCCTCCATAATTGAGCTTTCAATATTGGTCCCTTTTATATAGATACAAGTTCATGGTACAAGTTTTATAATCACGAAAACAAATGCAAGCTTATATGTGACCTAACAATCAACTTCATTTGAAAATGATAAACCTTTTAGTGTTAGCAAAAATATATATGCATGAGAACTTTTAGAACTTTTTGAAAATGCTTCCTAATTCTTTCCACCTTTTTTGACATTGTAAAAAATGTTTAAAAACCTACAATAAAGGCTTAAAGAAACCAAGTGAAGTGCTAATTTAACTTTAAACATATTTTTCCTTTAAAGGTTCCTCATTTTATGTAAAGCTAACTCCATGTTAAAGCTCCATCTTGAGATACGAACCAATTTTCTTAGACAACAATAATATGATTATGTATGATCAACTAAACAAGAAGGCTAAGAAGACATATACGTTCCTCTAAGAAGAAATTCTCTAGTATTTGAATCGTTTCCATGATGGCATCTTTTGTCCATGGTTTAACATTAAGTACTTGGCCTTGAGGTTCATCTCGGATGTTGAGATTGCATGATCCAAGTGTTGCTCCTCATCCATTGCTTTTTGATACCTATAGTTTTCTTCTGCTACAACCCTTTCCCTTTGGGGTCCTTTGGAGTTACATTTCATAATAACTTTCGTATATAAATGAAGGATATAGAGATCCTTAAGCGCATCACGGAAGCGTGATGATCGCTTCGTATGCCACCAGAGCGACAAGTTACAGTAGTTGCTTGGTGCAACATAATTTAAAAGAATTTAAAGTGATGAGTCCACATGATCCAAGAACATTTCTCGGATTATTTCATCTAACCATAAGTAAGATGTAGGATTACCTCTTGAAGCGTAGTTGCGATCAAGTCTCTAAAGCAAGAGACCTCTCGTCTCAAGTTCGATCCGACGGAGGAGACACTTGCAAGCGCATTGATGAGACGCGTACTCCACACAATCCGAGTTGATGATCCAAGCGGTGAATCTCCTGATCTCATCACACGAGATCCGGTGTCTTCTTCACTAGCAAGGAGCACCCAAGGAGACAGTGATGCAGGAGCAGTCGAAGCGGCGACACGATGACGTGGCGACAATGGTGATTTTCTCTAAGGCACAAAGTGGACATCCACTTAGAGAGTGTGTGAGAGAGAGAGAGAGAGACGGGGGTGTAGAATGAAAATGAGAGAGTATTCAATTGGTTTGTGTGTAGAGAAGAGCTAGGATTGCCTCTTCTTTTATTGTATTTTGGGAGTCCATGGATCACAATCCATGTGAAACACAAAATCAATGGTTGAGATTGATTTGTGTTTCTATTCAATGACCATGATTTTGAATAGAGGGGGGAGGGGGTTGGGGAGGCGATTCGAACCCTGTTCCTTTTAAAGTGGGAGCCACTACTTCTACCATCAGACCATTTGAGAGGTTCTACCATTGGAGTATGTTAAGGATGAGTTCCAGCACTTCGTAACAACTATTATACCTATCCCTCTCCCATCAATTTTGGTAGGGGATGTTTTAACCTTATTTGACATCGCGTGGATTGACGGTCCGGGGAGCCTATAAACAGTTTTTATTTAGATTCAAGTCTTGGATCGAATCAGAAGGCCAATTAGAAGACCAAATGAGGATATAACCGAGCTTCTCGTGGAAGCAGGGTCATTCTTGATCAGATCCTTTGTGACATTGGCGTTCTTAACATTGCGTCGAGCTTAGATCTAAAAATGCTACTAATCACCTTCTTTGATCATCGCCTTCTTCTTGCGACTGGATCCTTCAAAGCCCATAAAAATAATTTCAGAATAGAATCACTCTGGTTTTAGAAAAACCCTTTTCATCGATGGGTCAAAAAATGAGGAAAAAAAATAAAACTCAATATTTGTGCCAGGAGATTTACAGAGTTACTGCTCAAATTGAGGAAATCAGAAAAAATATCAAGTCTCAGGATGAGGGCGGGTTGGTAGACTAAAAAATCTCTATGACACACACTTGGGGCTCGTTTGGTTGCAGGGTTGGGCAGAGTTGGCTTGGTCCAACCCGGGTTGGCCCTGCAACCAAACAGGGTTCTCCTCCTCACAGTTTACTATTCACAGGGGTACCCCTGCCCAACCCAACCCTGTCCAACTCTGCAACCAAACGGACCTGAGGTTCTTAAAAAAGACGATTTTAAAAGTTGAATTCAAAGGGCCAAACTGCCATGGCTTAAGGAGGGAGACAAAAACACTCTACTCCATAAGGCGGCTTCTGTCAACAGAAATAAAAAAAAGCATTATTTTTGCTCTTGAAAATAAAAATGATATCTCATGCCCAGATCCTCTGATATTGCCAGAATCACAACAAAATTCTATGAGGATCTCTTTGTAGACTCCGCAAATGGAAATCTCCTACTTTACGTTTTGGGTCAGGATCTTACGGGACAACTGAAAAACCCAGAGGATCTCACCATCCTTTCCCGTCATTGAGGTGGATGCAGCTTGTAGGAGATTCAAACCTCATAAAGCCCAAGCCCCGATGGTACAGTTTCTGAATTCCTTGACACGATTTGGCCCGCTTTGAAATGGGACCTCCTTGACATGACGCATTACCTAGAGAATATTAGACATACAAACAACTATATAATCTCTCTCATTTACAAAATGGGAGATAGAGAGAAAAAATGAGATTTACAGGCCTATCGATCTCATCAACATGCCCGTCAGGGTCATTTCAAAAATCTAAGCAGACAGATGAGCTCAAAGACTGCAATCTTTCGTCTCTCCCACTCAATGTGCCTTTCTTAAAAACAAATTGTTACATCCAAAATCTTAGCCAATAGAACAATATGGGCTGCAAGATTGTTATTTTGACATGTTAAAATGGGATTTGGTTGTTAGAGCCATTGAAATTTCGGGGTGTCCAAGCCAATTCATCAACTGGGTCATCTCTATTCTCAAGACTACTGGAATCTCCATCAAAATAAACAGGGGTTCGACTGGTTTCTTCAGGCCCAATCAAGGAGTTTGTTAGGGGGACCTACTTTCTCCGCTTCTACTTATTAATTCCATTAATATCTTGGAGTATATGTTAAAAACACTTGTGGAAGATGGTAAAATTAGGGGCGTCACTGCCTGGTCTTGTCATGGAAAAATAATGAACATTCAATTTGCGGATGACAGAGGCCTTTACAAACGTCACGATTGTCCTTAAAATATTCCCTCTCATATTCGGACTTCAAACAAATAAAACGAAATCTTCTTTGAATTGTCTTAACTAAAATAGAGGAAACAATCCTAAAATCCCATTTTGATTTAGAGCATTGGAGATTCATAAAAATATCAAAGTAAGTTGTTGGCTGCCTCTGATTGAAGCGCTTGCTCAAAATTGTGTGAGTGGAAGGCTCGTATGCTTGTGATGCCTGTCAGGCTTACTGTTTTAAATTCTAGTTTGACGCTACTCACTTCTAAATTTTATTAACTCTCAAGCTAACAAAGTATATCATAGAAAAAATGACAAAATAAGGAGAGATTTTCTTTGGAATAGCAACACAAATACTAAGCACAAACACTTGGTAGCTTGAAAAAGATACATAGACCAAAAGACTATGATGGTTGTGTTGGGACACAACCTGCCGGTATCGTCTCCTCTCGGATACCGAATCTCTGGATATGGAAGCAGATGTAGATACGGATGCGTATGCGCAATCACAACCATCACAGAAGCACATGAAAGAAAGAACGGTGGTTGGTCACCTCTCGTAATCACTAGAAGAAAGATCACTAAAAGAAGAACGAGTACAACTCTCTCTGTTCCCTCGCTCTCTCTTCCTCTCTTCTCTCCCTCTCCCCCTTTCTCTCTAGGGGTAACATTGTTCTTGTGGTGGTGGTATTGAGACAATGCCTCCACCCCCTCTTTATATAGCCCAAATACAACCCCATATTTCAAATCCAATTAGGACTATAAATAGAATAGAACTCAACTATTATTAGGATTAGGAGTCCAATCCCATTAGGATTCTCAATCCTAATATGACTCTAATCCTAACAGGTTGAGGCATTTCAGATCTCGGGAATTTCAATAAAATGCTCTCAAAAAAATTGTCCATCATGGATGGAAAAAGCCCCTCTCAATGGATATCATTATAGTATCCTACTTCCGAGGAAAAACCAATTCCTCTTCATATTGAGAAAAGTTGCAGACTCAAATGTTTGGAGCTCACTCAAAAAGAGTTCAAAGAAAAATAGGGAGATTTCCTATAAAAAATGGACGGGACACAGCTCATATTTTTGGTTGGACTCATTCCATGGTGAACCTTTTCTGCCATAGAAACTGAAAAAACTACAAACTTAAACAAACAATTCTACTACCTTCTTCCCCTTGGCGGGCAATCTCACACTTCGATGTAAATTCTGGAAGCCCTTTTTTTTACCCAGTCTCTTATTTTATTATGGATCATCCAACATAATGTGTGAAACCCAATATCGTCTCTGTAAATGAGGACTATGAATGAGTTAGTCGATGCCACTTAAGCGAAGTTGAGGAAGAAAGTATAAACCGTATCTTATGGGGATGCAACTTCTCAATGAATATATTTCATAAATTTGGGGTTTGCCCTTTCACACTGCTGTTCAAACCAGTCTTGTTGTTGATCTTGGCAAAGGTGGCAACCATTTGGTAGTTTTTATGCAAACAGAGCTACGAAAGAGCTGTTGAAGGAACATAAACACCTTTTTCATTTTTGTCTTCTAAGTTAAATCGGCTTATTTGGATTCATGTCTCAAATTCCTAACTTAATTTGGGTGTTTCTTTTCTGTCTTCCTCTCTTTTAGGTCTTGAAACTCTTCCAGGTTTTGACTATCGGTCTGCGGTGGATGCAAAAAAAGAAGCTATCGCAGATATCCCATCACCTTCAAAGATGTCTAAGAACTGATTGGCAGTTGATCCTTTGGTCTTTCTGGTCTATTAAAAAACTTACTCTGTGGAGTTTTCTTCTTTGCGTGTGTGTGTGTGTTGTCTCTGAACTTTTGAGGATATGGACAATCAGAAATCCTTGGGACTTAAAATTTAGGGTATGTGACTTTTGGTATTATTGTTTATCAGGGATGATTACTTGAATCTTTTTTGTCTGTAGCTTCCTGTAATCATGCTAGTGCGGATCTTATATTTTTAGTTGAATGAAACTGTCTTTTGTCGAAAAAAAGTAAGCGATATGAGACTAAACATAAAGTATACTTGTTTTTTTTGGAGAGATCTTATTACTCATCTATTATATACTCTAACAATTGTCATATTATTTTTAGCAGTCTACTCTTTGATCACCGATACACCTATTATTATATTACTGCATCTACTTCTATCTGCTTCTTCTACATCGGTAGACAATCGTTCCGTATATGTACACTTATTAAATTTTAGTGAACACCCACTAGTACTACAAGTTTACTATCTTGGGATCTTTTTATAATTATTGATGATCTCATACTCCCATGGAACGAACCTCTAAGTATCTTGAACCATACAACTCAACTCATTTTCAATTCTCTTTTTAGTGAGTTTTTTAAAGGGTAACATGCATTCAACATGAAATGGACATACATGAAAGAACCCTCAATCAAGGGAGTAGGGATGCCAATTTGGGTGCATCTGCTGGGTCCGACTCGAACCTGCCCCATTTAATAGCCTAAAACTCGCTCGGTTTATTTTTAGACAGGTTTGGGTTGAAACTTACAACTCATGCGGATTTAGGTTTGGATTTGGGTTTCCGTTATGTGTATCTGAACTTGACCTCGAACCGAAGTTGAGTACATTTAAGTGCACATATACATGTACACAAACATGTATATCTACATGTACATATACACATACATATGCATATATAAGTACATGTGTGTCTACGTATTTCACATTACTTAAGCTAGTCCAACCTAACCAATATCTAATCGTTTTCAATCCATCTATATAGAAATCTCGCTATATTCCCCCAATTCATTCACTAATTTAGGTTCAACTATCTTTTTGTATCTCTAACACATAATTTTAATCCAATATGAACTAGCCATCCAATTAATATAAATCCATGATATTCCACGCACATGTATTGCATATATTTGACGTCCCCACACAGACCTTACACATTATGCGTTAACCACGAACTAAATGTCAACATGTTGTACATCTTCAATATTTTCATTCAATATGTGCCAAATAATTTATACCTTTAATTGGTTTATAATTGACTCTCTGTTGAATGTAGGTGTGAAGTTTCTATACAATTTACTTTTATTTTCTTTTTGTAAGAATATATTGCATGAATGATTGGTTTAAGATTTGCCTTTATATCAGATGTGTGGATACCCGCTGGGTATGTGTATACCCGATGGGTATATGGATATTTGCTTACAACTACTTGTTTAATAAATGGGTGGGGTTGGGCAAGGATTCTATAAATTAGTATGAGTTTGAGAATATTAAAACCCGCCCCGAATATGACCCGCTGACATCATTATAAGGGAATACTTTGAGATCCCACAAAAGGTGATCCCACAAAAGGGAGCATTGCAACATATATCAGGGAAAAGAGATGAGAAAAGAACAACGATTGCAACAGTGGAAGAGAAAAGTGCCGTTCATCATGGGGACTAGATCACCTCGGCTAAAGGTGGACATTCTATCAAGATGTCGAGCTCTTGAAGGACAAGTTGATTAAAATGGGAAAAATAATACAAAAAGCAGATACCATCAACTCTTACTATAGGTCCAAATACACAAGCTTTACTCCAAAGCATGATGGGCATGAGCAACATGCTCAATAGGAGCTAAATCTCCATATGGAAATGGATTGGAGAGGTTCAAACAGAGGGAAGTGTGCTAGATCCAACGATGGAAGTCTTCCAACGAGCTTAATATATGCAACTAGGAGGGAAGGGTGCCGTGGAGACTGTAGCTGAGAATGGGGTGATGGTGGCATTAGTTCACTGTGGCGGTGGAGGCAGAATGCGAGAGACTGTGAAGGCCATGGTGGACGATGTCATCGCACTAGTGGAGTGGTGAAGGCGGTCACGACAGTTGCAAAGTGGTGGCGGGGAAAATTCAGCTGGGGGTACCCGTGGAAACTTATTCCACAGGACCCCCAGGAGAACATATATTTTGTTAAATGCCATAAGGAAGCCGTGATCTCAAGTCACGAATTCCTTTAAAAGGGAGCTGTCACTTGAGGCCACGACTCCCATTGAAGGAAGCCACGACCTCAAGTCACGGCTAGGGCATGAATATAGCCCCAGCCGTGACCCTCTCCCTCGCCCACGCAAACATAACCCCCTCTCCAGCCGCAGTTTCCAGTCGCCCCCTCCCTCGCCGCTACCTCCTGCTACTCTGCTTCCTCGAGCGGGTGGCCGAAACCTTGGCCTCCATCATCTCGACCTTCATCGTCCTTTACTACGATCGAAATCTTGGTCTCCGTCATTCCATCCATCCCATCTACTGTGAGTAAACCCTAATCATATATGATTACAACAGTAATTGTTTTATTCCCATTTTGTGTATGTCACGCAGTAGTGTCTATTTACGTGTGATGTATTATTCATGTGTAACGTTAATTGTTCTCCTTTTTTGAAGAGAGTCTAAGTTATGAAGTAGTGTGCTTGTGCTATGTTGATGGAAAAATAACTAAGGATGGCAAAGAAGTCAAATATGATGGAGGTCGGGTGAAACTCGTAAGAGTTGGGATGGGTTTGACATTTAATGGATTGATCGAGATGATTGCAAACTCTTCTCATGTCGACTTAAACAATGATACAAAACTTCATGTATTTCACTGGATGTTGGAGAATAATGGTACATTTTTGGTTGATGTCGAGTATGATGGTGACGTTGATGATATTTTGAAGTATGATGAGATGATAGGAGGCCCATACTGACCAGTTTTATTTACTGACCTCGTATGCAAACGAGATCGTACGTTGATACGCCAAACTATTGCTACGGTTCCAAGAACGCAGTCTATGTCTCATACATCCGATGTGACACAGCCCACTTATGCCAGGGCCCGTGAAGGTCTTCATGTATCTACAACTCCTGTGGAGATGGCAACATCAATATATTTTCCCCAAACTTTGGGACCCTACATAAATGATCCCATCTCCACTATAGAGGAGGACCACGAACCCGAGATTGATCGTATGATGGGGGATACCCTACAGAACACTGATGATGAAATGGAAAATGATGATGGTGAACTATCGAACGATGAGAACGAAAAGGTTCGTGTTGAGTCTAACATTTCCTTCTATAACACATGAGGAGGTGATGGTTACACCTGAAATGGTGATGACGTGATGGGTATTCATGATGGACTGGCTAGTTCAGATGTGTTATGAAATGGGATGACCTTCAAGTCAAAAGAAGACTTAATTTATTTAGTTAAATTATTTCACATTAAACAACACTACAATTTGAGGTGCTTGATGAGCGGATTATGTATCGTTGGTTTTGTCGGAGTGATGCAACTGGACTTCATCTCATTCGATTGGCATTTGATTACTGAATTTGTGGAGAGATGGTGCTCAGAGACTCATAATTTCATATGCACCATGGGGAGATAATGATCACTTTGCAGGACGTTGCTTACTTATTTGGACTGAACATCGATGGACATCCTGTGATTAGATACACGTCATCCCCTAGCTGGCCTGGACTTTGCGAGAGGCTTCTCGGAGTGAGGCCCGAGAATTCTAACATCGATGGTGCACGTATCCGGATGACATGTCTTTGTAAGCATTTCTCCATACTTCCAGAGTATGCTGATGAGGAGATCATTCTAAAGCACACCCGTGCATATATATTACAACTATTAGGAGGGGTTGTCTTTCCAGACAGGTTTAGCAATGAGGTATCTCTGATTTACCTTTCGATGCTCGAAGACATGGAGGTATATGGATAGTTATCCTGGGGATCTGCTTGTCTGAATTTCATTTATAGGAAGTTATGCATCGCATCCAAAGCATAAGCAATAAAGATTTGTGGCCCTCTAGTCTTACTGCAGTTCTGGGCATGGGAACATTTTCTCTACATAGCACCCACTATACAACGAAGGCCTGATTGGTAGAGAGCCCCTTAGGATGCCATTGGCGGACAGATTTTGATGTCACTACTGAGCCAACGCACGTAGTATGACCATACCATGATGCATTTGACCTTTAGACAATGTCATAGGTATAAAAGTAAATCTAAAATGTTGTTACACTACGAATAGTTATCCATGATTCTAATATAATTCTGTCTATTTTCTTAGGTTGTTTGGAGGCATTACATGGTAGATGTGATGCAGATGCTTCCTCCGTACTTCTTAAAAGCACAAGATCTTCATGTTGCAAGAGTAGCACTCATCCATTTCTGTTTGGTTGAGTTATATACTTCAGATCGTGTCTTACGATAGCTTGGAGCAGTGCAAGGGGATCCTAGGTCCATGCAACACATGCACAATTTGGAAAAATTGTACAGGAGACCCGTACTAATGTATATTTATAGATGGCACTTCCAGTGTGTTTTTATCTTATTTATTTTGTGGAAAATTGCATGAATGCCCCTGGATTTTGTAATAGGGTTCATAAATGAAGGAAATATTTCTTCTAGTTGCAAATAGGCCCCTACTAGAATATTAAATGTTATTTCTTATTTATTTTTGCTAAAAATAGCTACTATTTGTATTTAATTTTGCAAAAATGCACGTAAATGCTCGTGATGACAAATTTCTATGCTCTAATTATTATTTTGCATTTCTTTTCCTTTATGTAATTATTAAAATTCAAACAATGATTAATTTGTCCCTATTTAGACATAAAACTGCAAAACAATATTAAAATAACTTTAAAAAATTACAAAAAATGTATAATATCTATTATGCCCTACATTAACTCAAGATCGAAAATCCCTAAAAATAGAAAAAAAATGATAAAAATTTCAAAAGCTCCAAAATCTAGTAAAAAAAGATATAAAATTCCCCAAAACTCCGAAAATGTTTATTTTTGTTTTTGAATTTTTTTATATTATATCTATCTATCAAAATTGATTTGGAGAATTTTGGACTTTATTTGTTATTTTTAATCTTCAAACCAATTCTGCCTATTTATTTAATCCCTATTTTGGGATGTTTTTATTTTAAAATACCTAAAAATTAGCAAAAATTCCAAAAAAATCACAAAAGCATGAGAAAACATAAAAAAGGTAAAATATTTTTGTCGTTTTTGGACTATTTATAGATATACACCGTATACTATTTATATGTCTATAAATATGTATATATATTACCTATATATGTATACTATGTACTAATACATTTTATATAAATATATTTTTATTTTATTTTCAAAAATAAAAAATAAATTAAAACGTAGAAAATTAAAAACCATATATATGTATATGAATATATATAACCTTATGTGTACATCTATACCTATATGTATACATATATATATATAGCTATATAAATATTAATCTAATATATCTTATTATTATTATTATTATTAAATTACCTACATTTAATACTAATTATAAAAAACAAAAACCAAAAACCCTCATAAAAAGATTTGAAGACAAATATGTACATAGTGCACATTGATTAGCAATAACCATAGGCTTCCAAGTTTGCTTTCTGTGGTTCGTCCTCTACATGCTTACATGCTATGCATTTTATTTGTAGAGTATAATAAATTGTACCTCACATTTTTGGTTGTTCATGCTTATTGTTACATTGTGGGTACTTGTTGATTGACACGAGAATTCCCGGTGGGTTGCCTCAACGACAACATATCTTCGCATTCCATAAGGATACTTTTAGACTTGCATTGAAATTCTCAGCCATCACCTACTTTCTTCCTTTTGTAACTACTTAAACTCCTATTTATTTTTAATATTTACTGTTTGTACTCAACATTTATTGGCATCTCGTTGTCCCTAACATGGATGGTAGGGAAGGCGTCTGCGGCACAGTAGCTTGGTCAGCAAGTCCCTTAGCTTTTGGTGTTCAGATGACGATTGACTTTTGACGGTACACAAGACAGCCTTGTATAGATAATTGTATCTCTTTTGTGCTTACTTTCTCTTCTGTCATAGTTTTCAGGATACATGTATAAAACAATAAAATTTCTTTTAATACATGTTGCACTATATGGAAATTAATGCAATGTTTTCTTTGGTGACACATGTCTTGGTGTGGTTCGTTAATTCTTATGATTGTCATTCAAATTAAAAAAATTTCCTTGCTTTTTAGTAACTGATGGGGACAATCATAAATTAAATAATGTGATTGTTGTGTAAATGAGAAACCCGAATCTCGGGGCACTACATATTTTACCGATGAACAAGAGTCTCATCTGAGGGAGATTCTTGAAAGGAATTACAAGGCAATCCGGTGATCATTAGCATATCTCCAAGGGATTTGTCAGGCCATATGCTCTCACCTCATTTTCTAATGGATGATGCCGAACCATCTTGTGAGTTTCAGCGTATGATGAACTCAAACCTTTAAGAGGTGGGTTTGAAGGAAATATCCAAGTGGTAGAGCATCGGTTTTATCTATTCCATCTTCGAATCCAAATGGGTCAATCTGTTGCATGTAGTACCCATGAAGACAAGTATCACCACAATGATTAATGTGGACATAGAGGAGATTGCAACTCAAGTACTGACTTCTTGGCGAGTCTGTATGGACTACAGATGATTGGATCAAGCGACCAAGAAGGATCACTTTTCCACTTTTGTTCATTGATCATATCATTAAGCGATTACCTAGGAAGAGTCATTATTACTTTATTAATGGATGTTCAAGATATAACCAAGTGGTCGTTGCTCTATGAGACCAAGACAAGACCATGTTCATATGTATGTTTGGAACATATGCTTTTAGATGGATGCCCATTGGATTGTGTAATGATCTAGCTACATTCCAAAGGTATATGCTTTCCATCTTCACGGACGTGGTGGGCAATGTTTTAGAGGTCTTCATGGATGACTTTCCAATCTATGGTGATGATTTTTATTCATGCTTGTCTTACTAGTCTAGGCCACGTTCTACAGATATGTGGTGAGTTTAACCTCGTTCTTTCTTGTGAGAAGAGTCATTTCATGATGAATCAGGGGATGATCATTGGCCATATCATCTCCAATAGGGGCACTGAGGTGGACTCGACCAAGGTGGATATCATCAAGAAGCTCAATCATCGTCTAATTTGAAGCAGTTACAGTCTTTTCTGGACATGTCTATTTCTACTGATGTTTCATACCATATTTCAGAAAGATTGCTCGGTCGTTATCTGATATTCTTATGAAAGACATCGAGTTTATTGTGAATGATAATTGCCTTTTGTCATTTGAGATTCTCAAGAACATGGTTCTAGAGGCTCATGTCCTTCATCCATTTGATTGGCCTCTTCCATTTGAGATCATGTCTGATGCCTTCGATATAGATATTGGGGTTGTTTTAGGATAGATGAGGGATGGTCTTCCATATGCCATACACTATGATAGCAAGACTTTGGATTCCACAACTGAATTATACCATTACATAGAAAGAAATGATAGCCATAGTATTTTCCTTAGATAATTTCATATCCCACATTTAGGATCTAAGGTTATCATTTCACTGACCACACTGCCATCAAGTGCCTTATGGACAAGAAAGATTCCAAGTCGCCTCTTAGTAGATGGATCCTTCTACTTCTGGAATTTGACATTGAGATTAGGTATAAACCTAAAGTCAAGAATGATATAGCATATCAGCTACCCAGATTAGATCTCCTTGAGATTTTTGAGTTTAATGCACCCATCACTGAGACGTTTCCACATGAGGCGATATTTGCAGTTGCTTCATTCCCATGGTATATCGACATTATGAACTTTCTTGTTGCCAAAAATGTCCCAAAAGGTTGGTTCAAGCAGAGACTTGAGACTTTCCTTGCGAAGGCAAGTCTTACCATTAGGAGGATCCGATCCTTTACCATGAAGGAGGGAATAATGTCTAACGTCAGTGTATTCCTCAAGATGAATACCATAGTGTCCTCGTGTACTGTCATAAGTTCGAATCTAGAGGAAACCATTCAAGGAAGAGGACCGTATATAAGGTGCTTCAATCCAGATTTTGATGACCTGGTCTTGATGCAGATGCTATTGCGTTCATGAAGAGATGTATTGACTATTAGAAGATGGTACTTGTGGGCATAGAGACATGATGTCGATGCAGACAATTCACTTCTGTGAGATTTTCAATGCAAGGGGCATGGACTTTATGAGCCCATTTCCTAAGATTCAAGGATTTAAATACATTTTGCTTGTTGTTGATTATGTGAGTCGTTGTTTGAGGGCTATTCTACTTGAGCCATTGATGCAAACATTGTTTGTAACTCCCTAAGGAAGCATATCATTTCGCGGTTCAGGGTTCTTCCAATCCTTATCTTGGAAGGGGGTAGCCACTTCATCAATGACACATTTAGAGCTTTTGCTAGTGAGTTCAGTATGTACCATCGGATTGCTACTCCATATCTCCCTTAGACCAATGGTTTAGCCGAGGTTTTGAATAGGGAGATCATGACGATCTTACATAAGGTAGTCCGCTATACCGAAAGGATTGGTCACAACATATGGACTTGGTTTTTTGGGACTACTGGACTTCCTTCAAGATTCCATTTTGTACATCTCCCTTTTAGGTAATTTATGGAACTCCATGCCACTTACCTATTGAGATAAAGCATAGATCATGGTGGGGCAGTGAAAGAAGTGATCTTGGATCTAGAGATTGCATGAGAGTAGAGAAAAGGTAGAGTTGGTAGCCCTTGAAGAGCTGAGAGATGAGGCTTTCACGAATAGCTTGCATTATAATGAGTAGATGAAAGTATGGCATGATGCACACATTAGTCATAAGCAATTCGAGCTTGATCAGAAGGTTTGTCTATTCTATGCGAGACTCAAGTTATTTTCAAGGAAACTTTATAGTAAGTGGAAAGGCCTGTATTTGATTTGAAAGGTACATGACAGCAATAGCATTGACATTTCTAAGTTGTCTTCTGAGTCCACCTTTAGAGTTAACAGTCACTATTTAAAGACCTTTATTCATCATGAGCCCTTGACCGTTGAAGTTGCCCCCATTCATTTTATATGAGATGTGATTCTTGTTTTTCACATTCTGCATCTCATACCCAAGATTCACTCTGATTTATTCTTTCTTTTCACCTGCGCATACATGTTTTTTATTTTATTTTTCATTTTTGTTTTATACCATGGGTTTCGCTTATGATTTTTGCTATACTTAGGATGTATTTTATCCTATGGTTGAAGACATCATGTTGTTCATATTCGTTCTATTTATTACTCCTATTATTTCTTATACTTGGATAGCCTTATCCTAAGTATCAGGGGAGGGGCAATATTGCTTATGTCATCTTGATTTTTTTATTTTAGTTTCTTCTATTCTCTCGTGCATTCCTCAACTTGTTGATATTCTTCTGTATACTTAGAAGTACTTTACTCTAAGTATTGGGGGCAAATCTAGTCATTTATTGTGTACATTCTCTCAACCTCGATCAGACTCATTTTTGAGTCTTCTATACTTAGGGTTATTTGATCCTAAGTATAAGGGGATGGCCAACTTCTATTCAATTTATTCTTTTCTTGAGTCATTGTAGTATAATATTCCTTTCTCCAATTATACTTAGCCTGAGTTATGTCTTTCATTGTCACTTCTTGGTCCCTATGAGGACATAGTTCACGCTAAGTATATGGGGTGTCATATATATAGGGGGCCCATCCAATAGGGTGTGTCCTTCCTAGTAGAATACGTATACTATCTGTATTATAATTGCGTATTATAAGTACAAAACTGCACATAAAACTGCACATTATAATACAAACATTAAAATCAAAATTATAATACAAACTTTATATGTATTCTACTAAAGTCATCGTGTTTTCTACAAAAAGCGGGTGGCCTTCCCGAGCTCAAGAAGGAATGCGTCCAATATGAAGGAAATCCTATATATATGCTTTAGATGACATAACTCATACTCTATTGTATTTTTAATAATATTGATCTAAAATTGCGTGTTATATTTTTCTTTTAGGTTTTTAAAAGATGATGGAAACTGTAAATAAAGGTTACAAAAAAAGATTTAAAAGTTATATATAAATGTGTTGTAAAACACTTGTACATAAAATTCCTAACTATTTAAAACTTGTGAATAAAATTCTTTTGTGTAGTATTGTATAAAAATTGTACACTATGTATCTGCTGAGGTATAAATTCCTTTGTAAATATGTACATAATTCTTGTGAATACTTGGAAATGATTCAATTCACTAACTCTTCCAGAATACCTACAAATTAAAAAGGCTTAAAATTCTTAGAAAATACAAATCCTTTAAATTTTACATAAAAAATTTAAATCGAAAAATTCACTTCACCAAAAATATGTTGCACTCATTAACTTTTTTTAGAATAAAACTAATTCTTGAACCGAATGGAGCTAAATATGAAGGATGGAGCTTGGTTTAGACTGTAATCCACTTAATTCTAAAGGAACTTTATTAGGAAATGGAATTACGACTCTTTATGTATTTGACTTACCTCTTTGGATTCCGTAGGATTGTACTCTGAATTCAACTTAAACTTGCCTAAGTTGGACTCTTGGAGTCATCCATATAACTCTAAAATAATTGACCAATTTGGACTCATTCACACCGCACTGAGCTCGACTTGAATGAGGTTGTGAAGGGCAATTCATTTTGAGTGGTGCAATTTCACCCTTGGTTGGATGTAATGACGTATGATGAAGCGAGTTATGGGTTGAAATAAAACTTTAAATAAGGAATGGTCTGCTAGTGCAACTTTTCTAAGACTCCAAAACATGGGCGGAAAAAAGATTCTATTTCTGTCAAAGCACAAATGCAGTGCAACAAAATATACACCAAAAGAAGCCTAAATCCCAAAGTATATTCTTGACCACAATGGTCCAGTATACAAAGCCATAACTTTTTTACCATAATGGTCGAAGCTTCAAATAGCCTACATATCTTTGTGTAGACTTGGCTAAACTGGCCAAGCTTCATAGGAGATGTGACTGCACTGGTCATACTCTAGCTCTTTTCTCTTTCTTCTACCCCCACATTTGTTGTGAACTAGCATGTACATGAACTCAAAAAAGAATACCCCCTCCTCGAGGATCGAGTAACTGGATGAGGGACCCGTGGGGGTGTTATTACTGGAGTGCCATGCTTCTTCTCCTTATTAAGCAAGAAGAGCTAACTCCCTTCACATACAATACAAATTGACCTAATGGTTGAAGAGATCACGTGATGAATGGGTGGATCAGAGCTGGCTGTTGAGGTGAACCTGAATAGGGATGTTGAACTTCATTACTGTTGAGACTTTAGTACTAATTATAATGAGGTCTCAACAAATCATTAATCCAAAGGTCTCTCTACCAGTCTCTTGAATTCGGTTTAGTGAAGCTCAACTTAATAAAAAATTGTTTTAAGTCCTTTCCTTTTTCTCTTTTTCGTCTTTCACTTATTCCTAGAATAAGTGTTTGTTAAGGGACTAGTAAAAATAAAGTGAAGGGGAATGATGAATCCATGATTCATCACTATTATTCTTTCATTTTGGCTAAAATCCTTGATAAAACACATGTAAATAACCACTAATTCTCGCTTACTAATACATTCATATTATTTGCTGATATTGTGTATTTAACATTTATATCATCCAAAATAAATGAGAAAAAGAAACTGAAAAGAAAGAAGTATGTAAATATGTAAAGAATGATCTTAAACCCCAAGACTATGTCAACATTGACCTAGTCGATTAGAGAATAAGTACGTGGAGATAAAGTCACTATCTATGAAAATCTTCAAAAATATAGATCGCATATTATATATTTATATACATTATTCACCTTGTACATATGTCATCTATTTTATTAATCATTCAAATGACTTCAAACTAAAATATTTTATTCTTTAAAATTATTTATTATAATGTATATTAATTTATAAAATAATAATAAAAATATTTAATGCATAGATGATATGGTACAAAGAACCGAAAAATCATAAAATGAATATTTGAAGCTAAATATCTACTCCATGTGTGCTCAAAATTCATAAAACTCACCTCCATTGTATTTAGAATTAAATTATACTTAAAATTATGGTGGTTTCATTAAAAGCGGAGTTTAAGATGACAAAGTTGCCTTTTGGTGTACTATGTTATCTATATAGTTGCATATTAGCCATATTATTATATTTATTGTAGTTTGTACTTATTTATTTATTATTTTTCATATATTTTATAATAAATTTGTAAAATTTAAATAAAAACTACAAAAGCTTAACATAAAAAATAAATATATATACTTATTATATAGGTATAATGTGCTTGTAGTAAACATATTACTAATTATTTTTATAAATAAATAATGTTTTAAAAATAAAATAAAAATATATTTATAATCCTTAATTAGTAAAATAAATTATTAATAATAAAATATAATATATAATTTATTTATAAAAATATTAAATTAAAATATTATTCTATTATATATTACTTATATTTATAATTTATACTTATTTATTTAATTTATTGAAACGAATTAGATTGTTAAATTTATTAAAGTTCATAGCAAAATAATTTACTAATTTATAAACTTTTGTATTTATATTATTTATTAATTTAAAATTTATTATTGAATTTAGAATGTATTTATACATTATATCATATTATTTATGCTTTGTTCTTTGTCCTCATCCTTATTTCGTCTTCTAATGGAAGGCTCATACTGCGTATCGACGTGTCATTGGACAATCAAGAAAGGTTAAAGCCAATCAACCACCCCTCTTCGTCGTCTCTTCTTTATTTCCCCCCTTTCTTCTTTTTCCTATGTTCTCTTCTCTCCCCTCTTCCCCCAACTACCAGTCTATTATCCTAACAACATCCAATGAAGCGATCTCCGATTCAGCCCCTCGCTTATCATATCCACCGTCTAGAACCTTCTTCTCTGTCCCAATTCACGTCCAGGTTCATTGAACCTAGATATCCTCCATCCACATGTATACAGACCTTCATCAATTGCAATTAGTCATCTGTCGTTTTCTTTGCTCAATCACCATTGAGCTCCCATCGAGAGAGATCGAGAGTGAAATTGAGGTCCTTCTCTATTATCGCAACGAGGAAAGAGAGGGAGAAGCACGAGATCACCACTAGCATTGAGGAGCTCCTCCGTCGTACGTGAGCCTCCTCACTATCGTGCATTGAGGAGATAATATCATCTGGATCTAGATCCACATGCACATCATTCATCTCAATCCTAAGTTAGATCCAACGTCTAATACCTTAGATTTCATCTCTTATCCTTCTTCCTCTTATACTCTGATTCTCTCTGCAAATCCTCTTTCTCTGTCAATTTTCCTCAAATTTGATACCAAAATCCCTTATCGAATCCTTCTCCTATTCGAAACCCTTTCGCTTTTGATATATCTCACATATCCCTCTCACCTATGACAATGCACGATGGCAGGAGATCTGGACCATCTCCATTCACCGTCAACAACTCCTTCGTTTACTCTTCACTTCATGTTGTGTTCAAGTTTACTATTTTTCAAATAAAAAATGCATCCTTGTTTTGTATAAAAACATTATTTTCTCAATCAATATCACTCTAAAATCCAAACAATCTCTAAAAATTGCGTAAAAGTTTCAAAAATAGTAAAACAAATAAAAACATGGAATGATTTTCACTTTAATTTTTTGGAAATATTATATTCATAATAAAAATATAAAACTTATTTCACCCTTATACACATATGTCACCTTTACAGTTCAATTCACATATTAAAAACTTATAAAAAATTTTATAAAATAAAAATAATAAATCGAGAAACATAATAACATTAAAAAATAAAATCAAATACAAAAATATAAAACACGTAGCTATACTTCTTTACACATAGCTATAAATAATATTAAAAATAATACAAAATACTAAAATAAACTAAAAACCTTAAAATACATAAAACCCTACATCATGGACTTTTCTACTATTTCATACCTAGTTCATACAGTTTGCATCCCTAAGTTCAACACTCATGTACTTCATTGATATACACTTGAGTTTAGGAGTATAATAATTAAAATCTACAAATTTTTCTGCTTGACCCACTCGATCGCTTTAATGACAAATGTTCTACTTCTAAAACATCATATCATGCATGCTCATCTGACACCTATAGTAAACGGTGAACAAGTCGATGGTTCCCCCAAGCAGAGAACTATCCACATAAAAGCGCGAGACTAGTCCTAAAGAGATCACCTCCCTACTCCTTGTATTGAAGCCTTAACTTGGAACTTCAATTTTCATTATTTTTTAGTTCTAAAAAATACATGTTGATGGACAATTATTTCTCTACATTGTGACTATTTTTATGATTTTTTATGCTCTATATTTCATTTATTAAAACTCATTTGCTGACAAATCATATATTTTAACCATTTTTACTTCCAAATGTGATATTGAATTACACATTGCTCAAAAATTATAAAAACATACACATTTATAAATTAATTATACTCTAACATGCCTCCAAAGTTCATTGCATTTTCATGCTTCATGTGCCTAAAAAATATTGAGTGATTCTAGTAATTCATTTTCAACATATTTAGTATTTTCAAAAATTAAAAGTTCCCTATATTACTCATTTCTCTCTCTGTATATATATAGAGAGAGATATCTCACGAAATTTTAGTATGCAATAATACATATGTTTGGTATCTATTAAAAGCAAATTGCTCTAGATTGTTCTAAATACACTAAAAACTCATCTTTTATCCAAAAATTTTAAAAAAATTACGGTACGTGTATTTTGGAATTTTCATATCAATACCAAGTTTTATAATTTTTGGATTCTACGTGCGAAAAAATTACATAAAAACCTCAAAACTTTCCTCATTTTCATGCATGCATTTTAACTCATACAATTATAAATGTTTTGTTTTACATTCTCCATTAAATAAGGATTATAGGAGAAACAATAATTGACTAATTTGTACTTGATTTGAAAATTAAATTTGTGAGGTTTCCTTAAGAATCGTACTTATAGATTGCCTGCATGTCTTACTTTTTATTTTTAATCATATGCATAATTGCATTTCCATTTGCATTTGCATTTCATGCCATCAAAAATATATAAAAATTCCTCTATGAAAATAGGCTCGCTTAGTTATCTGAATTAAAGCCCACATATTTTGCCTCCTAGTGTCGACCTTGAGCTTTCTGAAGTAAAAATTAAAATTGACCACATGTTTTAGTTGAACATTAAGTGTTTTTCATATTTTTGAACTGTTCCTAGAATTCCATGCTATAACAATTCATCGAAATTAACTAAGGGAATTTAGGATTTTTCATCTACAAACGAGTCCTAATTGGATTAGGAGCGTATATTGAGAAATTAACTATCGAGATAATAGTTGTTATCATCACCAATAAATCAAATTGGGAATATATAAATATGGTTCACGTTATTGGTAGATAATTAATATAGATATGGATCTGTAATAATTAATAATAATATGACCCATATTTATTTTTGGACTTATGTGAATATGATTCAATTAATTAATTGATGTTGATGTGAATTGAACTCACAAACTCCATTAAATAAATGCAATTTGGATTTACATTTTATTTTGGACTAATGAATTAGATTCGTTAGTTAGTAGGACAATTTTTATAATTATCCCATAAATAATTAGTGGTAATAATCTAGAGAGATAAAGCCATAATTATTAAAACCAATTCCATAAAGAACTTAAATAATTATTAAATGGAATAAATAAAGAAGAAAGGTCCAAATTTTGTATGGCCCTCCATATGAGATAATTGAAGAGAGAAAGATGATTGTATCTTTCATTATCTCATTTATTTATTCAAATTCAAAATTAGAAATGTCTTATTAGAAGTTGAATTTTAAAATGAGATATGGTAGAGAGTCTTGACTCTCTACTCCATCTTTCTTGGTCATCCATATGTGCATTAACAGAGAGACACAACCTCTATTTTCAATTCTTGAATTCTATCTCTCAACAAGTGCTCTCTAGTCCTAAAAGGATATAGAATAAAGTAATAGAGAATATTTCTCTTTATTTTTCCTTGGTAGTGCCCCATATGCTCCACCAAATGCCCCCTGGTCGTCCACCCTATAACATCTACTTTCTTCTCCATTGGTTTGACCATTATGAGAGGATCCACTTTCTTCTTCGTGTTTCGTGTCCAAGTAGAAGGACTTTATTTTGTGAGACGAAATCAGGAGGTAGAGATCATTCTTCATCTATTTTATGTGGACAACTTAGTGGAGAACTCCCAAGTGTGCATGCAACTGCAAATATCCGTCGGATCAAACTTAAGTCAGAAGGTCTCTTATTTTAGAAACCCATGCATCAATGGTATATTCCTACACTCTTGTTATCTTGCAAATTATGTGAAAAATAGTTTTTTGTACTAGATGATTTCTCTTTTGCAATCTTTTTTTACAATTGCATTCAGATTGGCAGTGCTTTAACTCAACCTTTAAATGGTATCAGATCCTTATTTAGAGTATTCATATTGCAATCAGTGTTTTATTACAAATTTGATTCATATTTTTCATGTTTCCATGATGTGCAAGATCATAATCTTATTTAGAGGGTTCAGATCGCATTCGAGTCCAAAGAATAATAAGTCATGTTTAGCCATTTGTGGGTATATTAATGTTTAACTATTTTTTATTTCGAATGATTATGCGATATATGATGTTGCTATTTTTAGCCCCTAGTTAGAACAAAACTTTGGGAATATTTATGAAGTCTAGAAAGTCCAGACTCATGCCCAAAAGACCTGCAGAGACTTAGATGTATAAAGTACCCAGAGACTAA
>JAZKJV010006042.1:0-49713 GCA_037367405.1 Ottelia alismoides | reverse complement strand
TGGCGGCGGCCTAGGGCATGGCCATCGTCGGACGCTTTCGCCAATGGCGCGGTAGGAACATCGCGCGATCCTGGGCGGCGTGAAGACGACGGTCAGCGGCCTGTTGGGCGATATTGCGCGCGACTTCCAGCAGATGATGGGCGGGTTTGCTGGCGCTGGAAGGACGCCGCTTACCGACGCCATCCGCCGCGTTCGTGGGCGACCGCGAACGAACCATCAAGCTAGTGCGCGACGCACTCAACAAACCCCTGCCTCCTGAGCAGGGCGCTGGTGAGGCCGTGGCCGAAGCGGCAGGGGGTGCGGCTGATAAGTTGCAGGATCAGCTTGATAAGTTGGAGCGCCTACGTCTTCGGATGGAGGAGCTTGGCAACAAGGTCAACGATGCAACTGTCGGTCCACTGAATGAATTTCAGCGCCTCCTCGCCGATGCCGTAAACCCTCTGCGCAACCTTGATGTTGATCTGCGTCAGCTTCAACAGCGGTTTACCGAACTCGCTAGCGAGGGCGTGGATACCACTACGGATACTGGCTGCGCTTGCGCGGATGCAAGATGAAGTGGCGGCTGCTACCGAGCGCGCCACGCAGCGCGTCATCGAGCAGATCGACATCAACAATCGTCGTCGCGGCGCACCCTTGAAGACGATCGGTCTACGGCAGATCGTCAGATGCGCGAGATACGCGACGAGTTTATGCCGGTGCTGCGCACTGACTTTCAGGATCTCCTAATCTCTATCGAGCGCGACATTGCAGATCGGCGCATCGATGTCATGCAGCGCATACGCGATCTGACGATTGATTATGATCAGCAAGTCCTCGAAGGCAAGATCGAGGATAGTGTTCTGACGCAGGGTCGCATCGCTATCCAGGAGCAACTGCTAGAGCAATTGCGCCAGATCAATCCTGAGTTGGCGATACAGACCCAGAGGTCTGCGGAGTTGTTCAAAAGTCTGCGTGGCACTGTCACCAACAGCTTGACCGATTTGTTGGTGGGGCTGACCGACTTCAACAACTTCGACTTTTGGTGCGTGGTCTGCCAACCTTATCAATAGTATCACGCGCGCTATCGCTACTCAGTGGGCTGAGCGATTGACGGACTTTATCTTTGAGAAGCTTCTGGGTGGTCGCCAGCAGCGCGTGCAGACCATGGTTGTCCAAAACATGGTGGTGCAGGAGGTCCTGGCGCGGCTGGTGGCGGGTCAGGGCAACGGCATCATGGGCTTCTTTGGTAGGATGATGAGTGGTGGGGCCAGCGCTGATGGTGGTGGTGGCATCGTCAGTAGCATTGTTGGCGGCATCTCTTCTTTCTTGACTGGCGGCGGCGTCCCATTCTTTGCAGATGGCGGCGTCCTGGGCGGTCCCACGCTGTTTGGTGTCGGTGGAGAGGGTGGCCAGAAGGAGGGGGTGCTACCTCTTGAGCGCATCGGCGGTAAGCTGGGTGTCAGCGCGTCTGGTACTGGCGATACGTTCAATGCCAACATTACGCTACAGGCGATCGACACACAGAGTGGCGCAGACTTCTTGCAGAAGAACGCCAGCCTGATCGTCGGCGCTATCAACGAGCAGTGGTCTATGGGTCGGAGAACTATGTTAATGCCATATCCAGTGTACCCCAATACACCTCCGCCCGCTGACTATGATCGGCAGCCTCGTTGGTCTACTGAGGATGTCCGCTACGACACTGGCGATGCTCAGTTCAGCACGCGCTGGTGGCGTCCGCTATACGACTATCGTCTGACGTATCGTAATGCGCAGAACAGTCGTCGTAGGCAGATCGAGGACTTCTGGAACTCTTTGAAGGGGTCTACCAACGCGTTCCTGTTCGTTGATCCGAAGTCTGAACACCACTTTGTGCAGTCGGCTGCTGCTGGATACTTTGTGTCTAGTCGCATGGCTCGGTTCTATACTGCTGCGCAAAGCTGGGGGTCCTCCCGGCGTCGGGCTACTTCAGCTTTATCAGTGCACTGTCTGGTACGCTCACCTCCGGTGTGCATTTTACCTACATGTCCAAGACAACGGCGTATTGACCGTGTTCAGCGCGTCCGTCAATTCTAGCGACCCGTATCGCTGGTCTGGCACCTACTACCGCAAGTGCATTTCGATCGGCAGTTCCGCGCCGGCTCGCGGCTGTGGGATAACTATGAGTTCTCCGTGGACTTCTCGGAGGTGTTGCCGTGATCTTCGTAAACACCGCATTTATGGAGCGGATGCGAGATGAGGTCGTGGACAATCTCGTAGAGCCTAATCCAGGTGCAGGGCAGCGGCGTGTTCCGTCTGTGGACCACGAGCAACCAGGAGCTATACGCGACACTTAGCGGCACCCTGCGTGAGTATACGCCATTCCCAGGCGCGGCCACCGGGACGCATTGAGGCGGGTACGGACCTAAACGGTCGCGACCATGCAGTTCGCTATATCCGTATCGAGCGGCGACAACATACAGGAACTGATCAACGCCAATCAGCTTGATGCGGCGGAGATCATCATCGAGCGCGTGTTTAGCGGACACGCCCGATCTCGGCAGGTTCCCTGTATACCGCGGCAAGATCGGCAATCTTGGCGCGCAACCGCCAGGGTATCTCTGGTCAGGCGCGAAACGTCTGGGACAGCTTCCGCGTCAATTATCCGTATTATACATACGGCGATGGATGCGCGTGGCGGTTTGGTAGCCAGGGTGTGGCTTCAACACATCCTCTGTGACAATCACCATCCCAGCGTCTAACGTCCTGGTTGGTAGTTCGTCAGCCAACGGACTATTCCTCACGTTCAGTCGCAGTCGGATGGCTTCTACGACTTCGGTCTTATCACGGCCACCAATGGGGCTAACAGCGGACAGACGCGCAGCGTGCGCGATCAGACTGGCCGCGTCCCTCCTGCTCTCCCATGCCCTGCCATTTGGCATTAGCACGGGCGACACCTTTTCCTTGCATCCAGGATGTCGCAAGCGCCTGGTCGAGGACTGCACCAGCAAATACAACAACTCCAGCGCCTACCTCGGCTTCTTCACGATCCCAATCCCAGAACAGATTGATGTGGGACTATGACGGCGGCGCAGCGCGTGATCGAAGAGGCCCTATCGTGGCGCGGTACGCCATACCAATGGGCGCTGTGCCATTAAGGGGCTCGGCGCAGATTGCGGCACCTTTGCGTGGCAGTCCTACAACGTTGCGTATTACATGCCACCCATGCCAAGCGACTATGTGGAGGTGTGGATGTGCGAGCAGGGGCCTTCATACGCCCTCGATCTCGTAACACCCATCGCCGACCCCATCCCCGAGCCATCCCTGCCCGGTGACTATATCGCCTTCAAGTTTGGCCATCACTTCATCCACTCGGCTATCTACCTGGGCGATGGACAGATGATACACTGCTATGGCAGAAAGGGCAGGTGTGGGGTGACGGTTCAGCCGGTTGATATGTTCCGTGGGCGCGAGATGCGAGCACTGCGGATGAGAGCAGATATGGAGAGGCCGCTCTAATGGCCTATGGCTATCCCATTTGTCGGGGCTGCGATCGGGAGCATGATTGCCCCTGGTGTCGTCTTCGCCGGCATCACAGGCGCACAGATCGGCTGGATGGTTGTGCGCCGATCTGGAGCGCTGTGCAGCCATCGCCCACCATGCGCGCAGGAGACCCGTCCACAGCGCCGCAGGTCGGTTTCTGACATCCGCGGCCAGACTATACCGATCATCTATGGCACGGTGCGTACTCCCGGCTATCTCGTGTGGCAGTCTTGGTTTCACCGCCAACAAGCAAACACGCCGCGTTGGACGTGGTAAGAAGAAACAGCGCCAGGAAATACTACTCTTACACGTGGGACTTTGTGTTCCACATGGGTATGGCCACGACCAACTATAAGCTGATTGGCATGTGGGAGGGTAGCGAACGTATCCAGGCAGACAGCTTGGCTACGGTCACTATGGCCGATGGTAGCATCTTTGCTCCTGGCGCTCGATTTGAGCGCATGAAGACCGTGCAGAAGTTTGTTGGGCGTCTGGGTCTTCGTTCGTTCCAGAGCGGGAGAGCATATCGGCTGGTAAGAGCGCCGACTGGCAGAAGCCTACTTCTATGGCGCACACGGAACAAACACCACGCGCCAAGGGTGGCTGCATTACCAGAACAACGCGCCGGCACCTGGGGTGCGCTGGCACACACCCTGTGGATCGGCTTCAAGCAATATGAACTCGGTCAGCAGCCTCGCATTCCACAGCTAAACTTTGAGGTGCAGCCAGATATTCCGGTGACGCCGCAAGGTGCTTGGTCGAATACGACCGCTGCTAGCTACGGCTCTGACGCAACGGCTGCGCTCCCTGTCGGGGTCTCTACAGGCGCTAAGTTCGCCTTATGGTTCTCCAGGAGCAACGCTGTTGCCCTACGGGTCACGAACTGCGCGACAGGTGTGTCTGTCACGCTGAAGACTAGCACTGAGATTGTATCTGACTTCCCGGTCATTGCTCTGGTACGTCCAGCGACCTTATAGCTGTCAATGTTGTTCCTGGTACGTCATATCTCGCCGTGACGTATTCGGGTAGCGGCGGATCAAACGCACAGCACTATATCTGTGTGTGCTTCTATATGCTGGACCCCGACACAGGCTCGCTCACTCCGGCTGGTAGCATCCGTGGAAATGCCAACTTGCTGGTTGGTGGGTAGAAGCGCTCTGTGTTGGTCTCTCCCGCAACCAGAGCAAATTCTATATCGCCGGCCATCGCACTTCGAGTGCTCAGACCCAGTTGCTGGTGGCTGATTTCCGCCAAGCAATGGCGGTGGGAGCATATCTGTTAGCTGGGTGGAAGCTGGCGCAAACCGTATCAGCATGGGCGTTGGTGATGATCTTGGCACCAGCGATGAAACCTATGGCGCTCTTAAATCAAACCAATGGCTTCTTTGGCTTCATCGTGCCGGACAATACCGATACGGGCGCGCGCTTCTTCGGCTATGTGTCGCGCGCTCGTATTCGTTGGGGCATTGCCACCCCGGTCTTGAGAATACCTATATCGCGGCGAACCGCGCCGCCAATCCCAATGGCTGGGTTTTCAGTCTGGGATTGACCAGCGCGCCGTTCTGTGACGCTACCGTCGATCGTCAACGGTTCGTTCAATCTGAGCGGCCCGCCATTTGATGATGAGGCTGAAAATGCCGACGGAAGTCCGGCTGACACGTGGACGACCGGCTTTGATCAGGTGGGGTATACGGAACAGATTTGCGATTGGGCCGTGTAACCTCACGGAGCCTACGGCAAACTGGATCGTGGCTTTCCACCGCCAGCTAAGCACGGCTGCAAACACGGCCAGAGGGTCGCGTTGCACGGTGCGCGTGTTCGAGTACTCGCAGAACAACAACAACTTCACGTTCATGACGACTATTGACGCGGACATGGAGGATGTGTGCACCAGCTACAACATCGCTCCAGCCGGACGCTTCAACACACTTCAGGATAGCGATGTCATAGTTGCTTATGACACCACCACTGGCCGTCTCACGAGGCTTGGCAACCGTTCCTCGGGCTCACAAAGCTGGCTGTACCATGCGTATTTAGGATCGATTGTCTGTGGTGTGATTGACTATACGCCGCCAGAGATCATCCGCGACATCTTTATCAATGGCGTCATGGGTCAGGCTCAGCCGGCGTCTTCTATCGACACGGCCAGTTACAATGAAGCCGTAGCATTCTGTCGTGAGCGTGGCATCTACGTCTCTGGCGTCTTTGCGTCCAGCCAGCCGCGCAACGCCATCTTCGAGAGCTAGCCAACTATCTTATGGCGATGGGTGGCATGGACGGGTACGCGCTTGCGCTTTGGCAAGCCAGAGGAGGTCTTGTCTCAGTCCGCACACTGACGATTGAGAACTTCCGCCAAGACAATCAAAACGATCCGAAGCCGCCAATCACCCAGACAAAGGTAGCCATCCAGGATACTGTAAACCGCGTCACCGTGCGCTTTATCGATCGTTCGTTGGCCTATCGCGGCAACGAAGTGACGATCAATGACGAGGTTGACCAGGACACTAATGGCGTCCGTCAGCAGCGGTCATCGACACGAGCATGGTGATGTCCAAGGAGACCGCCTATCGGCTCGCAGAGCGCTTGCTGTGGGGCAACCTATATGCGCGCGCCGTGTTTAGTAAGGTCCCTGTCGGATGGAAGGATGCCGATCTCGAACCGGGCGATATCGTCCGCATCATCGACGCTGAGGCCAACATCAATAAGATCGGGCGGATTGCGCGCCGCGAGGAAGTAAAGCGCGGCCAGTTCGATCTTGATATCGTCGAAGAGTTTGAGTTCCTGAGCCAGTCAAGCCGATCTTCCAGGACGCAACGCCAAGCCAGGCGCGAGGTTGCGGTCAATACAGATGGGCCGCTCGACTTCGAGATGTATGAGTTGCCGCAAGAGTTCTCGCCGGAGGGACCTCGCTATTTCGTTGGCTGGGCTCCAGGTGGCGCGTCTGCGGGTGCCGGCTTGTATAGAGCGCCTGCACCATCGGGTTCCGCCTCGAGCAATTCCGTGGTGCCATATCCAGACGCAGGCTACCTGATTCACAACTCCTGCCCAATGATCCTAATGCGATCAGCGATGTTGATGTCGTCATCAATGTGCGCAGCAGCGCCAATCCATCCAATGCGCCATTTTGGTTGGTGGGCGGACAATTGGAGGACTACAGCGCGATCGACCGTGCGGCTGGTTATCGGCATTCCGCATTGGCTCAGAGATGCTGGCGTATGAGCGCGCCACGCTTGTAAGCACCAACACGTGGCGTCTTGGCCGTGTGTTCCGTGGCGCTGGCGGACGGCTATCGCCGCACACCGCCAGGCGAAGTGTTCTGGATGCACGATCCAGCGACCGGCGGCGGCATGTTCACCGTGCCCTACGCCCAGGCCGCTATCGGCACCACCATCTTCTACAAAGTGGTCCCCATCGGCTTCGACAACGTGGAGTTTGACCCGAACAGCGTGCCATATAAACAGTTCACGCTTACCGGTCAGCACTTCGCGCCAGCCGCGATGAACGACATCCGCGTCCTCGTCGGATCACCCCCATCACCATCCCCTCCACCCCTGCCTGTCGCGCAGGATGTGTGGGGTACGACGAGCCTGTTTCATATGGGTCCTGTGGAACGTGCGCAACGTCGGCTCTGGCCCAGAGCGCAACATCACGATCGCCTGGCCAGAGACGAGCCGCACGAGTGGCTATGGCGTCGGCGGGTACGGGGTGTACGACTATGGCTTCTTCATACCTGATGTCCCTCCGAACTCCTGGCGCGTCACCGTCATAGGCAGCGGTGGGTTGGTTGTTGGGGGTGGCTGTGGTCAACTCGCCGTTTTATAGCTATGATGCACTGACAAATGCAGCCCAGAATGGCGCTTGGCGAGGCAACGTCGCCTTCCAGGTGCGACCGTTCAACTCGTATGCAGTGCGCCTTTTGCCGCGACACGCTCATTGACATTACAGGGGTAAGAGATGTCTCAGAACCAAGGTTTCAGCAAGCCTAATCAGAACGCAAATGATTGGGACACGGACATTAACGCCAACTTCACGCTGATTGAGCGTGGATATGTCGTGCCGCGCGTTGTTGGGCCAACGACGGTCAACACGGGCCAGGTGGTCCACCTGAATAGCTCCGGACAACTTGTGCCGTACCTCGGCAACAGCTTTGATCTGGGTTCGCCGTTCGGGATCGTCACACAGCAAACTTCGCCAGGCAACGTAGCCAATCCGATCGTGTGGGGCTCCGTCTCTTCAAACGCAGGGTGGAACTTTGGCGCTGCACTGGGTCAGCCCGTGTTTGTGGCTGTAGGATCGCCCGGTCTGGTGGTGACATCTTTTGCTGGCGCGATGATGCAGGTCGGCTTCGTTGTCGGCAGCCAGGACATTGTATTCCGCCCAGAGATGAGGTCACCACAGCGCCTATCGTCAGTCAACTGCGGGTTCCTTGCTGGACCCACAGGAACGTTTAGCTTTGCGGTCACGGCTGGGCGTCGAGGTATTGTCCGCGATTTGATTGTTGAGACCGTCAGTGTTAACAATTTCACGGTCACGCTCTGGGAAATAGCGCTAAGAACACGGTTCTATATCAGACGCGCATCACGTCTGGTCAGGTGGCCGTAAAACACCGTGCGTCTCCGCGACGCCGCCCTGTTCCCCGTATGAGGCCACAGACACAGCCTCCCCGCAGATGATCTACGGTCGCATCGACGTGACCAGTTCTGCTGCGTTGACGGTATCAAGCGGGGCCGTATCCGTGCAGATGGTCTTTGAACAGACGCGCTGAGCACAACCATGTCCTATGTCAACTCTATCAACCCCATCCCAGGCACGCTCACCGGAGGCACGGTCAGTGGCATCTATATCTATGCCACCCGCGTCATCCCGGCTTCGAGCGGGATCGTCCTGGACGGTCTGGAGCACTGGCCGGGTGAGGATCAGGTAGGGGCGTATCGGGCTGGCGTGTACGCCGGCAGCCTCACGACCATCTCCAGCCTGCTCAGCAGCAATCTTACCGACCCGCTCACCCTGAGCATTAGCTCGGGGAATTGGTCCCCTACGATCCTAATCCAGTCGGTCACGTTGGTTCAGAGCCAGGTATATTGGCTGGCGGTCTTCCCACGATTTATCCACAGGAATACGCCGCAGACAGCGGCTTTGTCAGCCGATACATCACGGTTGGTTCGTCTGGGGCCGATCTTCCAAACCCGGCCACAGCCAACGTAGCCGGATCTAAACAGAGCCACGCGGGGTAGGATCGCGACACTCAGTCCACACCGCCGCCACCACCCCCACAAGCGCTACCAATAGCGCAGTGTTTCGTCTATATCCCTGGGAGACCTCCGTCTCGACCCGAGCGGTGATCGTCGTATATTCCCAGGGGGGTGACGTGGGAGATGGATGTCGGATTGTTCAAGTATCTCGTGGACACCGCGGGGATCATTGGTGCGTTTACGTCTCTTGCGCTAGTATTCATCTGCGCGAGTGGCGTAAGGAAGCTGCTGCAAAGGACGCTCTCTATGCCGCGTATGTGGATCGGCTCATCGCCCTCATTGGAGACTATCATGAGTTCGCTCACGCCCTTGATCGGTATGTTCAAATTCGCGAAGCAGAGGCGCGTGGAGGTCGAGCTAGCGGCAAAGATGGCAGCGCTTGACGAAGATCACCGCAGGGCCGCAGACTGCTTCGTCAATCGCTGGAGCGATTTCGCTGTCTGATTGAACGAGAGGAAGAAGCATGAATAACTTTCTACAGCGCGCCAAGGGCTTTAGGACCGTGATCGTCAACATCACGGCAGCTATTGCCGTAATCGGTACGGCGCTGGCCGGCATCGATCTGAACGGTGATGTGGCGGCGTTTGTGGTGACGCTCGTCGCCGCGGCCAACGTGATCTTGCGCTACTTCCCACCCACACCAATCTTCAAAGGAGAGAGGATGCTCAGTAAGATCATCACGATCGTGATGTTCGTGCTGTTCGGTGCTTTCGCGACGGTGGGATGTGCCACCGTCGCACGAAGCACGGGGCACGAAACGCTTGCCGTCTATGACGAGCGCGCCCTCATCACCGCTGAACTCGGCTTCAGCTTCCTCACCGACATGATCGAGACCGCCCATTACGCAGGGCTTCTTACCCCTGAAAAGGCGGATCGCATCTTGCCGGTATACAGGGAGGCATATCGCGCTCTTAGCGCTGCGCGTCTAGCCTACGACGCAAACCGATATGCGGAAACCGCAGCAGAGACGCAGGGCGCTATATCTGCCATAGCAGCGCTGACTAATCTGCTACAAGAACTGCAACTAATGCAGCGCAGCCCTGTTGGCTCGCGCGTTTAAGAGGTGTCTCATGTCGGTCAAGATCGGCGAAGTACTGCAACTCCTGATCAGTCTTGATCAGGTCACGGAAAGTGTCTCGCGTCTCGTGTCTCAGATCAAGCTGGCTGACACACACGACGAAGCGACGCTCCGCACACAGCTTAGCGCGCTGCGTCAGCGCAATGACAAGCGCTTCCGAGATGTCGAGGCGACGCTAGTCAAGAAGGTGGGCAAGCAATGAACACCGGTAACAAGAGGATGGACGCGCGATCTGTTGAACGTCTGAAGGGCGTCCACCCTGCCCTGGTGCGCGTCATCAATCGCGCCGCAGCCAACCCCACGGTCAAGTTCATCGTGACCGAGGGGCTGCGGACGAGGCAGCGTCAAGCTGAATTGGTGAAGGCCGGCGCGTCAACGACGATGAACGGTCGGCATATTACCGGGCACCGCCGTTGATCTGGCTGTGGTGGTCGGCAGCGAGGTTCGATGGGACTGGCCGCTATACAGCAACCTGGCCGCTATTGTGAAGGCGGCGGCGCGCGCTGAAGGTGTAGCCATCGTGTGGGGTGGCAACTGGCGGCGTCTGCGCGACGGCCCCCACTTTGAGTTAGACCGCAAGCAATACCCGCACCCGTAAGTCCGGCATCACGTCAGAGATAAGGTAGAGGAACGTTATTATGGCAATCGTGTCCCTCAAGGACAGGAATATCCTGATCCACACAGACCGACCGGATCGTCTGATGCAGCTTCATCAGAAGCGCTGGTCAAACCATGACAAGGCATTTGTCACGGCTGGGACAATCAAAAACCTGAGAGCGGTTGCCAAGGCATTCCCGGGTAGGCCCAGACTGGACCGACGAGGCACAGGGCTACTATCAACTAATGCAGGACCTGGAGACGGCGCGCGAACGCAACGCGAAGCTGACCAGGGATCGAGATAAGATCGACACGAGCGGCCTGGGACGATCGCATCTGGGGTAAATATGCTCCGTACAAGCATCAAAAACAGGCCCTAGCCCTTGCGAACATCCTGCCTGATTTTGCCTACTTTATGGACCCTGGGACAGGCAAGACGCTGACCGCGATCAATGACGCGGCAGAGTGGTGGAGGCGTGGCGAGATCGAACTGGTCATCGTGGTGTGTCCCAACAGCGTCAAGACCAATTGGCGACGCCCTAACCTGGGGGACAAGACGGGCGATCCGTGCGAGTTGGAGACCACATAAGCCAGCGGACGTGCCGTTCGTCAGCCACGTGTGGCTCTCGTCGCCAGGACGCGACAACAGAGCGCAAAGGGCGGGCGTTTGAGCGATCCTTGAACGGTAAGGCAAACGCGCTCCACTGGTTGGTCTCAACGTCGAAGCGCTCGCCACAACTACGGTCCAGACTACCTGCATGGCCTGGTCGAGAACCATAAGACTATGATCTGGTGGATGAAAGCACGCGGGATCAAGAAACGCGAGCGCCCAACGAACCAAGATCATGCTGTCGCTCGCCAAGTATGCGGTGGTGCGCCGGATCATGTCGGGCACGCCGGTCATCAAAGCACCAGAGACACGCCTGGTCACAATTGCGGTTCCTGGGGCCTGACGCGATGCCGTTTGAGAGCGTCACCGCCTTCAAGAAGAGGTTCTTGTTGTCGTCGCGCCCATTCGGCTTTAAGGGCCGGAGAAGGTCGAAGGCTATCAGAACCTCGAAGAACTCTCACATCTCATAGACCGTGTGTCGTTCCGTGTAACGAAGGATCCAGTGCCTAGACCTGCCACCCAAGATATACAACAAGCGCTATCTGAAGATGACTGCGCCGCAGGAGAAGGCATACGAAGAGATGCGCAAGCGCGCATACGTATTCCTGGAGAACCAGGGCCGTCGAGGTCCAGGCAACTATCGTCCTGGTACAGATGTTACGCCTGCACCAAATTGCATGTGGCTTCCTGCCGAGAATTGACCCGGACACGGGTAAGGTCATCGACACCATCCCGCTAATGTCACCGCAAGAGAACCCCAAGTTCTGCGAGGCGCTGGACATTATTCGGGACAGCAACGGCAAGACGATCGTTGGGCTCAGTTACGCCCCAACTGCTCCAGTTCAGCGAACTCCTGACGCAAGAGGGCATAGGCACGTGCTGTTCTACGGCGGCGTAGACGATGAGGCGCGCGTCGAGGCTCGGCGGCGGTTCCAGAACGACGATGACTGCACGGTGTTCCTGGGCAACCAATCGGCAGGGGGTATCGGGCTGACCTTGACGGCGGCAGATCAGAGCATCTACCTTGCTAATTCATTCTCTACCGAGGGGCGGGTGCAGTCGGAAGACAGGTGCCACCGGATCGGATCGGAGAGACATGGCAGCGTCAACTACTTCGACCTGTTGATGGAAAACACGATTGATGAAAAGATCGTGTATGTGCTGAGGAACAACCGCCGCCTGTCGGACGAGATCATGAGAGACGGGTGGAAGGAGTGGCTATGAGCGAGAGAAAGCCAAACGTCTTCGTGGTGCATGACACGCAGACAATGAATACCTACCCGGCCAAGCGGTTTGGGCGTCTCGTGACTTGTGTGGACGGTCATGTTGACGCGCAGGACTACGATGTCGCCGCGCACGAGGTGCGCCAGGCCCTCACACAGGCCACCAGCGGCGACTACCTCCTGCCTATTGGCTCGCCAGCGCTTATCGCTCTAGCTGCGGCAGAGATGTCTCGGCGTGTGGAGACCATGCGTATCCTTCAGTGGGACCGTATCACTCGTCAGTATGCGGTCATTGAGATCGGCAGCCAGAAAGGGCGATAAGATGGAAGTTGCGACGCTTGAAGAGAAGGTCCGCGAACTGCGTACTCTTCGCGACGAAAAGGATAAGCTTGAAGAGGCCCTGAAGGGCATCAACAAGAAGATTGACTATGTGGCCTCGAAGGAGTTGCCTGAGCTAATGGACGCTCAGGGCATCGAGAACTTCAAGGTCAATGGCGTTGGTAGTGTGCGGCTGGAGACCGAGACTTATACCTCTGTGCTCGCCGAACATCGCCCCGAGCTTCACGACTGGTTGAGAGAAACCGGCAACGAAAGTCTGATCACTGAGGGCGTTCATCCGGGTACGCTTAAATCGTTCGTGAAGGAAAGGCTGGAAACCGGAGACGAAATCCCTGATGTCGTCAAAGTGTCATTCCAGAAGGTCGCGAAACTTCGGAGATCGTAACATGTCTAAAGAGAAGACGAAGCAACAGGAAGAGACCACCGTCGTGACGGTGACGACGGACGTGACTGCATTGTCCGTCCCCGATGAGAACGCAGTGCCAGCATTCTTGCAGGGTAAGGCGCGCTCTGACAAATCCAATCTCGATGCGAAGGACCTGACGATCCCACGCATCAAGGTGGCTCAAGACCAGAGCCCCGAGGTTAAGAACGGCTCTGTGCCTCGTGGCTCGCTGTTTTTGAACGTGACCGGAGAGGTGTTGGCTGCGTTCGGCAGTCCTCTGGTGTTTATCCCGATCATCGCCAGCAAGGAATATATCCTGTGGCGCGATGCTCAGGACGGCGGTGGTGGCCTGCTTGCTCGTGCGCGACCCGTGATGGACGGCAATCGCATCCGCTATAAGTGGGACAAGCCCAACGCGACGTTCTCGACCAAGATCAAGAACGTGGTGCCGGTGACTTGGGACACGGGCGAGTATCTGGACGAGGACGGCCTTGATCAGTGGGGCACGCAGATCGCATCGGACAAGGACAGCCCGCCAGCCGCGAGCGTGCACTACAACTATCTCGTGATGCTGCCAGACCATGGCAATATCATGGCGGCGTTCTCGCTCTCCAAGACGCAGGTCAAGCGCGCCAAGGACCTCAATGCGATGTTGGAGATGTCCAACCTCGACATCTTTGCGCGCCGGTTCCGCGTCACTGTTGAGCCGGATCACAACACCAACAATCAAGAGTTCTTCAACATCCGCTTCAAGCCAGCCGGCGTCATCCAGGATGAGGCCGCGTATAACTACGCGAAACAGCAGCACGAACACTTTGCTGAGGCTGGCTTCGTCGTTGTTCAGGATGCTGAAGATGATGCGCCCCGCGGCGGAGAAGGGGGCAAGTTCTAAGCCATGGCGACACGCTCCTTTGAGGAGTTGTTCGTCGGGAGCCCAGACGGTTATTTCCTCTGGGCTCCCACTACCGCCAGGGCGGCTAATGGTAAGGTTAAGGGCGAAGGTCGCTTTGTTAGTGGTCCCACTCCACCGGAGGCGTGGGAGGACCACGAGGCAGGGCGTAATAGCGCCCTCATGCTCTCGCCATCCCTGCCGGATAAGACGGCGCTCTTTGCGGTCATAGATATCGACCCGCTAGAAAAGGCGGATAAGGGGCCGATGGTCGCGCAGCAGGCGCAGGCCATCTTGTCCTCATACGACTTGCCGTTCGCTGTGACGGAGAGCAAGTCAGAAGGCGCACACTGCTGGATTTTCTTCGTCGAGCCAGAACCCATGCACGAGGTGCGCCGTGTGCTTGAGCACATCGTTCGCAGCCTCGAACTAGCAAAGCGCTTCAAGTGCAACACGGTTGACATCCGCCCTACACTGAGCGGCACGGGTCCTGGTGCTGCTGTGCAGTTGCCGTACTACGGCCCGCCTAATCCCGATCGCGAACCGTTTACGGGCATCAACCCTCGCTGCATGTTCATGGAAGGGCGCTATCTCACGCGCCAAGAGTTCATCGACTATTGCAACGTACACTGTATTGTCCCGCTGATCGACCTCAAGAACATCGTGAGGCGGCAGCTTGGCGAGATCGTGCGCGAAGAGACAGAGGCTGCTCGCCGCTACCAAGGTCTAGAAGAGGCCCTGCCTGATCTCCCTCCGTGCTATGAGCACATGATTAAACCTGGCGCGGTCAAGAGCGGCCAGAAAGACAACTCGCTTGTGCACCTGGCGTCTAAGATGCCGCTAGCGCTGTCAGACGATTGGGAAGAAGTCCTCCGCCAGATCGCCTATCAATTTGAAACGCCGATGGCCCCGGCAGACATCAACCGCGTCATACACTCGCGCAAGCAACAAATCTGGGGGCCTAAGTGTGACGAGCCATACGTGGCGCAGTTCTGCGACAAGGCGCTTTGCATCAAGCGCAAATATGGCATCAGCAATCAGCACATGCCGACGAGGCAGGGGCGGTTGAAGATTAAGAAGTTTGTCAAAGACCTCCCAGACTTTGAGAGCGGCGATACGCCAGAAGACTACGTGGCATGGATCGAACTAGAAGGCTACAACGGGGTCATGCAGCTTGAGCATAGGCACCTTGATAGTCAGAAGATGTTCCTGTCGGCGCTGCACGCTCGATACAATGTGATCTATCGGTTCATCGACAACGATGAGTTTCCCACGATGCTGCGCGAAGCATATGCGAAGCCTGGGACCGTCTATTTTGAGCGTCACAGACCATATGAGGCCACGCCGCGTGGCTTCCTGGAGGGTCTGGTGCGCAAGCTAGTAGCGCGCCGTCTGTATACAGAGAATACGGTCCCATCTATGGACGCTATCGAGCGCGGGTTCTGTTTCTATCACGCAGAGACCAACGAACTAGAAGTGGGTGTCAAGCAGCTTCTGGCTGATATCGCTGCGTCCACCAGAGACAGCGACAAAATGAAGAACGCCCTCAAGAAGGGCACGGTACAGAGCACGATAGAAACATCGCGGCTCGTTGTGCCAGATACCCTGGTGCACATGGATCGACCGCTGATGCCAATGTTGAGGGGTCAGGTCTGGAGGTTCCAGCCGCGCCTGGTCGGTGTGGATTATGAGGATGGCCACGAAGGCTGGTTCACACCACCTGAGAAGATCAATAAGGGCGTAATGGAAGAGAAGTTCTAATGGCTCCGCACATCACAAAGGTCTTTGGCGGACCAGGAACCGGCAAAACGACCCGTATGGTTGAGATCGTGCAGCACGAGTTGGCCAACGGGGTGCCAGCATCCAAGATCGCCTTCCTATCATACAGCAGGGCCGCCGCAGACGAAGCCTGGCACCGCGTGTCCAAGGCAGAAGGCTACAAGGGGCGTCAGCGTCCGCAGTGGTTCTGCACGATCCACGCAGCATGTCGCAGGTCTATCCAATGGCCGGCGCGCAAGATGTGGCGGTCCATACACGACGAAGAACTGAACAAAGTCGTCGGTAGACCGATCGCCATGGACAATAGAGAGCGGCAACTCAGCTACGACTTTGAGGTCGATCCGTCATTGCAGATCATCAACCTGGCATCGGCAAAGCGGATATCTATTGAAGAGGCTATGCCGTATTTCCCACACGCCAACGTCACCCTGGCCGACGTGATCGAGGTAGATGCGGCGATCAAGAAATTGTGCAAGCTCATGGACGTAAAGGTCTTCGACGATCTGTTGACTGATTATATTAGCTCCCCAGAGCCCATCCCGGTGCGCGTCATGATCATCGACGAGGCACAAGACCTGACGCGGCTACAGTGGGACGTGGTGCACGAGATGTGGAAGGAGTGTGAGCGGGTCTATATCTGTGGGGATGACGATCAGACGATCTACACGTTCACTGGCGCAGAAGCCCGCGGCTTTCTAGAGCATCCGTGTGACAAAGAAGAAGTGCTCCCCGTCTCTTGGCGCGTGCCTCGTGTGGTCGGTCAGTACGCTGATCGTATCATCTCAAACGTTGAGCAGCGCAAGGTCAAAGACATCAAGTGGTCCGAACGAGAGGGCGAACTGGTGTCCATGGACGGTGAGTGCCTGAACGTACCGATCGATGAGAACGAGAAGACGCTCATATTGTGCCGACATCAGATGATTGCGTATTCGATATACAAGAAGATGCTGGTCAATGATATGCACGTCGGCCTCAATGCGTGGAGCATCTACGACAACAGCAACGCCATGGCTGTCAAAACATTCTTCAGGCTGCGAGACGGCGAGACCATCAAGCGCGCTGAGGCTGTAGACATGCTCTATCACATGACGGGCAAAGCGATCGCCATGGAGCGCCTTATGGAGACCCGTGGCACCGATCGGTTCAAGCACATGACCAAAGACGACTTTGACATTAACTGGGACATGCCTGTGTGGCGACTATTTGGGCGCGAAAGAAACGACCAAGAGAACTACTACTGGTTGTCCCGGATGATCCAGAAGAAGGGTGAGGGCGTCGTGGGCAAGCCACCACCTATACGCGCAGTCACCATGCACGCCTCCAAGGGCCAGGAGGCCGATCACGTTATCATCGTACCTGAGTGTTACAACTCGGTAGTCGTTGACCAACTGGGGCAGGAGAGCGATAAAGAGGCCAGGCTCTCTTATGTGGCTGCCACGCGCACCAAAAGGAAGTTGACCCTACTAACGCCTTCGACGAAGAACCATATGCGCTTCTTCGCAGAGACACCAATGTGAGGGAAGATGGCCCGATACACGGTTTACGAGATCACGCTAAACGAAACGTGGTCAGACCAAACCAGTTCGGGTATGCGCGTCATCCGGTTCAAAACGGCGCAGCCGCTCATCGTGGCTATGCGCCAGGACCAGGACTTCCTCTTCGGGCTGTTCTCAGAATACGAGCCCTCAGCCAACAAGGGGCTCGGTAGGTGGGGCCTCTTCAAGGAAGGGGCTTGCGCCCTGCATCAGATCATCAAGATCATGGAGATTGAGAATGTCGAGAGGTGATAAGGCTTGGCCAGAGAACACCACTGGCGGGCGCAAGGACGATGGCGGCAAGCTCCCCTGGCACCTCCTGCCCTATGATGCCGTCGAAGATATCGTCGCAGTCCTGGACTTCGGCGCGAAGAAATACAACCCCAGGAACTGGGAGAAGGGTATCGTCTATAGCCGGGTCTTCGGCGCGCTCATGCGACACCTGGTCGCGTGGTGGATGAGGGAGAACGGAGGCAGGGACAAAGAAACTGGTTTTTCGCATCTTGCCCACGCCGGCTGTTGCGTGTTATTTCTCCTGGCGTTTGAGAAGCGCACCTTCAGCGCTGACGTAGAACTTGATGACCGACCGGAGACTGAAGCGTGAGAACTATCGTAGCGTGGGACTTGGAAACCACTGGTCGCCTGCGTCCAAGCAGCGATCACTGGCTGGGCCAACCTGGTATCGTGCAGATCGGCGCGATCAAGTTGCAGGAGATGGTAGACTTCGCGACAGACGGCGACACTCTTGAAGAGCATTGGTTCTGGAGGGAGACGGGTCGCCTCAATATGTTTCTCAATCCAGAACTCCCAGACGACGCATGGGACCCTGGGGCGATCGAGGTGACAGGTATCGGCCCGGAACAGGTGCGAGACGCGCCCAGCCTGCTCACCGCACACGACCAGATCGCAGACTTCTTCTGCGGCGCTCATTATTCCCTGGGCTACAATATGGTTCACTTCGATTATCCGGTCCTGGAGCATCAGCTTCGACGCTATCACCTTCAACGACATTTCCCGTGGCCGCCGCGCGATATCGATCTGATGCGCTTTAGCACCCAATGGTGCGACATCGCGGGCAAACGAGGCACGAAGCGCCCCACCTTAAATGAGCTACACGAGACCGTCTTGGGGCGGAGCATCGTCGATGCTCACGACGCCATCAACGACGTGCAAGCGTGCGTGGATATCTTCATTGCGAAGGGTGGTCTGGCTGGCTTGGGGATTGGAGAATGATCCACCTCGAAGAACTGCGACAATACGAGAACCCAGTCAAATACATCTGGCACCCATCCGATCCGCTTGCCATGGCTCGTGCATCGAGTGCCGTGTCCAAGGGTGTGTCAGATGCGCTCAGGGACGGAAAGCGCCGAGGCAGTAGCTTCAGAGTGGCCCTGCGATGTCGAGATGACAGAACCAGCAATCTGGACAGCGGCGACATCAACAAGACAGCCGACCATGCTATCTGCACTATGATCCTTGAAACGTTCTACTTTGCAAGTAGATGGAGCGTAAGGTTCGGGGCGCGTTTTGCATCGGAAAAGGACATGTACATCTACCTTAGACTACACCCAGAGGACGCGCTGCATAGATGATCTGTAGTGTAGCCTCTCCTTGGCTTTGGGATCACGTCACGAAGATCGTAGCGCGACCTCTTTGTCGTCGCGCGTCAAACACCTACTGGCGGGACCGTGCATACCCAGGGATCGGGCGCCGTGGGCGCACATCCCACTACAGAGGGCGTGCAAGAAGGCGGGCATCGCGCCGATCCTGGGTATGCAGGTGCCAGTGGTGTTTGACGCGCAGACAAAAGAGGTGCGCTACGATCTTGTGACGTTGATCGCCAAGGACGAGGCTACACTACAGATCATCTATGAAGCGCGCGCCAAGGCAGAGGTGCAGAAGTTCTATAGACCGCGCCTGACATGGTTGCAGGTCGATGAGATGGCGAAGAGTGGCGTCATCGTAGTCGTGGACTATCTGCGTGCTGACGAACAGCACGTGGATTGGGTCAAGAAGCACGGCTATCTATGCGCCCTCTCACCTACGCCCACACCGTTGAATGGTATGATACGCATCCATGGGCTGCCGCCGATTGCAGCCTATGGACCGATCATGCCAAGTGTGGAAGATCGCGAGGCACTAAACACGATCCTCGCGATCAGTGAAAAACAACGTATTGGAGAAGTGGATCGTGAACCGATCCACATGACAACGGAGGCTGAATATGGCGCACTTCTTGGATCGTTGGGGCTTCCCAGAGCAACCATCGGAGCCGCTATCGAAAATGCCAGAGCCTGCGCGCAATCGTCACAAGGAGCCAGTGTCCCACGAGCGCGCAATGTTCAATTCGCTGCCCAGGACTTCGAGGAGATCATTACACAGGGTATTGCTAGTCGATGGGGCGCTGCCGGCCTTCCCGATGGCAGATACCGAGCGCGACTAGATCGCGAACTACAGGTCATCAACGAAAAGGGGTTCGCGGACTACTTTGTGTTCGTTGGTAGGCTTGTAGAGTGGGCGAAACAGCGCATGTTTGTAGGGCCAGGACGCGGGTCATCAGGTGGCTCGCTCCTGTGCTACATTCTGGGGATCACTGAGGTTGATCCCATCAAACACGGCACGCTGTTTGAGCGCTTTATCGACATTACGCGCCCAGACTGGCCCGACATCGACGTGGACTTCCCCGATGTCAAACGGGCCAGCGTGATAGAATACCTGACCTCGACCTACGGCAAAGACCGCGTGGCCAAACTTGGGACTGTCAGTGAGTTCCAGCAGAAGTCAGCGCTCAACGATGTGGCACGGGCTATCGGCGTTCCGTTTGAAGACGCTCGTATGATGTCGCGCCTTATAGGCGAAGCAGAAACGATTGAGCAGGTAGAAGAAGACCCTGGTGTCAAGGCGCTGCTGGAGAAATACCCAAACTTCCGCCGCGCCATCGCGATCGAGGGGCACCCCAGACACCATGGCGTACACGCGGCTGGCGTCGTGGTCTCGGCGGACCCCATCAATCGGGTGGCCTCAGTGTCAGACGATGGTGTCGCTGCGTGCACCATGAAGGATGCTGAAGAGATCGGCCTCCTGAAGATGGATGCGCTTGGTCTCACTACGCTCAGCATCATCGAGGCTTGCTGCTACCATGCTAGCCTAGACCCGTCATACCTGTACTCCCTGCCCCTTGACGATGACGCCGTGTTCGACCTGTTCAGGCGGGATAAGTTGACAGGCATCTTCCAGTTTGAAGGTCATACAGTACGCGGACTAACACGAGGCGTCCGTGTACAGAGCTTTTATGACCTCTGCGCGATCACATCGCTGGCCCGCCCAGGTCCGCTAGAAGGCGGTGGGGCTCGCAATTGGGTACGGCGGCGCAAAGGAGACGACGACGTTGTGTTCGAGCACGAGTTGCTTGAGCCCCTCCTGGATCAGACCATGGGCGTCATCATCTATCAAGAGCAGATGATGAACATTGTCAGACAGATCGCCGACTTCAGCGAGCCCGACGTGAACAAATTCCGTCGCGCGATCGGCAAGAAATTGCCCGAGGAACTGAAAAAATTTGAGACGCAGTTTTTGCAAAATGCCAAGGCGAAGGTGGGTGAGAAAGTCGCCAAATCGCTGTGGCATCAGATGGAAGAAAGCGGCTCCTACGCGTTCAACTACAGCCACGCCGTGGCATATTCGATGCTGTCGTACATCTGCGCATATCTGAAGGTGCACTATCCGTTAGAGTTTAACCTGGCACAGCTACAGAACTCGCGCAGCGAAGAGCAAACCCGCGCCCTCCTGCAAGAGATGCTGAACGAGGGGCAGGATGTGGTGGTGTTCGATAAGGATATCAGCCTGGCGGATTGGAGTGTGCAGGGTGGCCGACTGGTAGGCGGCTTTTCCATCGTCAAGGGTGTTGGGATCAAGACGGCCTACGGCATCGTTGCAAAGCGCGAGGAAGACCCGGCTGGCTGGACGGAGAAGATTTCTCCGGGCATCCGCACCAAGATCGAAGACCCCAAGAACTGGGAATGGGCGGATGTCGGACGTATCAGTCGGCACCTCACCGGGCTCTACCGCGACCCTGCCTCATTCCGCAGTAAGCGGGTCACGCAAGGTGTGACTGGCAGTCCGGTCAGGATCGCTGACATTGGCACGGGCAAAGGCAGCTATGTGTTTGCTGGCGTGCTCATACGGAAGCAAATCCGCAACGCCAACGACGCCGATCGCGCCGCAAAGCGCGGCGGCCAGCGCGTGAGCGGCCCCACCAACTTCCTGAACCTATATCTAGATGACGGTAGCGGCGAGATCGGCTGCACGATTAGCCGCTTTAAGTATGACGAGATGGGCGCTGCGATTTGGAACGATCCGGATGCAGAAGGGAAGTTGTTTTTAATTCGTGGATCGTGTATCAACGACAGCGGTCGCTGGATTTTCGTTGATAAGATCGTAGACATCAGCGACGTAATGGAGAAAGCAAATGTCGATCACACCCAAAATTCCAACACCGTCGAACCTTGCGACGATCAACATCAGCCAGCGTCATCTGGATGCGCTGAAGAACCTGGGGTCACGGGAGCAGGCGCTCCGCATGATGACCGAGACCTTCCAGAAGCAATTCCAGGATCGCGCGCAGCAACTGACGCTTGACACACAGCGCGTGTGGCGGGAGATCGCCCAGGAATACAACCTCGATCTCCAGCGCGAGGTCTATGGCCTGTCGCAGGATGGCGAGAGCCTCGTGCTCCGTGCAGTGAATTATGGCTCCTAAGAGGCGCACTCAGGCGAGGCTCCAAGACGAGCGCCACTGGGACGGTGTTTACCGTGCGCAGATGCGAGCGCTTGGAGCCTCATCTTGGAAGATTGAGCCCAAACACATCCGGGGCTGGCCAGACGCTTTCATAGCGCCAGACATCTTCATTGAGTTCAAGTACATCACGTGGTTCTCCAACGCACGGATCGAGCCACAGAAGCACTTTGAGCCATTGCAAAAATCTCTGTTGTCGGAGCTTTCGCGCAAGCGTGCGCAGTGCTTCGCTGGTATCTTCTGGTGGTTTGGCGATGAAGGTGGATACGTCCAGACGCTAGAGTGGGAAGCCTTTATGCAGGCTGGCCGCATAGACAGGCACTGGGTTAGGCTCAACGCTCACCCCCTAGAAGACATCAAGCAACACGTCTCTGATACATGGGAGATGAAAGATGGCCGCCCCAGCATACGTCTATCCGCCGAGCCTAAAGTGCGCCTTGCCGACCGGTTCGACCCCCATCTCGCAAATCCCACCTGAGTGGCTTCAGGAGATCGAGCCACACGTCGCGCGCCCAGAAGGCTGGGACGGGTGCTGGTATTGGTCGCACCGTCGCGCGAAGGAAAAACAAAAGACCGGTGATATTCCGAAGCCACAGAAGCACCCCTTCGTGCGCGTATGGGAGTTCGGTCCAGACCTCAAATGGCGCAGCAAGACCTGGCAGGTGCGCTCCTACATCGCACACATCTTCTGGCTCTACAGGCAGGAAACTGAGCGGTGGGTGCGCGGCTATGTGCGCTATCGCAAAGATGGCACGGAGTATTATCCGTCCACGGACAAGATCAAGACGCAGTGGGACATAGTGATGACATGCAGAAACCCCTACTGCATCAATCCTTCGCACTTTGAGTTTAGGAACATCCGTGATAGAAATCGCGGACCAGACCTTGGCAAGCGTCAATCTCGCAATGTGAAGGTCGCCAAGGTGAACGATAAGGAGGAATAAAGGATGAGCAAAAACGAAACACGAGTTGAGACGCGCGATCAACTGGAAGAGTGGTTCCAGCAGGCGCGGCGCGGTGATCGCGCCCTGTATCACGTGGGTCGTCTCTACGACGATCGCGACAACGCTGATGTCGCCAGCCTCGCCAACGCCGCCTATAAGCTCAGCCAACAGAAGAAGGCGTTGCTTACACAGCGCCTCGTGCATGTGTGCTCTGAGACGCCCGAGCGGGTGCGCAAGATCGCGTCAGACCTGATGCAGCAATACCTGCGCACGGGGCGCGATCTGCGGGCCATCACCGAGAAGATTGCGTATGTCGTGCGTCGTGAGCCCATGGAGCGCACCGACGCCTATCACTACGAGTATCTGATCACCAAGGCGTAGCCATCCCTGCCTGCCACAGAAAGGATAACGCGATGAGCAAAGAGCAAGACGAGGCGATGGACGCCCTCAAGGACGCCACTAACGACGCGGCCTGCAAGATCATCGACCACTTCAACACCAAGTATCCCGGCCTGGAGACGGTGGTCATCATTAGCGTGCAGGATCGCCAGAAGAAGCTGATGGTGATGAGGGCCGCCTGCTTCTCCGACTACCAGGACGAGGCAATGCTCAAATTGTGTGACCAGACAACACACCTTGCAGCCGGCGTGTTTTCTGGTCTCATAGAGACAGAGATGGGGCCGTTCCTGTCTCATAAGAAGTCCATGGAGATGCACTAATGAGAGAGCAGCCGGGTATCCTGTCGGTCATCTACGGCCTCATCGTGGGCGTCATTGGCCTTGCCACCCTGCCGATCGCCCTGCTTGCCATACTCGTGTATTGCCTGCGGGTGATATCGGGCGGCTAACAGGTCGCCGGCGATATTACATACATGACGGAGATAACATGAACGAGCACAAAGAATGGTTTGACCTGGCCATACGGGTCGCAGAGAACAGCCTCGATCCGGCACGCAAGGTTGGTGCGGTCCTGGTGCCCAAGTACATGGGCAAGAGGCGGTTCATCGTGGGTTACAATCGCGCTGCGTGGCCCAACGAGATGGAGTTCGACTTCTCGCGACCGGACAAAAACGACTTCATGATCCACGCTGAGCTAGATGTTCTGCTGTTTGCAGGTGCCAGGGAGGCGGCAGGGGGCACCCTGTACGTGACATCACAGCCCTGCCTAGAGTGCGCCAAGCACATTGTCGCGTGCAACGTGGCTCGTGTCTTGTGGCTCGATGCCACAGATCGGCAGGGATCGAAGTGGGTGAAGAGTTGGGAGAAGGCAGAGGCGTTGTTTTCTGAGAACAACATGGCCTGGGCCGGCTTTGAACGAACGAAAAACGACTACGTTCTGCGGCGCGAACGAAGCAAAAACGACTAGTACACACGAACGAAAAACGAATGAAAAACGACTAGTATGAGGCCGGTCGCCGGCCCGATCCCCCCACATTTGTACAAAATTTTGTCAAATCTTTGTCTAATATTTGTCAAAATTTAATTAAAATACTTTCAAAAGTTTGACAAAATCTTGAGTGTCCTGGCCTCAACGGTGTGCCAATCTGGCACACCGTATATTTTGTCAAAATCTTGACTAGATCACCATGACCTTAGTTAATCGGTCGTAACGGATCAGAACACGCGCGCCAAGCCGTTCTGCATCTTCGCGGTTGATATACTGACGCGACGCGGCTTCTATAAAGTCAAGGTTAGCTTCCCAGTCAGCCCGCGCGGCTTTGGCGCTTTTATAGTCGCGGCCATAAGCTGGGATCACTTCTAGAGAGTAGCTCATCTTTCCCCTTTCTGTCTTGTCGATGGGTCACACTATATAGAGACACCTAACGATTGTCAACGGCAGAAATGCATATCTGTCATGCATTATTGCCGCTTGCATATCCGCGCGCCTTGTGTCTTTAGTCCGTTCACAGATGACGGGAGACCTAAGCTATGGCCAAACAACCCCAAAAGATTACACAGAACGCTGACGAATTAGAGAGCGTGAAAGCGCAATTGATCGCGCTACAGGCTCGCGCGGATGAATTGCGCGACGCGCTGCTACCGGAGGCAGAAAAGCGCGGCGCTGTATTTACGTCAACAGGTTCTCAATTCGCTTTCGTGCGTCAGCACAGAGAAAGTCTTGACACTAAGGCAGCGAGGCAAGCCCTGGGCGAAATGCTAGCGCCCTATATGCGCGAGATGTCTTTTGAGACTCTGCGATATTCACCGGCTAAGCGGACATAATCCGCACACGGACAAGACAAGGGGAAACAAAATGAAGCCGAACATAAACGCGGTGCGTCATGAAACCGTTGGGCTTGAAGAGGTCTCGGTGGCGCATATACGCTCAGAGAACCTAGCGCATATTTTCCGCCTGTTTATCCGCGCCTATTCGCGTCCTGTAGAGAGTTGCTTTCGCGAACTTGCTAGCAACGCGGCGGATGAGGCCCCTTTCGCTTCGAGGCCCTGGCGCGTGGTGATGCCTAGCCGATACGATAGCCGCGTGACCTTTAGAGACTGGGGGCGTGGTATGCCTCACGATTTCGTTATGGAGCGCGCTTTTAGTGTCGGCGAAAGCACAAAGCGCGCTGATAACAAGGCGCGCGGTGGCTGGGGCATCGGTCTAAAAAGTGTTTTCGCCAATGCAGAGACGTGCACCGTGCGGGTGTGGCGCGGTGATCACGTTCAGACGTATACTGTGGACATGACAGACGGGCTTCCTCATGTTCGCACTGGCGAAGCAATGATTACGCGCATTTCGCCAGATGCGCGCGAGTATGGCGAAACCGGTACAGAGGTTAGTATCCCGACAAAGTCGGAAGAAATAGAAACCTGGAGACTTGCCGCGCAACGCGTCTTGCAATGGTTCGATCCCGGAAGCTTTGAATGTGTCGGACATAACGTCCGACCGGTCCAATATAAGTATCAGTGCACGGACTATGCCATAGGGTCAGGGCCTGGCGTTCAGGAAAGAAACTGGGCGCTAATCGCAGGCGTCGCATATCCCCTAGACATGCAAGCGGTTACGGGTGGCGCGTATTCCTGGCAAGAGCGGAACGCGTTTCCTACCGGGGGTCTCGTGTTTCGTGTGCCGATCGGTGCGATTGACATCGCGCCTAATCGTGAGACGCTGGAATATACACAAAGGACGCTTGCACATATCAAGGCCGCTTTTGAGCGCGTCAAGGAAGATATGTGTTCGCGGTTTGAAAAGGAAATGTCAGAAGCGCGCACCATTTGGGCGTTGCAACGCGCTTACACAAAGGCGCGCGAAGAAGCCGGCACGCTTGCTAGTCTTCTTCCTGGCCAAACGAATGGCTTCTTCTGCGTTGGCGGCTTTATGTCGCCACCTTGCGTCTATGCGTCGTCTAGTGATCTACAGTTTGTCACGCCACGGACCAGAGAAGCCCCGCTCAATCTGCATCTCTGGCCGATCGTGCGATATTTTGAGGCCCCGCGCGACATATCTAAGCGCGCGCTTAGGCTCAAGACCGCGAAGGCTAGCAGGAATGCGGAGTATTTTTTGACGGCCCCGCGAGAGGTGTTTGACCTGTGGGGCGTGCCTGGCGAACTAATTGAGAAGCTAGAAGACTTTGAACCGTGGCGCAATCCTAACGCCAAAGTCTACACCTCAACAGATGGCCCCCCTACGGCGTATGAGTTTGAAACCATGGGCAAATATGCCGGCACACTGCGGAAATCGCACGCGGGAGAGATTGCCGATCATTCGCTTGTGCATGTTGTGGAGCGGATAAACACCGCGCCTTCTGTCACGCCAGAAATGCGCGCTTGCAGTCATCTGCACTCGCGCATTTGGGTGGTGTCAAAGAAGGGCCTAGCGTGGCTGAAATCGGAGGGCGTGACTTTTAGTCTGTTGTCTGACTATTTCGCCAAGGCGAAGGATAGGGCGCTATCCGACACAGACGCGCTCAGGCATCTAGCCATAAAAAAAGCAGGCGTCAACCCGCCGCACTTCTTCGCAAGCTATAGCGGCCAGAACGCTTTAATGCTTGCGCTTCAAGACGCCGCTTCGCCCTGGTGGCGTAGACCTTTCTGGGCAGAGTCTAGATAATCTGCACTTTCTGCGAAACCTTGCGGATATCGAAGCATTGCCTTTGCCGGAGGTCCCCCAATTCGATGTAGCGCGCGCGTGTTTTGTCAGCACGCGGCCTATCTTGAACGCGTTGACAGGCGCTCTGCTGCATCTGTGGAACGGCCCCAAAGGCTACAGTGAACTGCACTCGCTACGCGCCTTGCACAAGATTGCAGAAATGGGCATCTAGACGCACACGGACTAAACAGAGAAAGGAAAACACATGCAAGCCTTCCCTATCAATATCGGAAAAGAGACCGTCACCGCATACATCGACGGTGCGCCGTATACGGTGCAAAAGTCGGAGAAGCTAGTCCAAGCGCTTCAATCGGGAGACTGGGAAGCCGTCTCCAATATCATGCGGCCGGCTTTGCCCATTGCACAGACAATAGAGAAGGCGCTAGGCGCATTTGGGGAGATAAACGTCTTGCAAGGGCATTGCAATTACAGGGGCGTGAATATTAGCAACGCCCTTGTAGATCGCGTCATAAGCCTGGCGCGTGATGGGCTCCCCTTTGCATCTGTGGCGCGGTGTCTTAATCGCCTGATGAAACAAGACGACGCGCGCGTTATCAATTCGTTCGCTGAATATTTGGAGCGCTGGCATATCCCCTTGAAAGAAGATGGACGCCTAGTCATGTGCAAGGGCGTCACAAGCAATTATTTGGACACACACACCGGCAAATGTGATTGGACACCGCGCGCGATTGCTGACGCCAAGAACGCGCCATTTAATCCGCCACGGCTTCTAGACTGGGATGAGGTAGACCGCAACGCGGAGAACGCTTGTTCGCGCGGGTATCATGCAGCACCCCTTGAAGGCGCGAGGGACTACGCACGCGGGGGAAGGCTGATCGCGGTCTATCTGTGCCCATCGGACATTGCAGCCTTCCCGATTGATTACAAAACCAGTGGAAAGCTTCGCGCGCGATACTTAGAGCCGGCCTATGAGATTTCGCCAGAGATAGCCGCGCGATATGGCCACGCGCTAATTGATCCGGTGGCTGAATAATCTGGTGATCAGAACCCCGCGCATTCATCCCCTGTGCGCGGCAACTGGGAAGGGGCGTAGGTTTGTGCTTGCGCCCCTTCCTTTTCTTGTAGGTGCAAGAGATGTCGAAGGTATCTAAGAGCGCCTGGCGCTCTCGTCCTGGCGATCTGTTAGGCGTGCATAACGCTAAGACGGTACACGGAGAGGCGCTAGGATATTTGACCGGTATCATGTACCTAGCGCCCCACACACTGGCAGGTGTCGGGAATGTGTGCCCAAAGTCAACGCCGGCATGTCGCGCGGATTGTCTGTATACGGCAGGGCGTGGCGCTATGGGATCGGTACGCAAGGCGCGCATCGCTAGAACGCGCCTATTCTTCAACGCGCGCGACGCGTTCCTTCTACAGTTACACGCTGAAATCACAGCATTACGCGCCCATGCCGTGAATAGGGGTATGCGCCTAGCAATCCGCTTAAATGGGACTAGCGACATTCCTTTTGAGCGTATCAGGCTAAATGCGTTTGGAATGGATGCGCCTATCATGTCTTTCTTCCGTGATGTCTCTTTTTATGACTACACTAAGCGCGTGGAGCGCATAGAACGCGCATCTCTACCGCATAATCTGGCGTTGACGTTCTCCCTGGCAGAAAACAACATAAAGGACGCACACAGAGCAATCCAAGCCGGCGCAAGTGTTGCGGTGGTAGTGACGCACACGGATAAATTGGCTATTTTGGGCGATGGCGCGTCACGTGCGTTTGTTGATGGTGACGCGCACGACTTGCGTTTCCTCGACCGTGCGCCGTGCGTCGTGTTACTGTCAGCCAAGGGCAAGGCGCGCAAGGTTCGCCCTGGGCAGGGTATGCTTGCGACGCGGGAAACTTGCCTAAGCCTTGCGGCTTCTATCCCATGAGGCCGCGCGATCGGCTAGCGCGCCTCATTGCGCTCTGTCTCGACGCTTTCGCCGCGGTCTTGTGTGCGCTCTTGTTCTGGGTGTTGGCGTGTATTGCCTGGCTATTGCACAAGATCACGCGGCCTTAACCCTTTGTTAGCATGTCGCGCATATAGTCACAAACAACGCAAGGGGAAACACAATGCGCAACATTCAATATGTATCGCCAGAGCAACGCAACGCCGCAAAGGCTAACTTTGAGCGCCAAACCGCGTTCTTGCCAATGAACACGGCACACGAAACACAAAGTGAGCCGGCCCCATCGCGCAATCTGTGCGCCGTGTGCCTTGCGCTTGCTGGCGTGTTTGTTGTCGCGTGCGTTGCGGTGGTGTTGTGATGGAAAAGAATACTTTTTGTTGTCGCAACTCGTTGGATGTTGGACGAGCGCGCGCCATGGGTTCCTGTAGCGCTCTGTGCGGGGTGGGGTGCGGCTTCCGGCCTTTGGTCTATCTGGTCGCACAATCTGGCCGAAGATTTCGAAGCTTGCCTTGTCGCGGTTGACGTATCGCCGACAAGCTACGCAAGCGCACACAATCGCTACATTAGCAAACCGGCAGGGGATGGGTGATATGCGCGGCGCTATGAAGGCGGCGTGGCAAGCCCTGGCGCTTGCAATGCTTGTTTCGTGTTTCGTGAATATTGCCGCGGAAATCGTGGCTAGGGGTCTGACATGACAGAGAATGAAGCCGCACAGGTCTATGTGTTTTTCGCGCGTGGTTTTCCGTCATGCGCCGATCGGTTCCGTTCTGGAGATGAAAGCGCGTGAGACTATGAGAACAGCGGCGCAATATATGAGCGAGGGCGCTCTTAAAGCCGCAGTCATGGGCGAGTTATCAACGCTTGACGGGTCAGAGGCAGAGAAGCCCGTCGGCATGGGGGCGTGACCATGGGCCTAGTGGACTGTCCCGCTTGTGATGGTGCGGGGGTGTCTCGTGTTTCGTGTTTCGTGTGTGGGGGTTCAGGTCACGCGCCTAACGGCAGGGTGTGCCGTGTGTGCGGTGGTGATAGTTCCCCCATGATTTGCGACGTGTGCGATGGTTCTTGCATGGTGGGCGATTTAGAGGACTAGCGCCCTGCGTAGCCGTTTCTCATGTCCTTTCGTCAAATGGCTTTGACATATATGTCAGTTCCTTTTGTGTTTGCGCCTCAAATTTTGTCGTCTATCTGCAACTCATTAACAACCGTTAACAAAGCGCGATCATCTCTGCCCTCTGGCCGCGCATACTCTCTGCCCGTCTTGCGCCGTCTTGTCTGTATGGAGCTTGCCGCGCCATGGTGTGACATAAAAGTCACACTGACAGATAGTTTAATGTCAAACTATCTCGGTTCTTGCCCTTGGCCTGGCACACGGTGCACGATACACCCTGCAAAACTGCATGGCTAACCGAAGGTAAACAGAAAATTTCACATAATGCATATTATGCGCGTTTCTCAAAACAAGACACACGGCGCACGATTAAAGTATTGCTTGAACATTGTTCAAAAATTGCGCGTTTCGTGCACCGTGTTGACTGTGCCATATTGAGACCTTGCCGGTGTATTAACCATGTCGGGGGTCGGCCTACCTTGACCATGTCCATAGGTATCTGAGCGATTACTTCGTTTTTTCAGAATTGGCCAAAATTTTTACTCCAAAATACCAGGGAATACCAGCTTTATCCCCACGTTTCACGAGCCACGAGCCATGCATTTTTGCATACCCCGCATAGTGTGATATTTTTGCCACACACGGGCCACGAGGTGTGACATTTGTGCCACATTAGCCCGTTTTGGACCCTCACAGAGCCACTTGACACGTGCTTCGAGACGTGCCATACCCGGCATTGTTCGGTGTGTTGCAACGCACTGGGCGCGGTCTAATGGCTACAAAGCAGATGCGGGCGTCCTCCCGGTTTGTCGCGGATACCACCCTCCGTAGTAGAATTGAGACCGCATGATCGTTCAAAATGCCACTTCGTGGCACGGCGAACTTTGTCTCGTTGCTTGAAAAAGCAAAAACCGGCAAACACCGGCCAATTCTGCTTGTCTAGTCGGTCCCCATCGTAGACCGCATATGCACATCCTTTCTTGACACGGGCCTTGCAGTCTGTTTGTCTGATTTCTCATAGCGGCATAAGGAAATAACGATGCGGGTTGTCGAGCCGAACGGCGCTGATTGGGATGCTGACTGGCAATCGATTGGCGATCTGGTGCGCGCCGGCATGGTTCCGGTTGGCTCCACCATCAATGACATGTGGCAGGTCGCATACGATCGGGTGCGCGGCTACCACCCACTGCCCCTGCCCTTTGACGAGTGTCCGTTCTAATCAGGAGAGCACGATGCCCACCCCCGAAACCCCCAACCTATCGCTGGCTGCTTTGAAGGCTCTGGCACACGACGTGCTTGATGATGACTGGCCCTTTTCCCTTACCGATCCTACAGTGCGCGCTCTTGCTGCGCGCTTCCTTGAGGCAGATACTCTGTTGCGGGAGGTCGCGGAGATGTTGGGGGATTTGCTCGACGACTGCGCGCCGGACCGCCCAGCGCCGCCCCGTCGCAGTCTGCTCAAGAGCGCTCGCGACCTCGCCGCGAAGATCGAGGGGCGGGTATGAGTAAGACCCCCACCCTCGACATGAGCCCCGCTGCTCTGGAGGCGCTGGCAGACGCCATCTCGCGTCCGCAGCCTCTGTGTCCGTATGACAATCGCTCGCCCGATAGTCGCGACCCCGAGAGATCGCCAAACGACAAACCGTGTCCGCGCTGCGGTACTGAAGAGGACGGGCCAGACAAGTGCATCGGTGCCGATCCTACAAATTTCATACGGGCCGCAGCCACGCTGCGCCGTGTTGCCGTTAGGATTGACCAACTGCAAAAGGAGAACTTTGCACTCTGGGCGAAGATTAGGGAGCAAGGCGATCTGCGATGAAGGGCCTTGCTGAGCAGTGCCGGTTTGACCTGGTTAGTCCGCACCCAGAGGGCGGACAGCACGCGGGATCAGTCCGCTACAGCATGATCGTCACGCACGAGCCGACTGGTATTGTCGTCACGATCCCAGGCTATCACACCAGGTCACAGCACAAACAGCGGCAGCTTGCCCTGACAGCCATAGAATGGATACTCCTTCATGATTGATACCTCTTGCATGAAGCCTTTCGTGCCTGATGGGTCAGTCAGAAGCCTGCTGTCTCTGTATGTCGCCGTCTCACGATAACACCACGATCGTCAAGGAGAACACGATGACTGGAATGATCCGTATACAGGCATTAGTGATTGGTCGCAGCAACGGCGACGCGTCCTATGAGACGCGCTACCTGAGTGCGAGCCATATAACTTGTGTCCGACCGACCAATGGTGGCTGCACCGTGTCAATCGGCGACATGCAAATCCACGTCAAAGAGAGCGCCGAGATCGTCACGGCCCTGATTGGTCTGGCGCGCGGTGCCATGTGGCACACCTTCTATTGGAATGAAGATGGCGGTGGCTTCATGATGATGCGAGTGGACACCGAGCAGACAAGCATCACGCAGCAAGCATAAGAGGGCCGCACTATGACCGACAACTCCTCAGCCACCCCTGCCTGGATCGACCTGGGCGATGGGAAACGCCTGATCTATGATCCCGGTAGCGAGCACGTCTTCGACCTGACGGAACTGAGCATGGCCAAGTTGGCGAAATGCTTGTCCCGTGTCTCGCGCTTTTGCGGCGTTCTGAACATTCACCATTCGGTGGCGGCGCACAGCGTGTTTGTGTCGAGACAGGCATCGTATACCGTGTTTCGTGAGGGTGGCACCGTAAGTGCGGCAAAATTAGCCGGACGCCTTGGTCTATTGCATGATGCACATGAGATGATCATGGGCGACCTGCCATCTCCATTTAAGCGCAACTTCCCTCGTTCCTTCATCGCGGCTTACGAGCATATATGCGATCAGTTTGATCAGGCTGTGCAGCGAAGATTTGGCGTCAAGGAAGGCTTGCCCGGTCTCCACCCTCTTGATGAGGGTATGGTAGCCGACGTGGTGAAGCGCGTTGACGCCTATGCTGCCAGGTGGGAGGCGGAAGCCATGATGGATGGCGGCCCCTATGACAACTGGACTAGCAAATGGGCACCAACCCTTGTGACCTATCCAGAGTTCAGCAAAGAGTATGATTATTTTCTTGATGGGGGCATCGACGATTTACAGTTCGTGCGTCTTGCTAGAAGTCTTGGACTGAAGTATTAGTTGCGCATTACGTTATTACCGCCACGGAGCAAGCGCTATGAGCATCGAAATTCGTCACGGCGATACAGGTGCGCTACTGCGCAGGGTATACGCTGACACGCTTGTCGGGGCGGACTTTTGGGCCGCACGTCTTGATCGTGCGGACTTTTGTGGCAAGGACCTGAGATGCGCCGACTTTGGTTCCGCGTACCTCGTATGCGCTGAGTTTATTGGCGCGCGACTTGGGAGCGCGAATTTTATGAACGCGCGCCTTGTAGGTTGCAACTTCTATGAGGCGGACCTTGCGCGGGCTGATTTCTTAGACGCGAACCTCACGGGCAGCAATTTTGAGGGGGCCAGCCTCAATGGCGCGAATTTTACTGGCGCACTCCTCGCGGCCACGAACTTCACAGATGCCAACCTCGAAGGTGCCATGATTGGCAGTCACATCATCACGCGTCTCATTGCGCAGTTACAACGCAGTACGGGACACAGCGTCACGGCTTTCGCCACCTCAGACGGTGACATACTTGTGCGCGCCGGTTGTTTCACTGGGACGCTAGCGGCTGCTCGCCAGTACAGGACCAAGGTCAATTATCAACATGGATCAGAGAACGATCTAATCTGTAACTTCATCGAAGGTCGCGCGCGTCAGCTTGGGGTTATTTCATGAGCGAACATTGCTACATCTGCAAGAAGGCTGGCGATCTAAGGCCGTATGGCGCACACGGACAATCAATATGCTTTCCGTGTATGAAGGCTGATCCTGAGCGCGAAGCTGAGGCAGAGCGACAGATTGACAAACTGATCTCTGGTAGCGGCCCGTTTATCGTCTGGGATGAAGGCGGGCTCCGCAAGCCTACATATGCTGAGGCTGTATTACTAACAGACATCCTAGACCTGTAGTCGTGGAGACAGGGCCACGAACATAGTCTAGACTGCTTGTATGCCCTACAAAGACCTGGATGCAAAGAAGGCCGCCGTTCGACGGCATAGCAGAGCGTACTACGAGCGCAACCGAGATGCTGTTAAGGCGCGCTCCGTGCTTAACACTAAGCGCCAGCGCATCATGTTGCGTGAGGCTGTCAATACGTATAAAGCAAGTCACCCATGTCGAGATTGCGGCAAGCAATATATACCGTTCGTTATGGAGTTTGATCATGTCCGCGGCGACAAACACGCCAACATATCTGACTTGGTGAACAAGGGCGTCAGCTTGAAAACACTACTAGACGAAATGGACAAATGTGAGCTAGTGTGTGCCAATTGCCATCGCGTTCGCACCTATAGGCGAATGGTGTGTCAGAAAGTGGAGAAAGATCATGACGGAGACAGACCGATCTAGTTTCCGACGCGACGCAGACAAAACACTTGCTATCGCCAACGCTCTTGTCGAGAACGTGGCATATAAGCTTGCCAAGCAAGTGGATAGCTTCACGCAGGAACGCATCAAAGAAGCGTTTTCGAGGCGCTGCGACCTTCTGTACCAGGTGCGGTTTTATGCCGCTTCGCACACCAAATATGAGGTGCAGATTGACTATCGCTTTGTTGAGGAAGGTCTTGGCAAGCATATGCACTCGCCATCTGAGGTCCTGATCAGGTGGAAAGACATGGACAGGACCTTGCGGCATCTCGCCACCCCCACAAAGGAAGAATTACTCTATGCGACGCACGAACCCTGGCACCATATTACCACGGGCCGCATTGCTGATGCGGTCGAAGAGATACTCCCTACACAGACCAAGTAAGCGCTTTGTTGCGCTACTCGGCGCAGTGATCTATTCACTGCTTGTGTGGGGATTGCTCATCTACGTCCTATAAGGAGGATAACATGCTGTTTGATGATACGGCTCGCATTGTGCGCTACATGCAGCACATGAACCAAGAGCTACAGGTCGCCAACGACGTTATCGCTGCGGTCTCGCGTGGCGTCAGCAATCACGTCATCACCGAGGAACTTGGCTCGTCAGTCCTGGAAAAGCTGGCGGAGCGGGTGAAGGCTCTCAACGAAGAAGGGTTTGCAAAGATTGCGGCCTGGGCGGCACGAGAGCCCTTCGAGACGCCTGAGACCTACGTCTTGGTCGAGGACGAGTTCTACAGCTTTACTGAAGAGGAGGAAGACGATGACGATTAAGCGGTTGTTCGCGCTGATCCAGAATTGGCTGCGCGACCCATTCAGCCAGAAAAAGCTGAAGGCTGAGTACGAGGCTCAGGAGGCGCGCAAAGAGGTCGATGCGTTCATCGATCAGGTCCTCCTGCCTGATATGCTGGCGCGCGGCTTTGGCTTTGGTCGCTCAGCGACGGCTGAATACTTTCGGCGGGTTGGCGTGCGCAGTTTCTCGGAACTGCTGCGCCTCGATCCATCGGTGATCGATGCTTTGGCTGAGGCCAAAGGCATTGGACCGAAGGTGTTTCGCGGGTTCCTGGGCTATCTTGCGGCCCTTCAGGCGCATCGCGACTATATCTTGGGGCCAGACCCGTCGTCCGCCAAGGCGTGTGAGGCGCAAGATGGTCGCGACTAATCTGTTGCGCGATTGGCTGTTGTGGGAAGGCAGGACGGGGCTAATCCCGTCCCGCCACCTTCCTCTGCTGGCGCAGAGACACCCCAGCCTCATGAAGGCTGGTAGCGCTGCGCCGCATCTTCAGACCACGGCGCTTATAATTCGACGTGGGGGTGGATACCGGTGCCATAAATACATTCCGGGTACGGCAACCCGCAAGGCTTTCGCTATTGAGTGGAACCTGATGCCAGATAGCCTACGCCACCTCGTGGATAAGTCGCTCAAGGTTGTTGAGGCGGACGAGAGTGTGTTGCCAGATGTCTTTGGCCACCCCCTGCCTATTGACGCCCGATCGTTTGATCTGGCTGGCCTGTCTGGCGCTGTCAGCATTGTTGAGCCCATGACGGGGCCGCCGCCTGACGACGCCCTCTATTATGAGGTCAACTTCGAGTATCGCTACACGGCGCTAGAATGGGCCAAGTTCCAGATCATGTCTGCGATCTGCGCTCAGGGTCGCGTTGCACGATGCGTGCGTGGCCTATCCAAGAAGCTGCTGGGGCAGGACCTCCATGGCGGTCTGTATACCGCCATGTCAGAGCAGCTTGAGGTGTCCACTAAGACATTGCGTCGCTGGCTGATATATGGTGCGCCACTGGTGCGCTCCGATCTGGTCAATGATGACCCTATCAACTGGGACTTTCGGCGACACTCCAGTCCGCTACTAGAAATGCGCTCCGTACTGATGCTACAACAGTTTGAGTATCTTTGGGAGCCACACGAGCGGTGGACAGGCGATGAGAAGGCCGACTTCTCCGCTTTTGCTGCGCGCATGGCGAAGGTGAATTTTTGACAGAAGAAGAGGACGACCTGCTCGAAGATGAGACCGACGAGCAGGTTGAGGCCAAGGTTCAGTCACTTCTTGTGGCTTTGGATGGTGCTGGTGTGCTGCCGCCGCCAGCGCCTACCGCCTTTATCCCACCAGGGCTGCGCCTCGCCATGGCTGACAGCAATGCGTTGCGCGAAAGCATTGCTCAGCAGCTTGCTGCGCAGTTTAACCCTCCAACGATAGAAGACATCAAGGCGCGCGTTCATCGCGAGCTTGATCCGATCGGTATGGCGATAGCTATCGCTCAAGGCATGACCATCCCTGTCTACTTTGTGAAGGATGGTATCCCCAACGTCAAATATGTCCAGGTCGGCAATCGCGAGCGGCTGTCCATTTTGAAGAAGCTGATGGACCTGGTGACGCGGCAGGAACGCAAAGAAGAGAACAATAAGACGTTGAGCGATCCGGGTGATGCCCACGCATTCCTTGCGATGGTCAAGCGCGCGGGTCAGGTGGCCGAACAGGCAGCGGCTAGCGCCAAGATCGTCAACGTGCAGGTCGCTAGCGTGCAATCTCCGCCTACTGATGAAGAGCAGGAGATTATAGATGGCGCGTAAGCCGATCATCGTATCTCCAAAAGAAGCCGCCGAGATACTTGCTCAGCGGCCCGTGGAGCCGGCGTCCAATCTCGTCGTTGGTATGGACGAGATGGAAAAGGCGATCATAGGATGGCGCGCCGATCCCATTATGTTGGTGCGCGACGTATTCAGGGCTGAGCCAGAAGACTATCAGGGCGAGATGCTGCTCGACCTGTTCGCGCGTGGACACAACCGCATAGCCGGCAAATCGGCGCACGGCACCGGCAAGACAACGTTTTTGGCCTGGGCTGGGTGGTCTTTCCTTATCACACGCGCGCTCAGCCGCGTCGTGGCCACTGCGCCCGTCCAGGCCCAGCTACGAGATGTTCTGTGGCCGGAGTTTGCCAAATGGCACGCCGTCATGCCGCGACAGTTGCGCGACATGTGGACCCTATCCTCAGAACACATACGCCACAATGCCGCGCCGAATGAATGGTTTGCCGTAGCCAGAACATCTAACAAGCCAGAGAACTTGCAGGGCTTCCACAACCAAAACCTCTTGATCATCATCGACGAGGCGTCAGCCGTGCCCGCGAACGTGTTCGAGGTCATTGAGGGTGCCCTGTCCGACGCCGATGGTAAGGTCGGCGAGAGCAAGTTGGCGATGATGGGCAACCCGAACTTCGCTTCGGGGGAACTATTCGACGCATTCGGTAAGAACAGGGCGCTGTATCGTCGGTACACGCTCTCTGGCGATCCCGAGACCAACTTCACGAAGCGCGACGGTCGCGCGTATGTGTCCAGGCGGGTGTCCGCCAAGTATCGCCAGACGATCGGCGACAAATATGGGTATAACGGCCCGGTCTATGACGTGCGCGTCAGGGGTCAATTCCCGGCGATGGACGACAAGGCGGTCCTCCCGATGGAGTGGCTGGAGCGCGCACAATACCTCCCCCTGCCTCATTTCGATGATGTCGCAGACGGGGTTATCATTTGTCTTGATCCGGCGCGTTACGGCGAAGATGAGAGCGTGCTGTGTGTCAAGCGCAAGAACGCGATCATTAAACTCGAAGCACGAGGCAAGCTTTCCAACGTCGAGAACGCCCAGTGGGTCGATGAGGAAATTTCGTATTGGGAGGGCGAGGGTGTCCCGATTATTGACGTTCGGATCGATGAGCCTGGCGTTGGTGGCGGTGTTATCGACATTCTGCGCGCCGATCCATCGAATAAGGGCTATGGCAGGGCCGTGACGGCATACAACGGCGGTATGGGCCTAGACCCGCAGCGTGACACCGATGAGGATCGCCGCACCTATATGAACCGTCGATCGCGCGATTGGTTCAACGTGCACAACCTCTTGCGCGACCAGGCGCTCGTGTTGCCTGTCGATGAGACCATGGTCAACCAGGGCGCGTCCGTACACTTCGAGTATATGGACAATCAGAAGAAGAAAGTGGAGAGTAAGCAAAAGCTCAAGGCTCGCCTTGGCAAGGGCTCTTCTCCGGATCGTATGGACGTGATCGTGATCGCCTGCGCCGAGGGTCTTAGTATGGCCGACGAGATCGGCTCTATGCCGGTGCCTGAAGATGACGTGCTTCGCGGTCGTGAGAGACCACAGATAGATGAGAGGCTAATGTAATGGCAACCCCGCGCCCTGACGCAGAGCGCCCTGCGCGCAAGCAACGTGCGACCCGCAGCCCAGGTCGTCCGGCACAGGTCGAGGAGACTATCTCGATCGCGACTGGGCGCGAGTACATCATGGGCATGTCGCCGCTTGCCCAGAAGCGAGACCTACAGTTCTACACTGCGGATGACATCATCCGCAAATTTGGCGGTATGGCGGAATATCGCCGTATGGCTCAGGACGACGCTGTTAAGGTGGCGCTCGCGTTCAAGAAAATCCTCGTTTATGGTCGCGACTGGGACATCGATCCGGCCAGCGATAGCGAGGCAGACAAGGACATTGCCGATTTCGTTACGTGGAACATGAAGCGGGCAAACATCAAGAAGATTGTCCGTGAGATGCTGACCGCGTTTGAGTTTGGGTACAGCTTTGGCGAGATCATCTGGGAGCGCACCAAGTATCGCGGCACGGACTGTTATGCCCTCAAGGGCGTAAAGATGCGCGACCCAGATACCGGCAAGATTTACATCGACATCCACGGCAACATCGTCCGCATAGAGCAGTGGGACAACTTCGGGCGTGTGATTGAGTTGCCTCTCAACAAGATCGTTCACTATGCCTATCAAGGCGATCTTGGCAATGTGTATGGCCAGAGCGACCTGCGCGCCGTGTATAAGAACTGGTGGGCCAAGCGCTTCCTCGTCAACTTCTGGAACGTTTATCTGGAACGCCTCGGCGCTCCAACGCTCTTGATGAAGTATCCGACCGGGGCAAGTGCTCAGCTTAAGGACACCTTGCGCCAGATTTTGCGCGACCTGGGCAACCGGGCGGAGATCATGGTTCCGGCTGGCGTTGAAGTAGATGTGCTTGAAAGCACACGCGCCGGCAACGCGACGTACCATGAAGCCTTGCAATACCACGATGCGGCTATCGCGCGCGGCATCCTTGTCCCTGCCTTGATGGGCCTGGGCGATAGCACGGGTCGTGGCAGCGACAGCCAGTCGCGTTTGCAATTGCGCACCATGTTTAAGATCGCCGATGAGGTTGGCGGAGAGATCACCGCGATCATCGAGCGGCAGATCATTCGTCAGCTTGTGGACTATAACTACGATACCGAAGAGTATCCTTCGCTTCTCTGGCAGGACTATGGCGAGTTTGAAGCCACCGAGATCGCTGATGTGATACGTCTACTGCACAATGCCGGTATCTTGGACATGGACCAAGAGGACGTGAACTACGTGCGCTCCATCGTCGGTTTGCCAGTGCGTGATCGCACTGACGATGAGGACGAGGTATTGCGCCCGAACCCAGCGCCACAGGGCACTGGCTCTAATCCGCCCACGACGCCAGAGGCTGGTGGCGCTGGGCAGGGCAATGAGACCGCCCGCACCGAAAATCGTCCTGGTACTGGCGGTGGTTCAGACAGCGCCAATCGAGCCCCGGCACGCTAGTTTATCGTTGACCGGGGCCTGCCGATAGGCTCTCCTATCGCCTCGGTCTTTGCACCTGGAGACATTTGAATGCCGCGCACTCTTTCTCGCGTCCAAATCCTTCGGACTGGCACTTGGTCCGGGAGCGCCGGTCCAACGCCGTTTACGACCGGCGATCTTGATGCTGTGGTCGCTTCGTTTGACAAGCTTGGTGCCAAGCTTGGTCTTCGACCGCATCTGAAGCTTGGCCACACCGATGCGCAGAAGTTCTTCGGTCAGCGCAGTGGCTTCCCCTCTTTGGGCGAGGTGGCTGCTGTCTGGCGCGAAGGCGATGTGCTGTATGCCGATTTTATCAACGTGCCCGAGGTGTTGCTTGACCTCATTATTCAGAGGCGATACACCCAGGTGAGTGTTGAATTGTACCCTCAGTATGATTATGAGGGTGAGAAGTACAGCAACGTATTGGTGGCGGTCGCGCTTTTGGGCGCTGAGTTGCCAGCGGTGAAGGGCTTGCAAGACCTTGCCGACGCGTTGTACAAGGAAGTGCAAGCCGCTTTTTCGGCAGAACAAGGCAAGGTGGAGTTCACGATGCCAGTTGAAAACAAGGAAACCAAGATCGATCCGGCTTCTCAGGCAACCACGCCTCCGGCTACCGATCCAGCGGTGATCAATCGTCTGTCGGCGGTTGAGGCTGAAAACAAGGCTCTCCGGGAGCAGATCGCGAACCAAAACCTGAACTCTGCGCGCGAAAAGGTTCATATCGTCGTCGATGGAGCACTCGCCAATGGTCGCTTGCTCCCCAAGCTTAAAGAAGTGGCGATCGCTCTCGGCGAAGCGGTGATCACGCAGACCACGAAGGTACGCTTCGGTGAAGGTGACAAGGCTGTCGAAAAGCTGCCGTCTGAATTGTTCGCCGATCTGATCAATGGGCTTGGCGTCGCCGTCGAGTTGGGCGAAAAGGGTGTCGCTGCTCGGCGCGAAGACGAAGGGCGTGGCGGCGGCAAGACCGCAGGCGAGATCATCAACGAGCGCGCCAACAAGCTCATCTCTGAGGCCAAGTTTAAGTCGTATGCGGAGGCTCACGCCCACGTCATGCAGACTATTGAACCCGACCTCAAGGCGCGCTACGCTGCGGGGGAATAAACCCCTCGCACTAGCGTGATCTACAAACACGAGGCAGGAGACACGATCCAATGTCCACTAACGTCAATCTTTTTGACATCACGTTCAACGCCCTTGTCCCGGTGCAACAATTCCGCATCGTTGATATCGGCGGCGACTTCGCTGTGACGTATGGCGCTGGAGCGCGTGCGATTGGCGTGTCTCAACGGGATGTTGCGTCCGGTCAGTCTGTGCCGGTCTGCTTGTATGGCATCACGCGTGTGCAGGCTGGAGCCGCCATCACGGCGGGCCAACTCTTTGTTGCTCAGTCGGGCACGGGGTTTGCTCTCGGCGTGGCGTCTGGGGCTGCTGGTAATACGCTCACCCCTGTGGGTCGCGCATTGACCGGTGCGGCTTCCGGTATGCTGTTCTCCGGCCTGTTGGCTGTGCCGTCTACCATCTCATCGGGGGTAGCCATCTAATTTGGGGTGTGCTCAGGCACACCCCCTACATCCACTCAGGAACAACTCTAAGGGAGCCCTGTAAATGCCCGCACCGTCCACTGGAGCCGAACTACACGTTGATGTGCCACTGTCCAATGTCGTGGTGGGTCGGCGTCCCGAAGGCTTTATTGCCGATCAACTGTTGCCGGTGACGCAGGTCTCCAAGCAATCGGACATGTACTACCGCTTCAACTATCGGGAGTGGTATCAACATCAGGCCGGATTGTCTGAGCGCGCCCCTGGCACTGAAGCGAAGAACGTTCAGATGTCCGTTAGCTCGGACACCTACTTCGCGCGCAACTACGCCCTGAAGACGGGTTGGAGCGTCGAAGATGAAGTCAACGCAGATGAGGTGCTGCAATGGCGTCAATCATCTGCGCTCTACCTGACCGATCGTCTGATGCTCGACTATGAGGTGCGCGTCGCCAACTTGGCTACGGCTAGCTCCAACGTCGGCACCGTCTCGACGATCACCTCTGCGTGGTCAAATCCCGTGGTTGCACGTATCTTTGATGATATCACCAACCACAAAGAGCGCTTCCGTCGTCTGACCGGCAAGATGCCAAACACGATCATCCTGCCACAGCAGGTGTGGACCTTTGTCTCGCAGAACGAGCAGGTGCGCGGTCGTATCTTTGGCCAGAACAACGGCGGTGTGCCGACGACCGCGCAGTTTGCCAATCTGGTCGATATCCCGCGCATCCTCGTACCAATGTCGCAGGTGAATACGGCAAGCGAACTCGCAAGCTTCCTGGGCTCTGGTGCGCTCGCAGATGTGTGGGGGCCGCACTATTGGCTCTGCCACATCAACCTGCTGCAAGGTCGCATGGTGGACACTTGGCTCAACGCCTTCCGTTGGACGAGCCCGCTGTTTGGGACGCCCATGGCTGTCCAGGCGTATCCGTTCGACATCAAGAAGAAGAGCTACGAGATCGAAGTCGGATACTACCAGGCAGAAAAGGTGGTCTCGCCCGATCTGGCCATCCGCTTCGCAAACGTCGTGTCCCTGTAATCTTTAGATTACAGCGATGTAGTAAAGACCCCGCTTCCTCTGGAGGCGGGGTTTTCTACATAGGGTAGGGGACACAGCTTTCTGACCTGTAAGGGGTTATGTCGTGTCTGCAACTGTTGAATTTTTCTACGGCCCGATGCGCTTCACTGACGGCAACGGCGAACCCACCTATGTGCCCATATTGCCGTACCGCGATACGATCGTCGCCTCCCCGACCGCTACTATGACTGGTGTGGCCTCTATCGTTGGCCCAGGTCCCACCAGCGGCATCGCTTTTATCACAACCCTCAGCGCCGACTTGCGCGTCTATGTGGGGCCAAACTACACAAACATCAGTTCTGCCGCCCGCTATAGCTACCTCTTTGCCCGTGAGCAGCGCGCTTTTGGCATAAACAGTGGCTACTTCATCATGCTACAGACAGCCCCATAAACCGTGGGACGTTGATGTCGCAACAACCATGGGTGAAGAGTTGACACACATGTCGCCTCTCACCCACAGTTGCCTACATGCAGCACTCTAAATGGAGAAAGACATGGATGTTGTAATTGTCGGCGCGGGTATGCCGTTTGGACCCGACACACTCAAGTACAAGTCGCTTGGTGGTAGCGAGACGGCCCAGTTGATGTTGGGCAAAGCCCTCGCCAAGCGTGGCGCGCGCGTCGTCAACGTCACCAACCTCCCTGCCCCGAACTCACCCGACTTTATCGCCCCTGGCGTGGTGGCGTCCGATGGCGTGCGCTATATGCCGATCCAGGCATGGGAGCAGTGCGTCTGCACAGTGCCCCATGACCTCCTTATCATCAGTCGCGACATGAGGATGGCGTCGGCACCGCATCAAGCTAAGCACGCAGTGTTCTGGGCACATGATCTGGCGACACATCAATTTATGGTTCCTGCGTTGGCGAACAATTGCTGGAACATCAATGAAATCTGGGCGGTGTCTGAGTGGCACGCAGATCAAATTCACGCCACGACCGGCTATCCACGTGAACGGATCATCGCGATGCGGAATGGTATCGTTGATGTCAAAGACGAAAGTGTTGTCGGCGAACAGTTTGACTTCGCTACGACAGCCGATTTTGCCGATAACAAGAAGAGGCTGATCTATGCCGCAAGGCCAGAGCGCGGGCTTGAGGCCCTGCTGCGTCCTGGTGGCATCATGGAGCGTTTGCCCAGCTATCAACTGGTCTTCGCCATGTACGACCATTTTCCGGAGCACATGCGCCCACTCTATGAGTGGTGTTTGCAGCGCGCGAAGGACATGCCCAATGTCAGCTTTATTGGGTCCCTAAGACAACCTGAGATGCGGCGTGAGCTACAAAAGTCAGCCGCATATGTCTATCCGACCATGTTTGAAGAAACGAGTTGCATCCTGGCGCGTGAGTGTCTGGAGCAACAGCTTCCGTTTATTACCAATCGCGTCGGGGCTCTGCCAGAGACCCTGGGTGAGGCTGGTATCTTCTTGGAAGACTTCCGCATCGAAGAGTTCGCCAATCGCGCAGATAAGCCGTCTCTTGAGTGGAACACGGACGAATACTGCGACGCCTTTGCTCGCCTTATCCGCTACTGCATCGAGGGCAATGGGTTTGCCATGGCGCGCGCCCTGTCTGCACAGCGAACCGATCTATACTGGGACGATGTTGCAGAGAAGGCTCTTTCTCGCGTCAATGCATGGCGCAGCGGCAATGGCTTTAGCTTGGTCAAGTCACTGGTGGAAGACGGCGACGCCGTGGCTGCGCTGTATCTGATCGATGCAATTGAAGAGGCGTCCGAAGAGACAGGCGTGCCCGTATCAGAGACCGAGGCAAAGTTCTACGACTATCTGCGCGGCGCATACCACTTCATCGACTACGATGATGTGCAGATGGGCAAATACTACGAGGCCGCCACAAAACATTGGACCGAGAAATACCCCAATCAGCACCAGGCCGACCCCGTCCACGACGGTATGTGGAATATGGAGCGACACAGAGCGATCCGCGACCACCTCGCCTCGCTTTCCCTGCCCGCGGGCTCCCTGGTGTTTGAGTTTGGCTGTGCCGAAGGCAACCTGGTCCTCAATTTAGCTCGTGTCTTCCCACACCTGCACTTCATTGCCGCAGATTTCGACGAATTGGCGCGCCAGAAGTGCATGGAATATAGGGACAAACACGACATCTCGAACGTCGAGGTGCTGAGTGTGCCGATGGCAGGAGCTTTGCTTGCCGAGACGCCGGCCTCATATACGATCTGTACTGAGGTTCTTGAGCACGTGCGCCATCCCTGGAAGCACCTGAAGCGTTTAGAGGGCTACACGCGTGACGGCGGCTATATCGCTCTGTCTACGCCATTTGGCGCATGGGAGGCGATGCAGTGGTCAGAGTTTGGCCATGATTACTTCCGCCAACACATCTGGGAGTTTAGCGAGACCGACTTCAAGGAGATGATCGGCCACAAAGAAGGTTTCTCTGTTGCTCAGGTTAGCGCCTATCCGTCGCGCGACGGTCGCGTCAAGGGACATCGCGTTGTTACGTTCCGTGCCGACAAAAGCCCGGTGAATGAGATCAACATCAGGCGCAAGATCACGGATCACAATCCGCGTCAGACGGTGACGGCGTGCATTATCACTAAAGATGCCGCCCACACGTTGCCGAACCTGTTCAACAGTCTGTGGCGCAACGTCGATGCCGTTCAGGTGGCGCTTGGTCCGAGCACGGATCGTAGCCGTCATGCCATCGACGACTTTGCCCATCGGTATCCGTGGATACCCGTCACGGTGATCAATGTCCCGGCCATTGAGAACCGCGTATTTGGCTTTGACGATGCGCGCAACCAGAGCATCGCTAATGTGTGTACGGACTGGTTCTTGTGGATCGACAGCGATGAGTACCTTGCTGGCGATGTACGCAAGTATCTGCGCGACAATGCGCTGGATAGCTATGGCGTGCACCAGCACCACTTTACCGTCGAGCCACGAGGTGCGCCGGCTCAGATCGACCGTCCAGCACGTCTCTGTCGCGTTGGCTTGTCTTTCTTCGGCAAAATCCACGAGCACGCCGAGAAGGGCTACAATGGCGGCCCAGGCTTCTCGGTCATCATGGGCGATGTTGATATCGGTCATATCGGCTACATCAACGAGCAGGTGCGTCGCGCCCGCTTTGAGCGCAACTACCCGTTCTTGGAGTGGGATCGCGAGGTCAATCCAGATCGCCATCTGGGCGCGTATCTATGGTTCCGCGACATCATTCACCGGATGCGCTATGCCCACGAACAGGGCCGCCGCGATATCGCGTTTGCCCTGGCGCAAGAGGCGGTACAGTTCTACACAACCCGCCTGAACGACATCATCAAGTTCGGTGCGGGCGCTGGGGTTGCGCTGGCCTACTTCTCTGAAGCCATGCGATATCTACAGCGTGGTCGCGAGGTCAAACAGATCATCGTGTTGGACGGCGCGCCGGTTGAATTGGTCGGCCAGATCGACGATTATGAGACGCAGATGGGCGTCATCGTCAAAGCCATGCTTCAGCCCGAACTGGAGAGGGTGCGCTCAAGATACTGGAAGTGATCCATGTACACGACGATTGATGTGGTAATGGCGGCTTTCCCCCCGGCTCTAACAGCCGTGGGGGTTGGCTCGTTCAACGTGAGCACCGCCCAGATAAACTCCGTCTACATCTATCACGCCTGTGGTGTGGTGGACGGCTTTATCGCCTCGCGGTACATGACACCCGTCAACTCGCCCATCCCTGCCATCGTGCAAAAGATCACCACCGATCTGGTCGTGTACGAACTGTTCCGCGATCGCGGCCTGCGCGTACCCGACTTCATGAACGATCGGTATGAGAGCGCTATGGAGATGCTTAAGGGCATCTCTATGGGGCAAGATCAAGTTGGCTGGGGCTACTGAGGTGGCCACCGGCGACAATGAGGCGTTCTCTACTGGGCTGAATTATCACCCTGTGTTCTCGCCCATCCTATCTGACATTGACCAGCGTATCGACCCCGACTTCTACGACTATGAGTTTGGGCGTCGCTGGCCCACCAATGTGGCCAGCCCATGATCTCGATCTCTATCGACGATAAGGCTCTGCGCGCTAGGACGCGGGACCTCCGCATGAAGCTCTCTCCGGGGGGTCAGCGTCAGTTGATGCGTCGCCTGGGGATTGTCCTGCGCGACGCCGTGCGCAAGCGCTTCATCACTTCTGGCGATGGGGAGTGGGCTCCGCTGAGTGCTTGGACCCAGGCAAAGACTGGGCGACGCAAGCCGCTGATGAACCTGCGGCACCGCATCCATTATAGGTTGACGGGACCTAATGGTACAGAGGTGTATTTTGATGCGCCGTCTGACGAATGGAGCATCGAGGATCATCATCAAGGCAATATCTCGCCACCGGTCGCCGATACGCTGATGTCGTTCCCCCTGCGGCGACCCGCGGCCATCCAGTATCCATCAGCCCTGGCCTCTTTCCGCCGCCGACAAGCCAGCGTCACCCCTGCCCGTCGCATCTGGCTCACGAGGCGCGAAACGCTGGAGATCGTCAACCGCGAGGCGGCTGACTTTTACACGAAGAAAGGTGTGCGCTAATGCCCACGGATATCCATAATACGCGTATCGGAGAGGGGCTGGCTTCTATTATCCGCACCCACGTTCCCGGTCTCCATCTGGTCCTACACGAACCAGATGCCATACAACTGACCCCACATAATACGCCCCTGGCTGTCGTTACGCTGGGCGCTGACGGTCAGTCTGAGGTGAGGGTGGGGCAGAACTACTACGACACCTTTACGTATAACGTGGACATCTACGTTATCGACCTTTCATCCTGGGCTGAGGCCGCACAGAGGCGTAACCAGCTATCCGGCTTGCTCGCGGTGCGGTGCGAGACCATTCTCGCTGGGACTCTGATCTTGACGCTTCACGCCTGTCTGGCTATGAATTTGGCCAGGCCGTTGACGCCGAAGACGCAACATGGTTTGCTGCTGTGGCCCGCTTTGAAGTGGTCTGTTTCGCCTACTACGATAGGAACTAAAGATGTCCTCTGGCTCTGGTGCAAAACTCGCTACAGTCCGCGTCAATACCTTCGGGTTGACCTCCGTCATCACGCCCGACGCCATCAACAACTGGCGCTGGACGAACTTCGTCTCTGAGAGCTTCGAGCACCAGATCGAAGAATTGATGGAGCAGTCGATCTACGGCTATGCCGATGAGCCTCCGTCGCATCGCGGTCTGGAGACCGCAGAGGGCGAGATCGTGTTTGAGCCCAATCCGAACGCGATCGGCCAGTTCATGCGCGGCGTCTTCGGCGTGCATTCCACGCAAATCCTCTGCGAGGCCACGTCCACTGGCGCAAACAGCGGTCAGTTTGCAGGGGCTCGTGTCACCCGACACATCTTCACCCCGCGACAAGTACCGTTTAACGATCGCTGCTTCCTCGACCCCTACCAACTCCTGATCTTCCGCGACGTTGGTTCGGCGTTCGTGTTCCTCGATACGGTCTTCAATGGCCTTGAGCTACAGCTTGAAGCTGGACAATTGGCTCGCGCCACTGCGATGGGCATGGCTCGCCGTATCACCCGCAACAACCAGTTGAACGTTGCTTCTCTCGTGTCTTCTGGCGGACGCCCCTGGGTGTGGGATATGGCGTCGGTGCAGATCGGCCCCAGCGTGTCTTCTCTGGCGGCTACCGACTATTTCGAGAGCGTGACCATTCGCCTTGAGACGCCGATGGAAGGCGTGCCACTTCTGGATGGTACACGCGCAGTCGGCGAGATGCAGAAGAGCGACTTCCGCGCCACGCGCTTTAGTGGGACGATCTCGTTCCGCGATCAGGCTGAGTACGACGCCTTCATCGCGTATGAGAACCGCTATCTGCGCTTTACACTGACGAATGCGGTCTCTACCCAAATCCTGGGCAATCCGAGTTCCGCGTTCTTCCAGACTATCCGTCTGGATATCCCCAACTTCAAGATCACTCAGTACAACGTGACTGTGAGCGATCCCAATCGTTTGACGGCGGAGTTTGAGGGGCGCGGTGAGTTTAACGAGGCTCTTGGATATTCGATCCAGGCTCAGCTTACCAACATCGTCAACTCCTACTAAACCCCACAGGAGAAAGCTATGAAGATCACGCAGTCTAAGAGCGTCCGCTTCACACCAAACTTTGGTGGCAATGATGAGTTGGCCGAGAACCTAAAGTTCTCGGTCACTTTGCGCCCGTTGTCGCGCGGCAAGTTTATCGGCATCGTCAACGAACTGATGCAGTTGAAGGGGTCGCCCAGCGACGTTGCTGACGTGGAGACCCTGACTATCGAGTTGCGGCAGCAATTGGCGCAACAGGCGCTGAAGGTGGCCGACAAGGTAGTCAATCTGTTCACGGAATATAATATCGCTGACAACATCGAGCGGATCGACAACCTCTACTTTAATGAGGTGCCGGTCACGCCAGCGATCTTGCAGGAAGAGACGGTATTCCTCAGCCTGATCGTTGAGATCGTCATGCACATCGTCGAGATCAGCAATCTCTCGGATATCGACGCAAAAAACTGAGCAAGGGCCACGCGCTGGGCCGCATTCCCCGCCACTAAACAGCGCGCCATGGCTCTAGGTGTGACGGATCAGTTTCCGTCCTCGTTCTACCTATCCTGGTTCTTTCAGTGTTTTGAGAGTTCTGAGACGGGCTGGAAGTTGGTTCGCACACCAGATGGCCAGCCCATCTCTGCCCAAGACAACATTTTTATGTCTGCCATGGAAGAGATTGCTCGCACCCTTAACCTAATGTTATCAGAGGAAAGGCGGCGCGCAGCGTCTACAAAGGGTAAGACCGGTGGCAAACGCTAACATTGGCATCAATGTGACCTGGCAGGGCCAGGGGGCGCAGGTAGCGCTCGGTCGCTTTGACGCCAGGATGGATGAGTTGATCGCCACCGTGCAGCGCCTGGGCGTTGTTACGGCAGCCGTAGGCAATCAGGTCTCCTCAGCCATGGAGCGTGGCGGTCGCGCCGCGGAGAAGACCACCAGGCAGTTCAATCTTTTGGGCTCTA
>JAZKJV010006040.1:0-124330 GCA_037367405.1 Ottelia alismoides | reverse complement strand
TAAAATTACAAATATCATTTGCATAATTTAATGTATAAAAATAGAACAATGACTCGTTAAGAGGTTCATGAGCCTGCTCATTTTGAGGCTTGTGAGCCAACTCGGAGACTCGTGACTCGATAAGAGGCTCGTGAGCCAGCTCATTTTGAGGTTCGTGAGCCAACTCAGAAACTCATGGCTCGATAAGAGGCTCGTGAGTCAGCTCGAACTCGACGAGTTCGAGTTGGTGATCCAGGGCTCGACCCTTATCGATCCCGAGTTCGAGCCTTACTTTCTTATCGAGTTCGAGTCCGAGTTGAGCCCAACTCGGCTCGTTGAACTCGATAGACACCCCTCCTGTTTGGTTGCTGGGTTGGACTGGGTTGGTTTGGGTTGTGTTGGGGTGGGTGAATAGTAATCTGTGAGGAGGAATTACCCTTGTGAATAGTAACCAGGGTTGGGCCAACCCAGTCCAACCCAGCAACCAAACAGGCCCCTAGTATTGAGTCATAACTTGTGTCTTAAATCATATTTTTTAGATGGATATTGTTGAGATGTAACAAAATTATAATATCATGTTTGAACCTCAAAATTGTTATTATTATTGGACACTAGTTTTCTTTTTGAATATCATGCATTGTCAAACCTTGTGATTATTGGATTCACGACTATATTTGGGTCTCTTCCGCTAAGGTCCTGGTCAATAGCATTCCCCATGATTTTTTAAGGGTTCGTTTGGTTGCAGGGTTGAGCAGGGTTGGGTACTATTCACAGGGCTGGGTGAATAGTAAACTGTGAGGAGGGGGTACTCCTGTGAATAGTACCCAACTCAACCCAACCAGCCAACCCTGCCCAACCCTGCAACCAAACGAACCCTAACAAAGGTACCTCTTATCACGTTATTATTTGTGGTGGCAATGGAGAGTCTTACTTGGTAGATACGAAAGTGGCAAAAGACCTTCTTCGAATAGCGGGATGTGAGCGGAATATTTTTCTTACCCACTCGATATATGCAAATGATATCTTGCTCTTCACTAAGTGCTCATCAAAGTATTTGCAGGTTGTTCCATGTCTTATGGACGAATTTAAGGGCATATCCATCCTCAGAATGAATGCCGCTAAAAACTGTATCTTCTGCTCGAACATGTGAGGGGACAATTTTGATGGAAGCTAACTTCTGGCCTCATTGGGAATTCCCTCCTATTACATGCATGAGCATTCCCAAGGATGGATTTAGGGGGTAAAAGAGGCACAGGTACCCCCTAAATTTTGGGATTACATAATATATGTATATGTCTTTTTTTCCTATAGATTTTTAAGGTAAAAATAATCATAATAGTTTTGAGAATAAAATTCGTCCATGCCCCTCAATTTTTTAGAAAAAGTTCAATAGTTTTTACTAATAGATAATATGCCTCTTAACATAAAATTCCTATCCAAAAATAATAGATTTTACCTCAAATCAATCTATATTGGATAATTTCTTCTATTAATCAACTTGTAATAGATCCCCTCCCTAATCTTATTGGTTATCCCTTTTTTTTAGAATTGAATTATGGAATGAATCGATCTTTCATCCAATCTCATTATCACTTATACATATAAGGGTTTTAATTCACAATCTAAAAAAATTATTTTTTTAAAAAAAAATCATTTATTGTCAAGTCTCATATATTATTCATTGGTCCTATTTATTATTAAGTAAAAAGTGATCAAATGCACATATATTCTTGATCGGCATATTTTTATTCATAGATATTAATATTTCTTGTTATCGATAAAAACTATAGAATTAGATATTTTATATTTTTGATCGATACAAATTCGGAACAAGTGTAGTTTATGTTGTAATTAATCAAAATCCGTATATTGAATTTAAAATAATTAAAATACTTGAATATTACTTACTTTTTAAAAAAGGTATAAATATCATTTACAAAAAAATCCTGACATTATGGAACATATATGATATCAATTTATGTAAAATTGAATAAAAAGATATAGTTGATTAAAAAATAACTTCAAAATTGACTATTATTATATAATGAATAAGTTCAAAATTGATGAAAAATATACATGACAACTATAGATATAATTTGTCCATAATAATTAGTGGTATATAATGAATATGATTGTACTGTAATTGATAGATATATTTTTTTAAAACCTCGTGCCCCCACTTCAAAAATGTCATGGCTTTGTCCCAGTGGCGGACCTAGGATTTCACAACAGGTGGGCACCCATTTTATTGTATTTGTTAAATTTTATATGGTATTTTTTATTAACAAAATATTTTTGAAGAAAAATTCAAAATTCAATATATTTTTCCACTACAAGTATAAAACTAATCAAGGATACAATAAAAACAATTCATACCTTATTAATAATATATTGAGAACAGTTCATGTCGTTTTCATCACTAATATAGTCAAATAACATCTTTTACTATGCATAATTATTATTCTTTCATCCAATGTATAATTATGAACATATGTAATAGGATTAACCAAATTTACAATCAAAATCTAATTGAAAATTACATAAAATTGAGATTAGTCAAATTCACAATCATTTAATAATACAAGAAACTTGATAGATGGAGTGTGATTGAAAATCATCATCTATACCTACGAGAAACACTGTATATACATATGAGTATATGAGAAGATTGAAATTTTTTTGAAAGATATTAGTTGTTGAGAGGGTATGATTTTTCAATAATGACTGGGTATGGAATGTGGAGACTAATTTGAGAGACGACGAATGAACAAATGATTTAATTAGGCTAAGAAGACCAATTCGCATGGGTATTAATGGATGGTATTTACTGTAGGTGTAAAGTTGATTACATGAGTATTAATAGGTTGAGAGAATCAATCGACATGGGAGTTATTAATCATTAAAAGTTGACAATTAAAGGGGGGCATTTCTCTTGATATGCCATAATTATAATGGATCCTAATTAATATGTAATGGGAATTTGAAAAGGGGAGGGAGGGCACGTGCCCTGCCTCACCAGAGAGTGGGTCCGCCCCTGCTTTGTCCCGGAGCATTCCTATGGACCACAAGTTTAGCTCCCTATCAACTACTAAAGTGTTGGAAGGAAAATTCTGACTTTGCTCTATGATTGGAAGGTGAAGACCCTTCTGCAATTGAGGGTGGATTCATTTAACCCAACCTCCCACAGCGGCAAAACCTTTTCTTTCTCCGAACCATGATGGATAGTTGGTTAATTATTTATCCTTTTTGCAATTAAGGAACTTCTAATCAAGTTTCCCAAAGAGGTATCATGTGCTTCTTCTGTACAAGAATATAAGCAACCAACAATATAAATCTCGTCAATGATGTTGTGTCCTCGCAACAAACACTAATTTCTAAACCAATTTTGCCTACAGTCACAACATTTAACGACCACATCATTTCCCATATGCATCGACACCCCATCAAACCTATCTAGGAAACCTTCATGCCTCAAAGAAACCTCCCCATCTAACATCACCACTTTGCCATACTCCTTTTTTGTTCTCTTCTTCCATAGACATCTCGGATCACCATCGAATCTTTGACAGTGATGAGCATTTTAGGGGTCTCTTAAATAATGTCAATTGTAGCACCCCATAAGCATGCTAATCAAATGACTTTATTTCAACTTCTTTTTAGACCATGAGGAAGCAATCTTTGGTCGAATACAAGAACATGTTCCGATAAGATTTGATTCGATCAAATTTTTAATTCAAGTATTTTGTTGAGTACTAAGTAGTAGGTCCTAATTCTTGGGGTAATCCGAGTGACTCACTGATGAGCGACCCGAGCGAACGAGGTAAAGGTACAAAAACGGTCGTTGCGACCTCTATCACTCAGAGTCACTCAATCAAGAAAAATCAACCACTCAAAATAGGTCAAATCAATCAAAACAAAAACGAGAGCGGTCTAGCTATGGGATTAACCTGGTATAGCTCCCAGGGTCGAACACAAGGAGCACGGTTGGCCAGAGGCCTACGAAGTAGTAAAAATAATATAAAAATAAAAGAAAAAGTTTTTAGTGGTTTTTAATAACTTTTATATTTTTTTTTGGATTTATAAAATATGAAGAAAATTAAAGAACACAAAATCAAGCACACTTACACAATTTATTTAACACACCAAAAATCAAGCAAAAATTCAAGAAAAATGGTTTTTATGTTTTTTAAGTTTTTAAGTGTTTTTGGTGAATTTTTGATAATTTTCTAAGGTATATTTTATTTTCTAAAAATCAAACAGTGCTCAAAAGAAAGGGTACTGTCCAGCAAGGCCCAAAACCCAAAGATAAAATATCTAAGGATCTCAGAGGGCCCTGGAGGTAATTTTCCTGTATTCTAGATAAAATAAGAAAAATTTGGGCACCAAAATTATTGTTTTTGGATTTTTGGATTATTTATTATAATTTTTATGAGTTTTTAAGGGTTTTTGGATTTTTAGGGTTTTTACTTAATGCAAAATAGTCAAAATTGGCTAGAAAATCAAACAACACACAAGAAACAGTAACTAATTTTTTTAGAATTTTTGGGGGTGATTTTATATTTTTTGGGGATTTTTAAACCTAGACAGTAGCTAAAAAGAAGGTTTTTGAATTTTTAAAAATACTAAATAAAATCAAAAATGTCCTCAAAAATTCTCAAAAATCCAACAACATGGCAGGAGCCATGTATCAAATTTTCATCGAATTTGGAGGTGGTTTGATATTTATTCAAAAATCAAAAAGGGGGCACTGTGCATAGGGACTGAAGTGCAAATACCCAAAGCTCTGGGGGTCCAGGTGCAATTTGCCCAGCAAATCACGCGCGTGGCGCGTTCCTGGGGCACTCAGGGACCTTCTGGTAATAAAAACCAAGTTCCTGGACCTTTTGGTAACTCGTACCAAAAGTCCAGGGGCTTGGATGCAAATATCCCACTAAAATCCGCACATGCGTGAATAAAAGGCTCACAGGGGCACAAATGCAAATACCAGAAAGTATCTTTTCATTCAATAACCCAACAGAACTACAGGATAAAAATGCAAATAACCCAAACAAGCACGTGGCGAAGCACGTGAGATCACATACACAGGGGTATAAATGCGAAACTAAGCAAGCACGAGGTCCAAGATGCAAATTACCCTACGTAAATAAAAGACTTAAAATATTTACAGGACTAGAAACTAAAGACTCAAACTACGAGGGGGCCTAAGTAATTTACCCCTTATTAAGTCGACGGCTGGATGAGCGCCACGTGGAGGATCCAACGATCGCGAACGGCGGGCGCTCCTCTCTCTGCTCTGTCTTGGGCCGATCGACGGTCCAGAGGGGGACACGTGGGAGATCTAGCGGTTCAGGTGCTGTGCCTTCTCTCCTCTGCTCTGACGGTCCGGATGACGCCTCGAATCGATCAACGGCTGCTGCTCCTCGAAGAACGGATGATCAAGATAGAAACTGGAGCGGAGGGTCTAATCGGACGGTGCTGGAGGTCCCTCGAAGAACAGGTGGCCGGCGAGGTTCGCCGGCCTCGTGCGCGGACTGGGGGCCTCCTCAGTTGCCTCCAAGGATCGGAGACGATAGGCGATGGCGTCCCGCAGCTGCTGGTAGCTTCAGATGGCCCAGCCGAGCCCTGGAGGGGCTCAGGCGAGGCCGGCGGCGAAAAGCTCCTGGCTTGAATGTGAGGGGGCCTCAGATGGCTCCCTTTTGACCTGCAAAGCGAACCAAAAGCTTCGCGGGTCGAGGGCAAAGTGCCTCGACCCGATGAAGCAGAGTGAAGGTGGTCTGTGGATCGGGACGAGCGAGCTCCGGCGAGCGGAGGACGGTGGAGCTCGAATCCCAGCTCCGGGGCGAGCTGGGTTGAGTGAAAGGGCGAAGAACGTGCGTGGGGGCGAGGCGATGGTGACAGTGCGTTCCGATGATCGAGATGATGGACGATATGGCAGGAATGAGCGGAATACGTCGGAGATATAAATTGGGCGAAACAGGAAATTAAGCCAAATAGGCGAGCTAAACGGCTACCTGGGTGGAGCGGAAGACTGGGCTGGAGCTGAGCTAGCTCCCGGTCGTCGCCTCGAAGGGTGTCACTGCCTGAGGCTCGAGCTCCGGTCGAGTGGCGGAGCACGGCGGCGCAAAGCTGCCGGATCAGTGACCGGCCACCTCCTCCTCGCTGCAACACCGGCAAACGGGAGCTGTCACCTCGCTGGATGCGATGGAGGTCACGGGAGTGAGAGTGGGGAGCCAAAGATGAGAGTGGAGTGCGGCGGAGCTCAGGTTATATAGTGTGGAGGGTCCGGCAAGAAGGGTGCGGGTAGGGCGAGCTGGTGCGCGGATCCCAAGGCGAAAGCTCCGGCGAGGCTCTCGGATGTGACGTGATCATTGCGGACCCGGAGTTGGGGCGAAAGGGATTCGGGTCATCAAGAGAAAAATCCGAGAACATGGGTCGGGCGAGCGGACCCGGGCTCTGGTGGTCCTGGGGGAGGTGTTGACCGGGGGTCAACAATCCCCCGTGGACCAATCAGAGCCCGCCAAGGCTTAAATTTTTATTTGATTTTTTTGGGCCTTTAAATGGCCGATTTTTCAAAAACTTAAAACATGAAATATTTTTAATTTATTTTTTTCTATTTTTTTGTGATTTTTAATTAATTTTTGGAAATAAAAATAAGGTATATACATAGTATAGCTATACATAGGTATATATACAATATATTGATTTTTGATTTTTGATTTTTAATTAGTTATTTTTATACATTTTTATTCCTATTTTATATTTTATTTATTTATAGAATAAAATGAGGAATAAAAGGCTATTTTTATTTTATTTTTATTATTTATATACATAGGTGAAATAAATAGATATATACATTTATATACATGGTATATGTACAATATGTCTTTGTATTTTTAATTTTGTAATTTTTATTTGATTTTTGTTTTAATTCTTTTTATTTATTTTATGTACAATATGTAACATGGAATATTTACAAAAAGTTTTGAAAATAAATGACTTTATTTACAAGGTGAAATAAGTAAAGGGTAATGATCTATGTACATGGTGAAAGGTTCTTTTTGGATTTTTGATTTTTAAGTTTTTATTTTGTTTTTATACTTTAAAAATAGGTACAAATATTTACAAATATTTACAACATATTTTTGGGTGAGGAAAATATATATGATTTATTTATTTACAAATATTTACACATGAGCCCCTATCTCCCTCTACTTGGCTTTTATGCGGTCAGGCCCATGCTGAGCCCTCCCTTGGGTTAGGTTGCTCAATATTTATTCTAAATATTTCCCTCTTTTTCTTTTTCATCTTTATTCTTTTATTTTTGCACAAAAACATGCTAATTATCTATATTTACAAACATGCATGCTTTTGCTAATTTTTCCTATTTACACATATCTACATGCATTTGCATAGGTTTTTGTAGCTTAAATATAAGAATAAAGAGTGATGAATGGGTATTCATCACCCCCCTATACTATACTTTGCTAGTCCCTTAGCAAACATTTATTTGAAAAAGAAGTGAAAAAGAAAGAAAGAAAAAGAAAAAGAGAATGTACATGAATCAAGGTTGATTATTAAACTTGCCTTCATTAAATTGAGGTATGGAGCTCAATCAGATCTTTGGATTATTAATGTGTCGGAACCTTATTTAGACTTAAGCTTAAAACCTGACAGCCTCTAAGTTCCACCAATCTATAACCAAGACTCCTCAATGCTCCAGATCAGAACAAGTCATCAATCACAAACCCTGAAGACCATGAATCTTTTCTTGTCCTGTGAAAGTGAGGTCTAAGCTCTCCACCTCAGAAATGGCAACTTGACAACCCTCCCCAACAAGGTAACTCTATGACCTTAATCTGTCCACTCTTTCCTCGAGGAGCGGGGTATTCCCTTCTAAGTTCAAGTACAACCGGCTCAAGAAGAGGGGGAAGAAGAGAATGGGTCAAGGCCAGTGTAGCCAAGTACCCTTGGGAGCTTGACCAGTGTAGCCAAGTCTCCCTGCTGCAAGCTACAACAGGTGGATCATGAAACCAAGCTTTGCTTATTGCACTTATATACATACTCCGGTGGGATTATCATTTTCTCTCAGACCCACCACTTTTTGGAGTTCTTTTCTTTTTGCACATTTTTTTTTTCGAGTGCATCTATACAACATGTACATGTGCAGCATATATACAAGGAGTTTTTCCTCTTGAGCCAGTAGACTATCCTCTTTTGAAGCTTTATTGCAACCCACAACTCCCGTCGTTAGACTTCATGGCAACCAGACCAAGTTGAGACGCACTTCCTTCACTAAATGAAGAAGAGAGGTTCCGCCTAGAAGTACTACCCTCATATGCTACCCCAAGCCAAGGAAGACTGCCTCCTCACCATCTCATCCGTAGAGAGCTCGGTGCATAGTGCGGTTGTCCAAGTAAAGCCATAATCTATATGAGTCATGTGTTGTTGTTAAGTGCTCTACTTAGGCTCATTGAGATGACATGTGATCATAGCCTAGTGGACTCAAAGAATTAAGTCACCATGGACCTAAAAAGCCTTAAACCTAAGCCCTATAAGGTTCCTCTTAGAATTAGGTGGATTAAGATCTTAATCAAGCTCCATTTCTCAATTTGATTCCAGGCTAGTTTAAATGTCAACTATCATCCAAGAAAAACTATATACATATGTACAAAAAGATGCTTATTTACACACTATTTTACAATCATGCAAAATTTTTGAAAAATGTTTTGAAATCATGAATGATGATGCATGAAATGCAAGTTTTGCAAAAAGATATTTACACACATTTACACAAGATTTTTGCAAACTTTTGATTTTCAAAACATTTTGGAAAATTTTTGTACTATATACATAATTTTGATACAAAAATAGTTACACAAGCTTTACACAAAAGATTTTTGAAATCATTTTTACAAAAATAATTTGTACACTAGCTATGTATGTGCAAATAAAAGAAGATTATGTACATGAAATATTTTTAATTTTTGTGGTTTTTAGCCATTTTTATTTATTAACACACTCACACAAAGTACGAGTTATGTCTAAAGTATATATGAAATATATACACACCCCCCTATACTTAGCTCGAACGATGTCCTCGGAGTCAAGAGCGATGAAGAAGACATAACTCGTGCTATGTATAGGGAAGTGAAAAGGAAGGCTATACAAAAAGAAAATGAAAAGTCAAGAAGGACTCGGGTCTTCCCCCTATACTTAGGATCAAGTAATCCTAAGTATAGCAGGTTGTACACGAAGGGAAAACCGAGTGGAGAATGTACAGGGTCTACCCCCCCTATACTTAGGGTAAGATATCCCTAAGTATAGGCAGCAAAACAGGGGTAGACAGAAACAAAAGAAATACCCGAAAGGTTTCACATCCCCCCTATACTTAGGGTAAAGTGCACCCTAAGTATAGCATAATCACAAGATGAAGAAAGGGATGTGAAACTAAGGACTGTGGTGATATGGACATCTGGATCTATATACAGCGGAGGATCAGTAAAGCTCAGGCGTGAGATGCATTAGATGTGAGTCAAAAACCACATCTCACGCAAAATGAATAGGGGCAATATCAACGACCCACGGCTCATGATCTAGAAATGGCTTGAGCCGCTGGCCGTTCACTCGGAAGGTACTCTCAGAAGACAACTCAGATATGTCGATGCTACCGTTGTCGTGTACCTTCCGAACCAGATAAGGTCCTTTCCATTTGCTCTGTAGCTTCCCTGGAAATAGTCTAAGCCTCGCATCAAACAGCCATACTCTCTGTCCAATCTCAAAATGTTTGTGGCTGATATGAGAATCATGCCACTCCTTGACTCTCTCCTTATAATGTAGGCTGCTTGAGAAAGCTGCATCTCTAAGCTCCTCCAGGGCAGCTAGCTCTGCCCTCCTCTGGTCTCCTATACCATATGGATCCATGAGAATGTCTGTAACTGCCCAAAGTGACTTGTGCCTCAGCTCAACAGGTAAATGGCATGGCTTGCCATATACGAGGCGAAAGGGAGATGTGCCCAAAGGTGTCTTGAAAGACGTCCTATACGCCCACAAGACCGAGTCCAATAGCTGTGACCAATCCTTTCGGTCAGGGCGGACGACTTTCTGCAGAATAGTCTTGATCTCCCTGTTCGACACTTCGGCTAGACCATTCGTCTGTGGATGGTACGGTGTAGCAACACGATGATCTATGCCGAACTCGCTAGCAAGTGCCTTCACCTGGTCGTTGATGAAGTGAGATCCCCCATCAGAAATAAGAACTCGTGGAACCCCAAACCGCGTGATGATATGCTTCCTCAAAAATCTGCAAACTGTCCTCGCATCAGCGGCTCGGGTGGGGATAGCCTCCACCCAACGACTCACATAGTCTACGGCCAACAGAATGTACTCAAATCCCTGACTCTTAGGGAATGGACCCATGAAATCGATGCCCCATGCGTCAAAAACCTCACAGAAGTGAATGGGCTGCATCGGCATCATATCACGCTGTCCACAAGTGCCCATCCTCTGACAGTCAGTACACCTCTTCACGAACTCATCTGAGTCCTTGAAGAGGGTAGGCCACCACAAGCCGGATTGGAGCACTTTCTGTGCCGTTCTCCTCCCAGAATGATGTCCTCCTGCCTCAAGCTTGTGGCAGTAAGTGAGGACGCTATGGTGTTCCTCCTGAGGAATACACCGACGCCGGACGCTATCCCCTCCTTCGTGGTAAAGGATGGGATCCTCCCAATGGTAAGACTTGGCCTTCGCTAGGAAGGTCTCAAGCCTCTGCCTGGGCCAATCTTGTGGGACTTTCCCAGCAACGAGAAAGTTCACAATATCGGCATACCATGGGAGTGAGGCGATAGCAAGGATCGCCTGATCTGGGAAGGTATCTCGGATAGGATCTATCTGCTCAGTCTCCTCAGGCTGCTCTAATCGGGAGAGATGATCCGCCACCACATTCTTGACTCCAGGCTTATCCTTGATCTCAATGTCGAACTCCTGGAGTAGAAGGATCCATCTAGTCAGTCTGGCCTTGGCATCCTTCTTTGCCATGAGGTACCTGATGGCGGTGTGATCTGTAAACAAAGTCACTCTAGATCCAATGATATATGATCTAAACGTATCCAGGGCAAACACTACGGCTAGCATCTCCTTCTCTGTGACTGTATAATTCCGCTGGGCGGAATCCAATGTGCGGCTAGCATAGTGTATAGCAAATGGTACTCCATCCCTCCTCTGTCCCAGCACCGCTCCTACGGCAAAATCGGAGGCGTCCGTCATGATCTCGAATGGGAGAGACCAATCAGGCGGCTGGAGGACAGGAGCCTCAATCACGCACTGCTGGAGAGTAGCAAACGACGAAAGACACTTGTCATCGACAAGGAACTCGGTGTCTTTCGTCAAGAGGTCAGTCAACGGCCGGGCAATCCTGCTGAAATCCTGAATAAATCTCCTATAAAATCCAACGTGCCCCAGAAATGACCGTAACTGCCTCAGATTGGACGGCGGTGTGAGTTTTCTAATGACATCAACCTTGGCCGGATCAACCTCCATGCCCCTGTTGGAGATGATGTGGCCAAGCACCGTCCCTTGAGTCACCATGAAGTGACTCTTCTCCCAAGATAGCACCAAGTGATACTCAATACATCGCTGGAGTACTCGATCTAGGCAGTCAAGACAAGAATCAAATCCGTCGCCGTAGATCGAGAAATCATCCATGAAGACCTCTAAGCACTCCCCTACCATGTCCGAGAAGATCGACAGCATGCACCTCTGAAAAGTCGCAGGGGCATTGCATAGCCCAAATGGCATGCGTCGAAAAGCGTATGTGCCGAAGGGACAGGTAAAGGTGGTCTTCTCCTGGTCCTCAGGAGCGATGGCCACTTGGTTGTAGCCCGAGTACCCATCCAGGAAGCAATAATGGCTCTTCCCTGCCAGTCTCTCAATGATCCGGTCAATAAAAGGCAGGGGGAAATGGTCCTTCTTGGTGGCTTGGTTGAGTCTCCTGTAGTCAACACAAACCCTCCAAGAGGTGGGTACTCGTGTAGCAATCTCCTCTCCTGACTCACTGATCACAGTCGTGATGCCCGTCTTCTTGGGCACCACATGCAAGGGGCTAACCCACTTGGAGTCGGAAATGGGATAAATAAAACCTGCACCCCACCACTTCGATATTTCCTTCATGACAACCTCTCTCAGGTTGGGGTTCAGACGCCGCTGGAACTCACGCGACGGCTTCGCCCCATCCTCGAGATAGATATGGTGGGAGCACACTGATGGACTAATCCCATGGAGATCTGCTACGCTCCATCCGATCGCCTTGCGGTTCTTTTTAAGAACCCCCATCAGACGGGATTCCTGCTCTCCAGTCAACTCGGCGGAGATGATGACTGGGTACATCTCAGGCTCGCCCGCAAGGAATCGATACTTCAGCGAAGTAGGGAGCGGCTTCAGCTCTGGAATGCTGGGTGCCGGCAAATCTGGCTGTGGAAGAAACTGAGTGAACGCTGCAAGGTCGGCCAAATCTGCCTGGGAAAGTGAAAGTGCACTCTCGCAAACTGGATCGGGAGAAGGCTGCTCAACTGCACTGTCTCTGCTCGGCTCTGCATCTACCTCCTCCTCATCAATAGGCTCAACTGGACTCAAGTCTGGCATCTGATCATAGCAATCGGCCCAATCAGACTCTGAATCCGAGGGATCTGTATCAGAAATGGTGGCATCAGTACCACCGGAAAACAAGGTGGTCTCAGCACCACCATCATCAATCATCGTGCTGCGATCGAGGACCGGCTCTGCTGCCGCAATGGTATCCTGAACCAGGTCTGTGCTCTCCAAACTCTCCTCTACTATCATCTCTGCCTCAGCTGTGTCTGAAAGTGAGAGGGTGGTCTGTGTCTCAAGGTCTGCCCAAGCTGCCTCATCATCTGTGATTATAAAATCACAGTCCTGGTGGATGTCTGGCTCTGCGTCTGTCAGCTGCTCTGAATCGGTACTCGCATCTGAGCGGGATCTGAATCTGGCTCTATAGTCCTCGACCGTCTCTATTTGTATACTCTCGCCCTGGACGCGAAAGTACACCTTCCCGCTATCATGATCAGTCACCGCCTTGGCTGTGGCCAAGAACGGACGACCAAGGATGATGGGGGTATCGGTCACTGACTCAGGGATCTCCATGTCCAACACTACGAAGTCCACGGGGAATTGCAGGCCCTGAATAGTGACGATAACGTCTCGTAATAACCCCTTCGGCCTCTTGACAGATCGATCAGCGAACTGAAGGACTGTCCTGCTCTGTCGAAGAGTGCCCAACTCGAAGCGGTCGAGAAGGGCTGCCGGAAGAAGGTTGATCGACGATCCGCTATCTAGAAGAGTACGGTCGAACCACTGCTCACTAATCTGGCATCTGACATACGGGGCCCCTGCATCTGGCCTCTTGGCTGGCAGTCGGTTCTGGATCGCAAAGCACGTGGCTTTGGTCAGCACATGGATCTCTGAAGTGTGGTTCCTCCTCCTCCTCCTGACTGTAGTCCTCTCTCTCAAAGATCTCTGGAGAAAGGGGATGTGCTGCAAAGCCTCCTGGAGGGTCAGCTGAATGTGAAACCGATCTATCATGCTCTGGCTGAACTCCTCAAGCTCTCTCTTTTTTGGATCATTTTTCTTCCCCTTCCCCATCTGAAGGGCTCTAGGGAAGGGGATCACTGGGTCCTTCTCAGATGAAGGACTAGGAAAAGGTCTAGACGGTTCAAGGACCGGATCCACACATACATCATGCACCACAGTGGGACCAAAAGAAAGTAAACCTTTTCCTTTATTCATAGCAGAATTCTGAGATACATGGACACGAGGAAAAACTACATCTCTGTCTCTACAAATACCGGTGGCCTCAGTACCACCACGGGCTGGCTGCTCTGCTGTTGCTGAAGGTAGACGTCGCGCGGCATCAGTACCGCGGGCTGGCTCGGCTGCATGGGTGGCATCAGTACCACCTCCTAGATCTGGTGAAGCGGCGGCCTCAGTACCGCCGGTGGGATCAGCATCCTTGGTGGCCTCAGTACCACCGTCATCGTCTGGAGCGGCCTCAGTACTGCTCTCTTCCTCCTCCTGTGGCGCCTCGGGATGGTGCTCAGATGAGGCGCCGCCGCCTGCTGGGGTCCTACCGCTCCTAAGTGTGACAAAATCAGCATCAAATAAATCCGAAGATGTATCATCAAATGGGTCACTAGGAGTGGCTGACTCAGTATGTACTACCTGCTCAGACTTCCTCTTGAGGCTGTTCGGATTGGGCTCTATCTGGGCTGGTATGGCGACCTTCCCTCTCACCAGGTCCCGCATCTCCTGGCGGAACTCGTCCATCTCCCGTCTGAATGTGGCCTGCTGGTCCGTGAGGAGGCGGGCGATATCATCCAAAGCGGGGCTCTCGTGGGAGCCCGACGGGTGGCCTCTCTGTGGTTGAGGCTGCTGGAACTGCTGTGATGGGTAAGAGGGGTAGGATGGAGGGTGCTGCTGGTATCCCTGGTGAGCCTGCTGCTCACGTCTCCAAGGTTGTCCCTGCTGCTGATAGGGACGCGGACCGTAGGATGACTGCTGCTGATACGCTGGGGGCTGCTGCTGCAGCTGGTGCTGGTCTCTCTGATGGGAGTACTGCCCTCCCTGTCCTGACGGCTGCTGCTGGGGCTGGGCACCACCACTCCCCCACCTGAATCCGGGATGGTCTCGTCGGATCCCAGGCTGGGGACGGTCGTACCAGATCCCGTTGACATCCATCAACGGCTCGGCATCAAAGGGGGCTGGCGGGAGTACTGCCAGAGGCTGGTCCGGCTGGTAGACCACCATCTGCATCTCTGGAGATGGTGGAGACTGGTAGGTGGGATGCGGCTGCTGGTACGGCTCCGCCTGTACAAGGTGAACCTGTCTAGGCTGCACTGGGGTGCTGGAGCGCTGGGACGAGCTGCTGCTGCTGCCGGCGTCGCCTCGCGACTGAAGACGGGGCTGAGAAGCCGTCTGTGCCTCCTGGAGACACATGAGCTGTGTCTTCATGTCGCTCAAGACCTGTGCCATCTGATCCATCTGCGCTATGCTCTGGCACTGCTTCTTCTCTATCAGCTCCATGCGGTCCAACTTCTCGCTGATGATGCCCATGTCCGCAGCTGACGACTCTAACTGTGCTGCTGCTGTGGCTGCGGACGAACTGGAAGGACCTGCATCTACCCGTGCTATCCTCTGATACTGCACGGGTCCTGGCTGATGTGGCTGGGTCTTCTGAGTATAGAGCCGGGTCTGGGACATAACCATGTAGTTCTCTGCCATCTCCTCAAAAATAGCCCAGACCTGGTCGTGGTCCTTGGCGAAGTAGGACCCGCCACAAGAAGCATTCACCAGGCCCTGTAGCTCTGGTGACAGTCCGCTGAAGAAGCTCTGAACTAGGTTCGGCTTCGTGATGTCATGGTGCGGGAATCTGTCCAAAAGCTCTCTGAACCTCTCCCAAGCCTCGTGGAACTGCTCGTTGGGGAACATGGAGAAGTTACTAATCAGGGCCCTCGCTGCATTCGTCCGCCCGAGTGGATAGTACTTATTCAAGTACTCGGTGCGGAGCTGCTCCCAGGTATAGACGAATCTCCCCAAATGCTTCAGCCACGTGGCTGCTCTGTCTGCTAGTGAGAAGGGGAAAGCGATCATCCTGATCGTGTCCTGGTCCACATGTCTGTCGTGGACAGTGCTGCATATCATAAGAAACTCCTGGAGGTGGAGGTGGGGCTCCTCTGTAGCAAGTCCGTGGAATCGAGGAAGCATCTGCAATGTGTTCGGGGGGAACTTGAAGTCCCCCACGATAGCTGGAACCACCACCCAGTGGTGCATCAGTGTAGATCCGGGATTGTGTAAATCCCGCATCGGTCTCGGTGGTCCTGCTCCTCCTGCGGCTGCTGCCGCTGCGACGGCGGCCGCGGCTGCTGCTGCTGCTGCGGCTCGTGCCTGTGCATCTGCATCCGGGATGTCCTCGGGCTCGCTCTGCTGATCTCGCTCTGCTCTGAGCCTCTCCAATTCTCTCCTCATCTCTATCATGAAAGCTCCCTGATCGCGGAGCTGCTGCTGAACCGTATCAAGTGATGCGATCAGGGTGGAGTTGATCGCTCCCTGGTCTAGTACAATATGCTCTGGTCTACGGGAGTGATCGTCAGAACTGCCTGCTCCGGCCATCTCAACGTCTGCAAAATCAAATGAGCCCAACTCAGGTGCTGTCAAGTGTATCAATCTCTCCTCGGGCTCGTGTCTCTCAGGAAGGTCAGAAAGGGGATCGAGGGGGAACAGGGTGGAGTCGTACTCGGGCTCGGAGAGCGGGTCTGAGCTCTCGCGAGCCAACCTAGATGATGAGGTAGACGCGCCCGAAAGCGGTGCAGCCAGAGGCTGCCTAAGAGACCGTCTACCCATCATCTTGATCTAGCGAGTAGGGCGGATGAGATCTGGAAAAACTATGATCTGAAAACAAACCCCCGGTTCACCAACGCAACGCGAGCTAAAGACCGTGAAAGTTCGGTCAAATTATCTTGTCGATTTTATTTTGGTGAACACACAAATATCAGAGCGCTTACGTGACCTGTTAGGATATCCGCTGCTAACCCCAACCGACTGTCCCGCACGGAAGAGTCGGTAGTCAGTCGAGTTTAGCAACGGGGGGCTCTACCTAGTGTTCGGGTCACTCTCTCGCGCATACAAACCAAGCAATGAGGGGGTTGCTCTCCCCAAGACAGAATTTTTAGGGTGAGCGAGTTTTAAGGTCAATAGTCTTAGCAGTCCCAATTTTATGGTTACACTTTTTAGGTATTTTTCAAAGCAAACAAAACGCCTAACGAATTTTTCGATTCTCCTGGTTATTAAGTCAAAAACAGGGGGGAGAAGTCGAAAAAGCCGATGCACGAGAAATCAATGATGCATGCAAAGTCAGAAATGCGTACCTTGCTCCAGCTCTCTACATGCAATATGATCCGCGCATAAAATAAAGACAGAAATTAAACTAAGCTAAATGATGCAGCGGGAAGCCGAGTCCTAGACGAGCAACTTCTAGCGAAGAACCGTCTAACCGGTCACCGACCTCCAAGCCAAAGGGTCCGGTCTTGGCTCGTCCCTCCCCTGCCCGACAAATCGGGGGTAGGAGTAAGCGCTTTACAGGACGAGCTACGGCACGTAGGCTACGGAGGCTAGCGAGTCGGTTATTTTTATTATTTATTTTAAGTAGGTCCAATTACGGTTCTATAGGAACAGATATGCCTTAAGTGTGTGGATCCTACTCAATTACGTCACAATCACCAGAAAGTCCTAAATCTAGGGGCTCGACAAAAACCGCGAAAATTCGGAAAATGACAGTAAGAAATAAAAAGAAAGCCGCGAAGAAAACCGCGAAAAACCGCAAGTCCTAATGGGTCCCCCGAGCACACCGGTGCTCGGCGAAACAGACCCGCTACGGTCGCAAGTCCACAAAGTCCAAGAGTGTCCTGAGTTATTACAATTAATAATGAAATGAAATAAAACTATCCTAATACCTCACCCACTCAACTCTCTCCTCTCGCTCTCTCCTGCGGCTTCGTAGAGAAAGAAGCCGCCTCCAAGTGCCGCGGCTGCACCGGCTCCTCGAAAGTAGCCTCCGCGGTCCTCGGGCCCTCGCAAGACAGAGAAAAGAAAAGTGGTCAGACCAATAAAATTAATCAAATGATAAAGAAAAGAAAATAAAAATAAAAGTGAGGATATATATGCAAAAATGGAAAATAAAATAATCACACAAAATAAAACAAAAACAAAAATAAAAGAAAATCAAAATAAAACAAAATAAAACAAAAAGAAAATAGATACAAAAACCGCGAAAAGCCGCGAAAACAAAAACGAAAATAAAAACAAAAACACTACTAAGCCGTGCTCCCCGGCAACGGCGCCATTCTGATGAGCGACCCGAGCGAACGAGGTAAAGGTACAAAAACGGTCGTTGCGACCTCTATCACTCAGAGTCACTCAATCAAGAAAAATCAACCACTCAAAATAGGTCAAATCAATCAAAACAAAAACGAGAGCGGTCTAGCTATGGGATTAACCTGGTATAGCTCCTAGGGTCGAACACAAGGAGCACGGGTTGGCCAAAGGCCTACGAAGTAGTAAAAATAATATAAAAATAAAAGAAAAAGTTTTTAGTGGTTTTTAATAACTTTTATATTTTTTTTTTGGATTTATAAAATATGAAGAAAATTAAAGAACACAAAATCAAGCACACTTACACAATTTATTTAACACACCAAAAATCAAGCAAAAATTCAAGAAAAATGGTTTTTATGTTTTTTAAGTTTTTAAGTGTTTTTGGTGAATTTTTGATAATTTTCTAAGGTATATTTTATTTTCTAAAAATCAAACAGTGCTCAAAAGAAAGGGTACTGTCCAGCAAGGCCCAAAACCCAAAGATAAAATATCTAAGGATCTCAGAGGGCCCTGGAGGTAATTTTCCTGTATTCTAGAGAAAATAAGGAAAATTTGGGCACCAAAATTATTGTTTTTGGATTTTTGGATTATTTATTATAATTTTTATGAGTTTTTAAGGGTTTTTGGATTTTTAGGGTTTTTACTTAATGCAAAATAGCCAAAATTGGCTAGAAAATCAAACAACACACAAGAAACAGTAACTAATTTTTTTAGAATTTTTGGGGGTGATTTTATATTTTTTTGGGATTTTTAAACCTAGACAGTAGCTAAAAAGAAGGTTTTTGAATTTTTAAAAATACTAAATAAAATCAAAAATGTCCTCAAAAATTCTCAAAAATCCAACAACATGGCAGGAGCCATGTGTCAAATTTTCATCGAATTTGGAGGTGGTTTGATATTTATTCAAAAATCAAAAAGGGGGCACTGTGCACAGGGACTGAAGTGCAAATACACAAAGCTCTGGGGGTCCAGGTGCAATTTGCCCAGCAAATCACGCACGTGGCGCGTGCCTGGGGCACTCAGGGACCTTCTGGTAATAAAAACCAAGTTCCTGGACCTTTTGGTAACTCGTACCAAAAGTCCAGGGGCTTGGATGCAAATATCCCACTAAAATCCGCACATGCGTGAATAAAAGGCTCACAGGGGCACAAATGCAAATACCAGAAAGTATCTTTTCATTCAATAACCCAACAGAACTACAGGATAAAAATGCAAATAACCCAAACAAGCACGTGGCGAAGCACGTGAGATCACATACACAGGGGTATAAATGCGAAACTAAGCAAGCACGAGGTCCAAGATGCAAATTACCCTACGTAAATAAAAGACTTAAAATATTTACAGGACTAGAAACTAAAGACTCAAACTACGAGGGGGCCTAAGTAATTTACCCCTTATTAAGTCGACGGCTGGATGAGCGCCACGTGGAGGATCCAACGGTCGCGAACGGCGGGCGCTCCTCTCTCTGCTCTGTCTTGGGCCGATCGACGGTCCAGAGGGGGACACGTGGGAGATCTAGCGGTTCAGGTGCTGTGCCTTCTCTCCTCTGCTCTGACGGTCCGGATGACGCCTCGAATCGATCAACGGCTGCTGCTCCTCGAAGAACGGACGATCAAGATAGAAACTGGAGCGGAGGGTCTAATCGGACGGTGCTGGAGGTCCCTCAAAGAACAGGTGGCCGGCGAGGTTCGCCGGCCTCGTGCGCGGGCTGGGGGCCTCCTCAGCTGCCTCCAAGGATCGGAGACGATAGGCGATGGCGTCCCGCAGCTGCTGGTAGCTTCAGATGGCCCAGCCGAGCCCTGGAGGGGCTCAGGCGAGGCCGGCGGCGAAAAGCTCCTGGCTTGAATGTGAGGGGGCCTCAGATGGCTCCCTTTTGACCTGCAAAGCGAACCAAAAGCTTCGCGGGTCGAGGGCAAAGTGCCTCGACCCGATGAAGCAGAGTGAAGGTGGTCTGTGGATCGGGACGAGCGAGCTCCGGCGAGCGGAGGACGGTGGAGCTCGAATCCCAGCTCCGGGGCGAGCTGGGTTGAGTGAAAGGGCGAAGAACGTGCGTGGGGGCGAGGCGTTGGTGACAGTGCGTTCCGATGATCGAGATGATGGACGATATGGCCGGAATGAGCGGAATACGTCGGAGATATAAATTGGGCGAAACAGGAAATTAAGCCAAATAGGCGAGCTAAACGGCTACCTGGGTGGAGCGGAAGACTGGGCTGGAGCTGAGCTAGCTCCCGGTCGTCGCCTCGAAGGGTGTCACTGCCTGAGGCTCGAGCTCCGGTCGAGTGGCGGAGCACGGCGGCGCAAAGCTGCCGGATCAGTGACCGGCCACCTCCTCCTCGCTGCAACACCGGCAAACGGGAGCTGTCACCTCGCTGGATGCGATGGAGGTCACGGGAGTGAGAGTGGGGAGCCAAAGATGAGAGTGGAGTGCGGCGGAGCTCAGGTTATATAGTGTGGAGGGTCCGGCAAGAAGGGTGCGGGTAGGGCGAGCTGGTGCGCGGATCCCAAGGCGAAAGCTCCGGCGAGGCTCTCGGATGTGACGTGATCATTGCGGACCCGGAGTTGGGGTGAAAGGGATTCGGGTCATCAAGAGAAAAATCCGAGAACATGGGTCGGGCGAGCGGACCCGGGCTCTGGTGGTCCTGGGGGAGGTGTTGACCGGGGGTCAACAATCCCCCGTGGACCAATCAGAGCCCGCCAAGGCTTAAATTTTTATTTGATTTTTTTGGGCCTTTAAATGGCCGATTTTTCAAAAACTTAAAACATGAAATATTTTTAATTTATTTTTTTCTATTTTTTTGTGATTTTTAATTAATTTTTGGAAATAAAAATAAGGTATATACATAGTATAGCTATACATAGGTATAAATACAATATATTGATTTTTGATTTTTGATTTTTAATTAGTTATTTTTATACATTTTTATTCCTATTTTATATTTTATTTATTTATAGAATAAAATGAGGAATAAAAGGCTATTTTTATTTTATTTTTATTATTTATATACATAGGTGAAATAAATAGATATATACATTTATATACATGGTATATGTACAATATGTCTTTGTATTTTTAATTTTGTAATTTTTATTTGATTTTTGTTTTAATTCTTTTTATTTATTTTATGTACAATATGTAACATGGAATATTTACAAAAAGTTTTGAAAATAAATGACTTTATTTACAAGGTGAAATAAGTAAAGGGTAATGATCTATGTACATGGTGAAAGGTTCTTTTTGGATTTTTGATTTTTAAGTTTTTATTTTGTTTTTATACTTTAAAAATAGGTACAAATATTTACAAATATTTACAACATATTTTTGGGTGAGGAAAATATATATGATTTATTTATTTACAAATATTTACACATGAGCCCCTATCTCCCTCTACTTGGCTTTTATGCGGTCAGGCCCATGCTGAGCCCTCCCTTGGGTTAGGTTGCTCAATATTTATTCTAAATATTTCCCTCTTTTTCTTTTTCATCTTTATTCTTTTATTTTTGCACAAAAACATGCTAATTATCTATATTTACAAACATGCATGCTTTTGCTAATTTTTCCTATTTACACATATCTACATGCATTTGCATAGGTTTTTGTAGCTAAAATATAAGAATAAAGAGTGATGAATGGGTATTCATCACTCACTATCTAGGAGTTGACTCTTTATGTAAACCTAACCTAGGACTCTACCTATATAAGGGATTCTTAGGTCCTCTTTCTTTTTATTGAATACTTAATCTGGACTTCTACTTGGTATCAGAGCCAATCCCTCCACTCCCACCCTCACCCACCATCTGCCACCTCTGCCCCGACCACCACCCTCAACCCCGATCTCCATCGGCCACAACCCATTCCTTCTCTATCACACAACATATCCCTTCACCCAATCACGCCCATCCCCTTCTCCATCGCACATCCCCTATCTCCATCGCACATAGTCCCCGTGTTGTAAATAAGACTACCAGTGCATATATTAAACAGTAAATCATCGGATCCAAATGAATTAACAGAGAAACAAAACCGAATAAGATTATAACAATCGTATGTTTCCCAATCATTATCCGATTATAATATGCAAACGTGAACCGATTAAAAGAACAGAAACATAATCACGGGCATGATCCAGAAAGGGTAAAGCTATAAACATATTGCGGCAACCAAAATAAAATAAAGATCAGCTTAGAAGTCACCGAAGCGTCCATGAAATGGACTGTCCTTAGAGAAGATATCGCTCCCACAATACCGGTGCGTAAAGTACTGGCGATCTGCTCCCAGGATACGACGGCTCACGATCGTCGTCGGCGCACACCAACGGGATCATCCTCGATTGTACCTCAGAGAACTACAGCCGAGAGAGGAAGAAGAAAACGTTCGTCCGTGAGAGGAAGAATCAGAAAGAGGGAGACGGCGTGAGAGAGGTTTTTCTTGCGAGTGTAAAAAAAACCGTGTCGAGTGAGGGATATATATAGAGGGAGGGGCTCGCGTGCCCTATCGCGCGGTTACCTTTTGTTTCCGAAAATGCGTCCCTAAAACGCAACCTTTCGGATCCCAAAAATCGCGTCCATAATGGCGAGTTGAATTCCCATTTAAGTCGACTTACCAAATTAATCGTGTGATTAATTTAATCGACTTACCAAATGAAACCCGCAGCAAAAGTATCGAGATCCGAGATCCGAATTGACTCTCCCGAGCCCGAGCCCGAGCCCGAGCCCGAGCCCGAGCCCGAGCGGAGCGGAGCGCGCGCGCGCGTGTGGTCCTCCATTCCTCCTCTCTACTATTGCTACAAGAGCTTGGAGTGTAGACTCATATATAAGTCCACCAAAAGTTTAGATCTCCAAGGTATGGTACTAAACTTCCACCCAAACTCAACCATGTTTCAAATTTGGGAATTCCCACTTTCCCTCCAAACCATTTGGTTTCCTAATTGAAACCAAATCAATACCAAATTGTACTTAATAGGTTTTCCAATTAAAACCTATATATACAATTTTAATACAACAATCCCCCACGAATTCACCAATTTGAAAAAGGGATTCAAAAGGATTTAAAAGACTTCTTTCGGTTGCCCACACTTTGCTTTCAGTAAAGGTACCTTCCGGTTTGAACCTCTACCTGAGTTTACTACTTTTACTTTAACAGGAACGAAGTGAACTACGTCTTGAACTTCAGACCTTGGTGTTAAAGTATATGGTAGAAACAACAAAGCGTTGTTCTTGGTACAATCTTCAGGGTTGGTGCTCTTAAAGGCCATGCACCCTTATCCTGTTTCATGAGTGTGTTCAGGAAAGACCCTCTTCCTTTAGCTGCGGCCCACAGTAACACTCACATAGGTGGCGTTCTTCAAGGATGCACTGCTAACATCCTGCCCAAAGGCTTGAACCCATTCAGAGCCTACGCTCTTCCTAAACTTGCAGCTTAAATGGCACTCAGGCTTCCAGGGATAAGACACTCATGCTTACGCATTAAAGTTAGAGTGCCAACCAGTTCTCCATACAGCTTGTTATTACCACATTGAACCTACTTTGTGGGATCTCCACTCAGATAGGTTGGGTTGCTACTATAGAGGAACTCCCAATGGGTCTCAGTCCCATCCCAAGCCTAGACTTTAGGACTAAAGATCTATCAAGTCCCTTAGTCAACAGATCTACCGTGTTGTCTTTGGATCCAACAAAATCCACAGCCAACACTCCTCGAGACACCAAATCCCTTAACGTCTTAAGTCTGATTTGTATGTGTCTCCTTGTTTTCTGATTGAACTTTGAACTCTTGATCTTGGCAATTGTGGTCATATTATCACAATGTACCGAGATCGCAGGAACAGGCTGACCTGCCATGGGAATCTCAGACAGAAGTTCCCTTAGCCATTCAGCCTCAATTCCAGTGGTGTCCAAAGCACACAGCTCGGCCTCAAAAGTGGATCGAGCTAGAATGGTCTGCTTCACAGACCTCCAGGAGACTGCACCGCCTCCAAGGGTAAATACATACCCTGTAACACCATTACTCCCAGACTCCTCTATTTTCCCTATCCAGCTTGCATCACTGTATCCTTCTAGTACAGATGGATGTCTACCATAATGCAAACTAAGGGAAATAGTTCCCTTCAAGTACTTCAGTACTCGATCCAGAGCCTCCCAGTGAGTACGGTCAGGACAGCTAGTGTATCTACTCAGCTTTGCAATCGAGAATGAAATATCAGGTCTCGTGCAATTTGCAAGATACATTAAACTTCCTATCACATGTGAATACCTTAGCTGGGCTATAGGTACTCCACTTTTATTCTTAAACAGCGTTTTGGATGAATCATAAGGAGTGCTTACAGCTTTGCAATCTTGATATCCAAATTTCTCAAGTACCTTCTCAACATAGTGAGATTGAGAAATTACAATCCCATCAACTGACCTTGTCAGTTTGAGACCCAAGATCACATCAGCAACACCCATGTCCTTCATCTCAAACTTGCTACTCAAGAAAGCCTTAGTCTCATTAATAATCCTCATATGTGATCCAAACAACAATATGTCATCAACATATAGGCACAAGACAATACACTCATCACCTTTCACCTTGGAATAAACACACTTGTCGGATTCATGAACCTTAAAGCCACATGACAAAATAGTCTTTTCAAATTTTTCATGCCACTGCTTTGGTGCTTGTTTCAATCCGTAAAGGTATTTGACAAGCTTGCAAACCTTTCCCTCATTCCCAGGAGTCACAAGCCCATCAGGTTGATCCATATAGATCTCTTCCTCAAGATCGCCATGCAAGAAGGCGGTCTTCACATCCATCTGGTGGATAGAGAGATCATATACAGATGCCAATGCTATGAGCATCCGGATTGTGGTCATCCTAGTCACATGGGAATAGGTATCAAAATAATCGATACCTTCCTTTTGCCTAAAGCCCTTGGCAACTAATCTGGCTTTGTACTTTTCAATTGATCCGTCAGGTCTAAGCTTTCTCTTAAACACCCACTTGCACCCAATGGTAGAGCACCCTTTGGGTAAATCAACCAACTCCCAAGTTCCATTAGCCATAATGGAATCCATCTCAGATTTGATGGCTTCCTTCCATTGTTTTGCTTCAGACGAAGCCATGGCTTCCTTGTAACTTGGTGGATCACCCTCGATCTGGTAGACAACGAAGTCGCTACCCAGATCCTTGGCTATCCGAGGTCTTTTACTCCTCCTTGGCTCATTCTCTTCAGAAAGTTCATTGGGTTCAGGTTGAGTCTCAACCCCCACATTCGATATCCTTTCCACTTGATCTGGAATAGATCCTGATGTGGAGGCGCCCTCAATGGTCAGATTCTGAGGAATCCCAGTCTTCAATGGGAAGACATCCTCAAAGAAGGTAGCATCACGGAGTTCAACAATAGTGTTGACATCTATGCCCGGTATTTAGGACCGAATTACCAAGAACCTATATGCATAGCTATTTTCTAGGTAACCTAAGAAGACCGCATCAACAGTTTTAGGACCAAGTTTCTTTCTCTTGTGTTCTGGGACTAAAACCTTAGCGAGACAGCCCCACACTTTGAGATATCTTAGACTCGGTTTCCTATTTTCTCCAAAGTTCAAAGGGACACTTTTCCATATGTCTCGGAGGAACCCTATTCAGAATATGGCAAGCCGTATTCAAGGTTTCTCCCCACATATAGGTTGGAAGTCCAGAACTCTGTAGGAGAGCATTGATCATGTCAGTTAAGGTTCTATTTTTCCGTTCTGCTATCCCATTTGATTGCGGTGAATATGGGGCCGTAACTTCATGAACTATGCCAAATGATTTGCATTGTTCATCAAATAAGTTAGAGGTATATTCACCTCCTCTATCTGACCTAAGGCGTTTAAGCACTTTTCCTGTTTGTGTCTCAGCCTCATTCTTAAAGATAAGAAAATTCTCTAAGGCTTCATCCTTGGTTTTCATTAAATATACTTGGCAGTATCTACTCCCATCATCTATATAGGTGATAAAGTATTTCTTATTGTCTCGGGTCAACACACCATTAAACTCACAGATATCCGTGTGCACTAGATCCAAGATCTCACTATCTCTAGAGACAGACTGAAAAGACTTCCTAGGTGTCTTAGCTTGCACACATATCTCACATTTTTGAGTTTTATCAATAGTTTGTTTAGGGATCAATTCTAAATTCATCATTCTTTTAATTGAATTTAGATTTACATGTCTCAATCTACCATGCCACAGATCACAAGATTCTAGATTATTCACAACATGAGACACAGAACTAGAACATTCAGTACTCAAAACATTCATTTCATTAATGTTTACTGAATCACATCTAATTCTAAATAACAAATCAAAGCCAGCCAAATAGCCTTTTCCATAAAAGACACCATGTCTCAGAATAACAACTTTATTACATTTAAAGTTTAATTCAAAACCATTTCTAACTAAGATAGAGCCAGATAACACATTCTTCTTGATGTCAGGAACATGCAGCACCCTGTGCAACGTCCAGACACGTCCAGAGGAGAACCTCAAGTTGACTTGTCCTGACCCTTGCACCCTGGCCGCAGAATCGTTCCCCATCTTCACAGTCCCACCGTTGCAGGTCTGATAAGAATAAAACAATGTTCTGTCAGAACATATATTTACATTGGCTCCCGTATCCACGAGCCACTCATTTGGATCATGGATACTGTATAGTTCAGGTTTTACAGAGACATACCCCTCGCTAGCTGATTGCAGGCTTGAGCACTCGGGTATAAGGTACTAAATAGGTCGTTGTGACCCAAGCGATCAAGCGCGGACAATCAAGAAAAATAGACCACTAATAATAGACAAAATCGATCAAAAACGCAAAAGCGGTCTCGCTATTGGATTAACCTGGTATAGCGACCAGGGTCGAACTCAAGGAGCACGGATTGGCCTTTCGGCCTACAAAGTAATAAAAAGGAATAAAATAAAAGAAGAAAATATTTTTAGTGGTTTTTAATTTATTTTATATTTTTTTGGATTTTTAATGTATTAAGAAAATAAGAAAAGTAAACAACCACACATTTCAATAAATTATTAAATGCACTAAAAATCAATCAAAAATTCCAACAAAAATATTTTTATGTGTTTTACGATTTTTAATGTTTTTGGTGAATTTTTGAGAATTTTCTGATGTTTATTTAATTTTCTAAAAATCAAACAGTAGCTGAAATCAAAGGTACTGTCCAACCGAGCTAAAAAGGCCTAGATAAAATATCTAAAGCCCCCAAATTAGCTGGAAGGTAATTTTCCTATAAAGAGAATTAAACAAGGAAAATTTAGGTACCTATTTTATTATTTTTGAGTTTTTGGTTTAACTACTAGAATTTTTATAAGTTTTTAAGTGTTTTTCAATTTTTAGTGGTTTTCAGTACTGGAAAATAGCCAAAATTGGCTAGAAAATCAAACACAACAAAAGGGACAGTAGACAATTTTTTTTGTAATTTTTAGACACTATTTAATATTTTTTTGTGATTTTAAAAGTTAGACAGTGAAGAAAATAGAGGTTTTTGAATTTTTAAAAATAACAAATGAAAACAAAAATGTCCTAAAAAATCCTCGAAAATTTTACACCATGGCAGGAGCCATGTATCCAATTTTCGTTGGATTTGGAGGTAATTTGCTATTTTATTCAAAAATAAAGAGAGGGTACAGTGCACAGGGACCAAAGTGCAAATACCCAGGAGTCTGGGGGGTCTGGTGCAATTAACCCAGCAAAACACGCGCCATGCGCGTGCCTGGGGCACTCAGGGACCCAAATGCAATAAAAATAAGTTCCAAGGACTTATTGGTAACAGGTACCAAAAGTCCAAGGGCTTATCTGCAAAATACCCACAAATATCACGCACATGCTCAAATAAACCACGCACAGGGGTATAAGTGCAAATAAGTAAGAACTTTCATTCAACTAATAACAACCAGAACTACAAGGGCATGAAATGCAAAACACCCAGAAAATCACGTGTCGAAGCACGTGTCACGTCACATACAGGGGCATCTAAGCAAATAAAAGCAAGTACCAGGGTCTCTATGCAAATAACCCTAAAACTAAACAACTAAACTCAATATTTACAAGACTAAAAACTAAATAAAAGAAAAGATAGGGCCTAAGGGTAAATTACCCTTTATTACGCGGATTGCAGGATGAACGCCACATGTCTGATCAAGCGGTCGAGGGCGACTGGGGGTCCAATGCTGCTCTCCTCGGGGTGATCCAACGGCGGGGTGATGGCCACGTGTCTGATCAAACGGTCGAGGACGCTCAGAGGCTACACCCCTCACTGGACCGACGGCTGCGATCGACTCTCCTCTGATCTGACGGTAAAGGCAGCTCCAGGGATGAACGGCCCAGATGACACCTGGAGCGGGAGGACTGATCGAACGAAGGAGGAGGATCCTCTAAGAACAGATGACCGGCGAAGTTCGCCGGCCCGGTGGCTTCGCTCCGGGGCTCCTCTGCTGCGCCTGAAGGTCGGAGAAGCTCCGCAAGGGTGTCCCGCAACTGGTAGTGGGCTCTGATGATCCAGCCGAGCTCTGAGGAGCTCGGGCAAGGTCGGCGGAGCTGTGCCTCCTGCCTGAATGACGAAGGGCCTCAGATGGCCTTTGTTCGACCTGCAAAGCAATCCAGAAGACTCGCGGGTCGAGGGCAAACTGCCTCAACCCGGTTAGGCGGACTGACGGTGGTTTGTGGGTCGATATGGCGAGCTCCGGCGAAGGGGGTAGACGGAGGAGCTCGACTCCCAGCTCCTGTGCGAGCTGGGTTGGATGGAGGGGTGAAGAAGGTGTGCGGGAAGATGGCGAGGGCTATGGCGATGCCCGATGATCGAATGGTGGTCGGAAGCGATGGGAATCGACGATGGACGACGGCAGAGCGATTTGGGGGTAAATGAAAATCAGCTAAAAAGAAAGGCCTACAAGGTTACCTGGGTGGACGAAGAGACTGGGGAGGAGCTGGGGAAGCTCCTGGTCGTTGCCTCGAGGAGCGTCTCCCTCCAAGGCTCGGTGCTCCTGCTGGTGGTTGAGCAGCGGCGGCGTAGCTCGCCGGATCGATGGTCTCTCCTCCTCTCCTCGCTTCGACAGCGCCGGACACGAGCTGTCACTCTCGCGCACTCACTGGAGCTCACAGGTGAAGGATTCGAATGGCCAAAGATAGGGAATTAGGGTGGCGGAGCAACGGCTATATATGGCTAGGGGTCCGGCTAAGAGAGGTTCGGGCAAGCTTGTCGGAGCACGGATCCCCATAACCCACCCCGGGCGTGGGTCAGGGATGATCATTGATGGATTAGGACCCGGGGTTTTGGGTTTTGGCGATCGGATCATGACGCAATAAATGGGAGAACATGCGGGTCGGGCGCAGAATCCGGCTCTGGTGGTCCTGGGGGGAGAGTTGACCGGGGGTCAACATCCCCCGTGGACCAATCAGAGCCCGCCAATTATTCCGATTTTAACCATTAAATAACACATAGAAAATGATCGAATTTCACAAAACTCAAAACATGAAATATTTTTATTTTATTTTTTTCTATTTTTTTGTGATTTTTAATAAATTTTTAGAAATAAAAAAAAGGTACTTACATTATATAGCTATATATAGGTATATGCACAATATAGGCTTTTTAATTTTTGATTTTTTTAATTGTTATTTTTATGCAATTTTATTCCTATTTTATATTTTATTTATTTTCATTATAAAATAAGGACTAAAAAGATATTTTAATTTTATTTTTATTATTTATATACATAGGTAAAATAAATATATATGTACATTTATATACATGGTATATGTACAATATGTTTTTGTGTTTTTAATTTTTCTATTTTTATTTGGTTTTTGTTTTGATTGTTTTTATTTTATTTATTTACACTATATAATATAGAATATTTACAAAAGATTATAAAAATTAATTTTATTTATTTATAAGGCTAAATAAATATGTATGTGAGTCTATGTACAATGTGAAAGTGATATTTTTGTTCTTTTTGATTTTTCTCTTTTATCTTGTTTTTATACTTATGAACAAGTATCTACAAGTATATTTTAGGCTATTTTTGTGAGGAAAAAAATATTTTTATTTATTTACATAAATATTTACACATGAGCCCCTATCTCCCTCTACTTTGGTTTTTATGCGGTCAGGCCCATGCTGAGCCCTCCCTTGGGTTAGGTTGCTCAATATTTATTCTAAATATTTCCCTCTTTTTCTTTTTAATCTTTATTCTTTTATTTTTGCAAAAAACATGTTAATTATAGGTTTTACACAATGCATGCTTTTGGTAATTATTTGTATTTACACATATCTACATGCATTTGCAAAGGTTTTTGTAGCTAAAATATAAGAATAAAGAGTGATGAATGAGTATTCATCACCCCCCTATACTTAACTTTGCTAGTCCCTTAGCAAACACTTATTTGAAAAAGAAGTGAAAAAGAAAGAAAGAAAAAGAAAAAGAGGATGTACATGGATCAAGGTTGATTATTAAACTTGCCTTCATTAAATTGGGGTATGGAGCTCGATCAGATCTTTGGATTATTAATGTGTCGGAACCTTATTTGGACCTAAGTTTAAAACTCAACAGCCTCTAAGTTCCACTAATCTATAATCAAGACTCTTCAATGCTCTAGATCAGAACAAGTCATCAATCACAAACCCTGAAGACCGTGAATCTTTTCTTGTCCTGTGAAGGTGAGGTCTAAGCTCTCCACCTCAGAAATGGTAACTTGACAACCCTCCCCAACAAGGTAACTCTATGACCTCAATCTGGCCACTCTTTCCTCGAGGAGCGGGGTATTCCCTTCTAAGTTCAAGTTCAACTGGCTCAAGAAGAGGAGGAAGAAGAGAATGGGTCAAGGCCAGTGTAGCCAAGTACCCTTGGGAGCTTAACCAGTGTAGCCAAGTCTCCCTGCTGCAAGCTACATCAGATGGATCATGAACTCAAGCTTTGCTTATTGCACTCTATATACATACTCCGGTGGGATTATCATTTTCTATCAGACCCACCACTTTTTTGGAGTTATTTTCTTTTTGCACACATTTTTTTTCAAGTGCATCTGTACAACATATACATGTGCAGCATATATACAAGGAGTTTTTCCTCTTGAGCCAGTAGACTATCCCTCTTTTGAAGCTTTATTGCAACCCACAACTCCCGTCGTTAGACCTCATGGCAACCAGACCAAGTTGAGACGCACTTCCTTCACTAAAAGAAGAAGAGAGGTTCCGCCTAGAAGTACTACCCTCATATGCTACCCCAAGTCAAAGAAGACTGCCTCCTCACCACCTCATCCGTGGAGAGCTCGGTGCATAGTGCTGGTGTCCAAGTAAAGCCATAATCTATATGAGTCATGTGTTGTTGTTAAGTGCTCTACTTAGGCTCATTGAGATGACATGTGATCATAGCCTAGTGGACTCAAAGAATTAAGTCACCATGGACCTGAAAAGCCTTAAACCTAAGCCCTATAAGGTTCCTCTTAGAAGTTAGGTGGATTAAGATCTTAATCAAGCTCCATTTCTCAATTTGATTCCAGGCTAGTTTAAATGTCAACTATCATCCAGAAAAACTATATACATATGTACAAAAGATGCTTATTTACACAAATTTTACAAACATGCAAAATTTTTGAAAAATGTTTGGAAATCATGAATGGATGATGCATGAAGTGCAAGTTTTGCAAAAAGATATTTACACACATTTACACAAGATTTTTGCAAACTTTTGATTTTCAAAACATTTTGGAAAAATTTTGTACTATATACATAATTTTGATAAGAAAATATTTACACAAGCTTTACACAAAAGATTTTTGAAATCATTTTTACAAAAATACTTTGTACAATTGCTATTTATGTGCAAATAAAAGAATGTTTATGTACATGAATTTTTTTTTTAATTTTTGTGATTTTTAGCCATTTTATTTATTAACACACTCACACAAAGTACGAGTTATGGCTAAAGTATATATGAAATATATACACACCCCCCTATACTTAGCTCGAACGATGTCCTCAGAGTCAAGAGCGATGAAGAAGACATAACTCGTGCTAGGTATAGAGAAGTGAAAAGAAAGGCTATATACAAAGAAGAAGACTGAAAAGTCAAGAGAAGTCTCAGGTCTTCCCCCTATACTTAGGATCAAATAATCCTAAGTATAGCAGGCTGTATACTAAGGGAAAACCGAGTGGAGAATGTACAGGGTCTACCCCCCTATACTTAGGGTGAAATATCCCTAAGTATAGGCAGCAAAACAGGGGTGGACAGAAGCAAAAGAAATACCCAAAAGGTCTCACATCCCCCCTATACTTAGGGTAAAGTGCACCCTAAGTATAGCATAATCAAAAGATGAAGAAAGGGATGTGGGACTAAGGAATGTAGTGATATGGACATCTGGATCTATAAAAGGCGGAAGATCAGTGAAACTCGGGCGTGAGATGCATTAGATGTGAGTCAAAGACCACATCTCACGCAAAATGAATAGGGGCAAGATCAGCGACCCGCGGCTCATGATCTAGAAATGGCTTGAGCCGCTGGCCATTCACTCGAAAGGTACTCTCAGAAGACAACTCAGATATGTCGATGCTACCGTTGTCGTGTACCTTTCTGACCAAGTAGGGTCCCTTCCATTTGCTCTGTAGCTTCCCTGGAAATAGCCGTAGCCTCGCATCAAACAGCCATACTCTCTGTCCAATCTCAAAATGCTTGTGGCTGATGTGAGAATCATGCCACTCCTTCACTCTCTCCTAATAATGTAGGCTGTTTGAGAATGCTGTATCTCTAAGCTCCTCCAGGGCGGCTAACTCTGCCCTCCTCTGGTCTCCCATACCATCTGAATCCATAAGAATATCTGTAATTGCCCAAAGTGACTTGTGCCTCAGCTCAACAGGTAAATGGCACGGCTTGCCATATACGAGGCGAAAGGGAGATGTGCCCAATGGTGTCTTGAAAGACGTCCTATATGCCCACAAGACCGAGTCCAAAAGCTGTGACCAATCCTTTCGATCAGGGCGGACGACTTTCTGCAATATAGTCTTGATCTCCCTATTCGACACCTCGGCTAGACCATTCGTCTGTGGATGGTAAGGTGTAGCAACACGATGGTCTATACCGAACTCGCTAGTAAGGGCCTTCACCTGGTCGTTGATGAAATGAGACCCCCCATCAGAAATCAAAACTCGTGGAACCTCGAACCGCGTGATGATGTGTTTCCTCAAAAATCTGCAAACTGTCCTCGCATCAGCGGCTCGGGCGGGGATAGCCTCGACCCAACGACTAACATAATCCACGGCCAACAGAATGTACTCAAATCCCTGACTTTTAGGGAATGGACCCATGAAATCGATGCCCCATGCGTCAAAAACCTCACAGAAGTGAATGGGTTGCATCGGCATCATATCACGCTGTCCACAAGTGCCCATCCTCTGACAGTCAGTACACCTCTTCACGAACTCATCTGAGTCCTTGAAGAGGGTAGGCCACCACAAGCCAGATTGGAGCACTTTCTGTGCCGTTCTCCTCCCAGAATGATGTCCTCCTGCCTCAAGCTTGTGGCAGTAAGTGAGGACGCTATGGTGTTCCTCCTGAGGAATACACTGACGCCAGACACTATCCCCTCCTTCGTGGTAAAGGATGGGATCCTCCCAATGGTAGGACTTGGCCTTCGCAAGGAAGGTCTCAAGCCTCTGCCTGGGCCAATCTTGTGGGACTTTCCCAGCAACGAGAAAGTTCACAATATCGGCATACCACGGGAGTGAGGCGATAGCAAGGATCGCCTCATCTGGGAAGGTATCTCGAATGGGATCAATTTGCTCAGACTCCTCAGGCTGCTCTAAACGGGAGAGATGATCCGCCACCACATTCTTGACTCCAGGCTTGTCCTTGATCTCAATGTCGAATTCCTGGAGTAGAAGGATCCATCTAGTAAGTCTGGCCTTGGCATCCTTCTTTGCCATGAGGTACCTGATGGCGGTGTGATATGTGTACAAAGTCACTCTAGATCCAATGATATACGATCGAAACTTATCTAGGGCGAACACTACGGCTAGCATCTCCTTCTCTGTGACCGTGTAATTCCGCTGGGCGGAATCCAATGTGCGGCTAGCGTAGTGAATGGCAAATGGAACTCCATCCCCCCTCTGTCCCAGCACTGCCCCTACGGCAAAATCGGAGGCGTCCGTCATGATCTCAAATGGGAGAGACCAATCAGGCGGCTGGAGGACAGGAGCCTCAATCACACACTGCTGGAGAGTCGCAAAGGACGAAAGACACTTGTCATCGACAAGGAACTCGGTGTCTTTCGTCAAGAGGTCAGTCAACGGTCGGGCAATCCTGCTGAAATCCTGAATAAATCTCCTATAAAATCCAACGTGCCCCAGGAATGACCGTAGCTGCCTCAAATTGGATGGCGGTGCGAGTTTTCTAATGACATCAACCTTGGTCGGATCAACCTCCGTTCCCCTGTTGGAGATGATGTGGCCAAGCACCGTCCCTTGAGTCACCATGAAGTGACTCTTCTCCCAAGATAGAACCAAATGGTACTCAATACATCGCTGGAGTACTCGGTCTAGGTAGTCAAGACAGGAGTCGAATCCGTCGTCGTAGACCGAGAAATCGTCCATGAAGACCTCCAAACACTCCCCTACCATGTCCGAAAAGATCGACAGCATGCACCTCTGAAAAGTCGCAGGGGCATTGCATAGCCCAAATGGCATGCGTCGAAAGGCATATGTACCGAAGGGACAGGTAAAGGTGGTCTGCTCCTGGTCCTCAGGAGCGATGGCCACCTGGTTGTAGCCCGAGTACCCATCCAGGAAGCAATAATGGCTCTTCCCTGCCAGTCTCTCAATGATCTGGTCAATAAAAGGCAGGGGGAAATGGTCTTTCTTGGTGGCCTGGTTGAGTCTACTGTAGTCAACACAGACCCTCCAAGAGGTGGGTACTCGTGTAGCAATCTCCTCTCCCGACTCACTGATCACAGTCGTGATGCCCGTCTTCTTGGGCACCACATGCAAGGGGCTAACCCCCTTGGAGTCGGAAATGGGATAAATAAAATCTGCACTCCACCATTTTGATATTTCCTTCATCACGACCTCTCTCAGGTTGGGGTTCAGCCGCCGCTGGAACTCTCGCGACGGCTTCGCCCCCTCCTCGAGATAGATATGGTAGGAGCACACTGATGGACTAATCCCATGGAGATCTGCTACGCTCCATCCGATTGCCTTGCGGTTCTTTTCAAGAACCCCCATCAAACGGGATTCTTGCTCTCCAGTCAGATCGGCGGAGATGATGACTGGGTACATCTCAGGTTCGCCCGCAAGGAACCGATACTTCAGCGAAGTAGGGAGCGGCTTCATCTCTGGACAGCTGGGCGCTGGCAAATCTGGCTGCGGAAGGAAATGTGTCAATGCTGCTAAGTCTGCCAAATCTGCCTGGGAGAAAGAAAGCGAACTCTCGCAAACTGGATCTGGAGAAGGCTGCTCAACTGTGCTGTCTCTGATCTGCTCTGCATCTACCTCCTCCTCATCTGTAGGCTCAGGTGGACTCAGGTCTGGCATCTGATCATCGCAATCTGCCCAATCAGACTCTGAATCCGAGGGATCTGCATCGAATACGGTGGCATCAGTACCACCGTCACTGAAAATCGTGCCGCGGTCAAGAACCGGCTCTGCTGCCTCTGTGGTATCCTGGACCAGGGCTGTGCTCTCCAAGCTCTCCTCTGCTATCATCTCAGCATCAGCTGTGTCTGAAAATGAGAGGATGGCCTGTGCTGCAGGATCTGCCCATGCTGCCTCATCGTCTGTGATCACAAAATCACAATCCTGGTGGATGTCTGGCTTGGCGTCTGTCAGCTGCTCTGAATCTGTTCTGGCCTTTGAGCGTGCTCTCTCTCTGGCTCTGTAGTCCTCGACCGTCTCTATTTGTACACTCTCGCCCTCGACGCGAAAGTATACCTTCCCGCTGTCATGATCAGTCACCGCCTTGGCTGTGGCCAAGAACGGACGACCGAGGATGATGGGGGTATCGGCCACTGAATCAGGGATCTCCATGTCCAACACTACGAAGTCCACGGGGAATTTCAGGCCCTGAATCGTGACGATAACGTCTCACAACAACCCCTTCGGCCTCTTGACAGATCGATCAGCAAACTGAAGGACTGTCCTGCTCTGTCTAAGAGTGCCCAACTCGAAGCGGTCGAGAAGGGCTGCCGGAAGGAGGTTGATCGACGATCCGCTATCCAATAGAGTCCGGTCGAACCTCTGCTCACTAATCTGACATCTGACATACGGGGCCCCTGAATCTGGCCTCTTGGCCGGCAGACGGTTCTGGATCGCAAAAAACGTGGCTTTCGTCAGCACATGAATCTCTGAAGTGTGGTTCCTCCTCCTCCTCCTGACTGTGGTTCTGTCTCTCAAAGATCGCTGAAGAAGGGGGATGTGCTGCAAAGCCTCCTGGAGGGTCAGCTGGATGTGAAATCTGTCGATCATGCTCTGGCTGAATTCTTCCTGCTCTCTCTTTTTTGGGTCTTTTTCTTTTTTCTTCCCCTTCCCCATCTGAAGGGCTCTAGGGAAGGGGATCACAGGGTCCTTCGCAGATGAAGGACTAGGAAAAGGCCTAGACGGCTCGACGGCCGGATCCGCACATACATCACTCACCACAGTGGGACCAGAAGAAACTAAACCTTTTCCTTTATTCACAACAGTGTTCTGAGATACATGAGAATGAGGAAAAACATCTGATCTCTCTACACAAACACCGGTGGCCTCAGTACCACCACGGGTTGGCTCTGCTACTGAACATCTCGCGGCCTCAGTACCGCGGGCTGGCTCGGCTACTCTGGTGGCATCAGCACCACCTCCTCGAACTGGTGAAGCGGCGGCCTCAGTACCGCCGGTGGAATCAGCATCCTTGGTGGCCTCAGTACCACCGTCATCGGGTGCGGCCTCAGTACCGCTCTCCTCCTCCTCCTCATCTGGCGCCCTGGGTGGATCCTCGAGTCGTCGCTCAGATGAGGCGCCGCCTGCTGGTGCTCTACCGCTCCTAAGTGTAACAAAATTAGCATCAAATAGATCCGAAGACATATCATCAAATGGATCACTAGGAGTGGCGTGCTCAGTGGAAACTACCTGCTCAGATTTCCTGTTCAGGTTGTTCGGATTCGGCTCTATCTGTGCAGGAATGGCGGCCTTCCCTCTCACAACATCCCGCATCTCCTAGCGGAACTCGTCCATCTCCCGTATGAAGGTAGCCTGCTGGTCCGTGAGGAGGCGGGCTATGTCATCCAAGGTGGGGCTCTCATGGGATCCCGACGGGTAGCCTCTCTGGTGCTGAGGCTGCTGGAACTGGTGCTGCTGGTAAGAGGGGTAGGAGGAAGGATGCTGCTGCTGGTGTGGTGGGTGAGCCTGCTGCTCACGTCTCCAAGACTGTCCCTGCTGCTGATAGGGACGAGGAACGAAGGACGACTGCTGGTGTGACTGATAGGCTGGGGGCTGCTGCTGCTGCTGGTGATCTCTCTGCTGGCCATACTGCCCTCCCTGACCGGATGACTGCTGCTGGGGCTGGGTACCTCCACTCCCCCACCTGAATCCGGGATGGTATCGTCGGATCCCAGGCTGGGGGCGGTCATACCAAATCCCGTTGACATCCATCAACGGCTCTGCATCGTATGGGGCTGGCGGGAGTACTGCTAGAGGCTGATCCGGCTAGTATACCACCATCTGCATGTCTGGAGATGGTGGGGACTGGTAAGAGGGCTGCTGCTGCTGGTACGGCTCCGCCTGTACAAGGTGAACCTGTCTAGGCTGCTGAAAGGAGCTGGAGCGCTGGGACGAGCTGCTGCTGCCGCCGGTATCGCCTCGCGACTGAAGACGGGGCTGGGAAGCCGTCTGTGCCTCCTGGAGACACATGAGCTGGGTCTTCATGTCGCTCAGAGTCTGTGCCATCTTTTCCATCTGCGTGATGCTCTGGCACTGCTTCTTCTCGATCAGCTCCATCCAGTCCAACTTCTCGCTGATGATGCACATATCCACAGCGGACGACTCTGCCTGTGCTGCTGCAACTGCGGATGAACTGGATGGACCGGCGTCGACCCGTGCTATCCTCTGGTACTGCACGGGTCCTGGCTGCTGTTGGGGTCTCCCCTGTGTGTACAACCGGGTCTGGGACATCACCATGTAATTCTCGGCCATCTCCTCGTAGATGGCCCAGACCTGGTCGTGGTCCTTGGCGAAGTAGGACCTGCCGCAAGAAGCATTCACCAGGCCCTGGATCTCTGGTGTCAACCCGCTAAAGAAGCTCTGCACAAGGTTCGGCTTCGAAATGTCGTGGTGCGGGCATCGGTCTGTGAGCTCACGGAACCTCTCCCATGCCTCGTGGAATTGCTCGTTGGGGAGCATGGAGAAGTTGCTGATTAGGGCCCTCGCTGCATTCGTCCGTCCAAGTGGATAGTACTTGTTCAAGTACTCGGTGCGGAGCTGCTCCCAGGTGTAAACAAACTTCCCCAAATGCTTCAGCCAAGTGGCTGCTCTATCTGCTAGGGAGAAGGGGAAGGCGATCATCCTGATCGTGTCCTGATCCACCTGACGGTCGTGGACAGTGCTGCATATCATCAAGAACTCCTGAAGGTGGAGATGGGGCTCCTCTGTCGCGAGTCCGTGGAAGCGGGGGAGTAGCTGCAAAGTGTTCGGGGGGAACTTGAAGTCCCCCACGATCGCTGGAAGTACTACCCAGTGGTGTGTCAGCGTCGATCCGAGGTTTTGTAACTCCCGCATCGGTCTCGGTGGTCCTCCGGCCGCGGCTGCGGTGGCTGCCGCTGCGGCTGCTGCATCCGCATCATCTGGGATCCTCGGTCCCTCTCTCCTCTGCTCTCGCTCTGCTCTCATCTGCTCCATCTCTCTCCTCATGTCGATCATGAATGCTCCCTGATCCCTCAGCTGCTGCTGGACGGTCTCTAACGAGGCGATCAGGGTGGAGTTGATCGCTCCCTGATCCAATACGAAGTGCTCAGGCTGACGAGAGCGATCCTCAGAACTGCCGGCCATAACGTCTGCAAAATCAAATGAGCCCAACTCAGGTGCTGTCAAATCTGCTAATCTCTCCTCGGGCTCATGTCGCTCAGGTCCGAAAGAAAGGGGGTCGAGGGGGAACAGGGCAGAGTCGTACTCGGGCTCGGAGAGCTGGTCTCGGCTCTCGCGGGCCAACCTAGATGATCGGGTAGACGTGCCCGAGAGCGGTGCAGCCAGAGGCTGCCTAAGAGAGTGTCTACCCATCATCTTGATCTGGCGAGTAGTGCGGATGAGATCTGGAGAAACTATGATCACAATGCAAACCCCCGGTTCACCAACGCGACGCGGGCTGAAGACCGTGAAAGTTCGGTCAAATTATCTTGTCAATTTTTATTAGGTGAACACACAAGATATCAGAGCTCTTATGTGACCTGTTAGGATACCCGATGCTATCCCAACCGACTGGCCCGCACGGAAGAGTCGGTAATCAGTCGGGAATATCACCGGAGGGCTCTACCTAGGGTGCAGGTCACTCTCTCGCGCATCCAAACCATACAATGAGGGGGTTGCTCTCCCCAAGATAAATTTTTAGGGTGAGTGTCTTTTAGGGTCAACAGTTTTATCCAGTCCCAATTTTATGATTTTTCTTTTTAATATTTTTCAAATAGAAAAAAAAACGCCTAACGAATTTTTCGGTTCTCCTGGTTATTTAGTCCAAAACAGGGGGGAGAAGTCGAAAAAGCCGATGCGCGATGAAATCAATGATGCATGCTGAGTCAGAAATGCGTACCTTGCCTCCAGCACTCTACATGCAAGTGATCCGCGCAGAATTTAAAGACAGAAAAGTAAACTAACCTAAATGATGCAGCGGGAAAAACCGATTCCTAGATGAGCAATTTCTACTCGCAGAACCGTCTAATCGGTCACCGACCTCCAAGCCAAAGGGTCCGGTCTTGGCCCACCCCTCCTCTGCCCGACAAATCGGGGGTAGGAGAAAGCGCTTTACAGGGTGGATTGCGGCACGTAGGCTACGAAGGAGATGAGTCGATTATTTTTATTAATTGATTATTAGTGAGTCCAATTAAGCGTACTATAGGAGCAGGCAAATAGTTAAGTGTGGGGACCCTACTAATTATGACACAAGCAAGAGAAAATCCTAAGGCTAGGGGCTCGATCAAAAACCGCGTAAATACCGGAAAAGGCAGTAAAAAGAAAAGAAAACAAAACCGCATAAAAAGCCGCGAGAAAGCCTAAGGGTCCCCCGAGCACACCGGTGCTCGGCGAAACAGACCCGCTAAGTCCAATCACAGTCCAAAGTGTCCAGTCTGAGTCCCTGTATTATTACAATAATAATAAAATAAAAGTAAAAAGTCTATCTAATCCTCTCCCACTCCACTCTCTCTCTTGCTCTCTCCTGCGGCTCCGTACAGAAGGGAGCCGCCTCCAAGTTCCTCGGTTGCACTGGCTTCTCGAAATCGGCCGCCTCGATACTCGGGCCCTCACAAGAAAAAGAGATGAGTGGTCAGACCAATAAAAATAATCAAATAATAAGAAGAAAAATAAATGAAAGAAAATGAGGGTATATATGCAAAAATATAAAATAAAATAAACACTCAAAATAAAACAAAAACAAAAATAAAAGAAAAAGAAAATAAAACAAAATAAAACAAAAATAAAATATAGACAAAAGCCGCGAAAAAGCCGCGAGCTCTGAAAGAGTCGCGAAAAGCCGCGAAAACAAAAATGAAAATAAAATAAAAACTACTAAGCCGTGCTCCCCGACAATGATGAATCCACATTTCATCATCTTTATTCTATCATTTTGGCACTAAAAACCCTAGCAAATGCCTGTAAATACCCTTAAATAGAGCATCTTAGCATTCATGCATGTGCATCTACATAGTGTATAAAATACTGTAATTAAAGCCAAAATTCTAGAATAAATAAAGAAAAGAAAAAGAATAAAATATTGTAAATATTTTATGACTCAAAACCTCCGAGACCTAGGCATCTTGATGAATAGGTCGACAAGGAATAAAGTAGGGGGAGATAAGGTCAGAAATACAGATAAAATACCTATACATTCTATTCATTCTTTATCCATTTTGGGACCTATTTTTGGTTCCACTTTTTGTGCATAAAATAAAGAAACTTTGTTTGAAAGTTTTAGATAATTTTATAAATAAAAATACAAAATTGATTTCACAGAAAAAATGATATATAGATAAAAAGTTATGGTCTGAATAAAAATCCAGAATCCCAACTTCCCAGACCCGTATCTCACAAATAAAAACTCCAAATGTAGCATACTCACCTTTAATTGTATATAGAAGAAAATAAGCTATTTAATGGTAGTGGTTTCGCATTTGGCGGAGCTACGGTTTGAAAGTTGAGTTTTGGACCCCTATTGTATACCTGTACTGAATAAAATATTCAATTTATTCTTCATTCATTATTTATTCATTTTTATATTTTTATAATTATGTAAATATTACTTATAATATATATGTGCATTAAAATTAAAATAAAAATGCAAAGAAAATACAAAATAAAAATACTTGTATAAAGAACACATAGGTATACTGCCTATACACATACCTGTACAAAACACTCTTAGATTTTATTTAATATACAAAATACTTCAGAATAATAAAATAAAAATATACTTAAGTGTATAAAAGTATTTCATAATTTTAGAAAATAAGAAATGAAATTAATAAAAATAAAATACACAAAATAAAAATAAAATACTAAAATACATAGGTAATATACCTATAAAGGGGTATAAAGGTAACTTGTAAAAATACAAGTCATAAAAATAATTAAAAATTGGAATTAAATACTTTATAAAATAATAAATATTTTTCATTAAATAACCTAAAATTAATTAAATCATTTACTATTTTTAATTTAATTTATAAGGTATTTATTTAAATTTTGTCTTTTTGCGGATGACGTGGCCCAATCAGGCCACGCCATCCGTTGACCTTGGGTCAACTCTATGACCCTTGGTCACAGCCCGTCAGGTATGTCTTTGCTCCCTCTTTCTCGATTTTTTGAGGGCCATAGGTCCCTCGTTTCTCTCCAAAGTCTTCTTGACTTTTGTTCACTGTAGACCCACCTATCCCGCTGACCTCTTAGATCCTACCAGATCTTTTTCATCTGCTCGAAATCTCGCCTCGAAAGTCGCCCTTCGACCATCTTTCAAAAACGCCTCTCATCCCCCTTTCCATCCTTGAACCGCTTTTTGCTTGAGCTTCTCCCTCCGAGGGCTTATGACGGGTCCCCTGTGACAGAGGGAAGACCCTCTACCTTGTCGAGGTGACCTACCTAGCTCGGCGGTGCGTTCCAACCCCATCTCCGGCCTCGCGGCCGTGAGGTTTCTTCCTCGGGTTCTACACCATTGAGGTTGTGTTTTTCTTGTTTTTTTTAGTGTTTTGCTTGCTGTTACGTTTAGCTTTTATTTCGTGTCTTCAACCAGAAGTTTAATCGTTTAACTTAGCCTCGATTCCACCTCAAACACCTCGCCGGAGCTCAGAAGCTCCGGCAACCACCATCGCCATCCACGCCCCCCTTTTTTCGCCAATAAAGGCCCCTTCCTGTCGCGAGATATCTGCCGCCCATTTGACTTTGTTTGCAGGAAGGGAAGGAGGTGTCTGTGCCTCGATTCGCGCCACGAAGACGTCCAGGTCGGTTGGAGCTTCATCGAGCATCCGGGAGCCATCCGTTGGTCGTCGGACTGGTCTGAGCCACCTGGACGACGGGGAGGAGCAGCAGGAGCAAGATGCGACCTTCGGGCGTGGAGTTGGTGGTTGGAGGAGGTCCCTGCGCGTGAACCAAACTCGGCAAGGCCGAGTTCTTCGTCGGATCTTCCAGCTGCTCTCCACGCCGTAGGATCAAGAACACCCAGCCGGGGTGTACAGCTGCCGTCGGATTTTGCCACCTTCAGCCGTCAGATCGTGGCTCCAGATCTAATCTGGACCACAGAAAACGAAGGGGCCTCGGGACATGCCACGCTGACACGTGGATTAAGGAGAAGCCCTCCACCGTCGGATTACTTTAGGCATGGGTATTTTGTGTTTCAACCCCTGCCATTTTGCGTATTTAATATTCGAACTATAAGCTTTCATCTGCAGCTTTATCTTTTTGGACAATTTGCGATTCAGCCCCAAACTGTGTCATAATTTCATTTAGGTCCTCCCTTCCCAGGCTCACGTGCATGCCCACGTGAGTTTGGGAATTTTGCTGTGGACCCCCCGGTGGGCTTGGATATTTGCCTTTCGTTTGTAAATTTTCATTGCAATTATAATTCTCTGGAATTTTTCCTTTTGGGCCCCGCTATTTTGAGATTTGCATCCGTGCCCCTGCTAGGTGCGTGTGCGACGCACGTGTACCTGGGAGTTTTGTACACACACCCCAGCGGCTTTTGGTTTTGGTTTTTGGCCCAGAAAGTATTTTATTTCAGTATAAACTTTGTTTGAAAATTGCAGACGAGTCCCTGGGTTTTTGCCTATTTACGTAAACGCCCCTGCCAGGCCTATTCATTGATTGTATGTTTGTTATAATTAAGTAGGGCCTCATTTGAAACCCAAAAAATTCTCAAATTTTAAACTTAAGCTCCTGGACACTCATCTTCCACGCTACATATTTAGTTTTTGATTTTATTTTATTTTTGTATTTATTAAAAATCAAAAACATGCTTTTTGTGCACTGTCTAGCTTAGAAAATGCCAAAAAAATATTACAACACTTCGAAAAATTCTAAAAAAATTACATAGTGTCTATTATATCCTATTTTAGTGTCAGTTCAAAAATCACTAAAAATCTCAAAAGAAAAACACTAAAAATTTAAAAACACTCAAAAACTTCAAAAAAATATATCAAATCAAAGAAAAATCAAAAAAATATAAACTCAGGTCCTGTTTGTTCTCTATTTTATTCTTTTTATTTGAAAATTAGTGTGAAAAATTTTGGTTGCTGTTTGCTAATTCTAATTTGCATCTTGTTCACAGCCAGCACTTGTTTCACTGTTTTACTTTATTTCAGTATTTAAAAATACCAAAAACACCTTGAAAAATCCCCAAAAATCACAAAAACGGTGAAAAATCCGAAAAATATTAAAAAACATTTTCTTTCTGATTTTTTGGATATTTTTGTGCATTTTTATAAATAGTTTATCTTATCTTTTATTACATTGGTTTTAAATTCCAACATTGAAAAAGAATTAAAAAAATATAAAATATAAAATATAAAAATCAGAAAATTAAAAACAAAAATACAAAATTAAAAAAATGAAATTAAAATAAAAAAATTAAAAAATTAAAAAGCCACAAAACTTTGTTTGCTTGCTTGCTTAGTGTAGACAACACATCACACACACACTCACTTGTGCATTAATTTTGAACTACCCTGCTTGCTCCCTGTGTTCGAACTCTCTACGTACTTGCACCTATACATCTTTTATGTAGAGTTAAAAATAAATTTTAACTCCACATTAGTTCTAGTTTATTGATCTTTAGTGTGGGTTAATTGTTGATTAAATACGAGATTCACTTGTGAGTCGCCACAGCGACGGTCGTCTCCGCCTTGTGTGAGACACCAATTTTGACCACATCAAATTTCGTGTTTATCAAATGGCGCCGTTGCCGGGGAGCAACAGCGCGTAGTTCGAGTTTTTGCTTTGTGTTGTGATCATTTGTCTACCTTTGCGGTTTTTATTTCTGTTTGTTTTATTTTGCATTATTTTTATATCTCTTGAGCTGTCTAATCCCTCTTCTTTGTTGACTTTCTGCGAGGTACCGCGGACCGAGGGAGGCGCGTCACTCGAGGCGCCAACGCACCCACGCGAAGCCGGCTCTAGCCCACCTCGCATCAAGGAGACGAGAAGAGAATTTTTGAAGACCGCGCTCCACTTTAGTTGCATTTTCTTTCATTGTATTTATTTTGTAATTTAAGTGAGAGAGGGACTCCAAATTTGTAATAATACAGGTACCCCCGGACATTTGGATTCGTGCAAGCCTAATTTCCAAATGATTGTTCACTTGGGGGCTCGCCGTGCTTTTCGCGGCTTTTTCGTGTTTTCTCGCATTCTTTTTATTTTGTTTTGTTTTTCGATTTTATTTATTTTGTGTGATTGAGCCCCTAGTTCTAGAATTGCTTGCGATAGACTAAGGCCAAACACCTAATACTTTGCATGCACCTATAGTTTCGTTTGGACTTAGTCAAAATCTTAAACAGTTGATCATTAGCTTTCGATCCACGCGCCGCGAGCTCATTCCCACACAAGCGCTTTCTCCTAACTCAAATGTGTTGAGCAGAGGAGGGGTGAGCCTAGACCGGACATTAGGATTGAGGGTTGGTGGTCAGCTTGTGGTTCTTCACGATAATAGCAATTTCTGAAACTTAGGGCGATTTCATCGGCTTTTGCATTTGCATATAGATAGGTTTCAATTCTGTTGAGCATCCTTGCATGTAGAGTGCTGGAGGCAAGGTGAGCATTTACGCTTTAGCATCCATCATCATTTTGATCGCTTGCATTGCTTTCCCGCCTCTCTACCTCTGATTTTGCCAACCTAGGATCATAAAGGAATTGAATCCTCGTTAGGCGCGTGCATTTCTTATTAAAAATCCAAAAAAGTGATAACCAATAAAATTGGGACTGCTAATTTTACTCGACCCTAAAATCAATCAAAAAGAAAATCTTGTATTTGGGCGAGTAATTCCCTCATTGTCTTCGCTTTTATTTGCTCGCGCACACCTTAAGGATTAGTGCCCAAATCCCATCAAGCCCCTAAGTGTGTGTGAAATTCTTTGACTTCTCACCTAACTCTAAAACAGACAAGATTAAAAGACCGCATTTTACGGTCTCTACCGAGTTGAGTAGGTGAATTGAGGGTTTGTCTTGTTTCATTTTTGTCTGTGATTGTTTTGTGTGTCCGATCTCCTCTGCGCATTTGCGCCTTTTTCTTCACTCTCTTAGCTTGACATTCATGCTCCCCCGAATCACTTCCTTTTGTTTTCGAGATGGACCCCTGGAGTGCATTTTATCTGGACTTTGCGGACCCCTCGCTTGCTCCAGTCGGTCGACCTCCCTTTTATCAAGAGGATCCTCCTCCTATTTTTTCTGATTTTTGTACATACCCGCCTTAGCCATAGTATCACGACTCGGACTTCTATCCACACCCACCCCCACCTGTGTATTATCCACCTTCACCTTCACATCCACCCGAGTCTGACCTGATGGAGTCACCTCCCTCGATCGCTATGAGTGATATCTTGAATCGGATGACAAAGCGCATTGATTTGATGAATGATGATATAGCCTTCTTGAGGAAGAATCAGATTAATGCTCCTTTCGTCGGGAATACGGCTTCACTTGTAGGTGATCATGGGAGCTTGCAATCGCCAAAAATACAAAAAAATGAGAAAAATTTTAAAAGACCAAAAAGATTTCGGGAGACACTTGGTTAATCAAGATTTTGAGGAGAGAGTCCACTTGCCAGAGCCCTGGACCACACATGCATTCACACCCAGTCCCACCTCTGACTCCGAGGATGCCGCTGTACAGACTGCTCTTGGCATGCCTCGTGTATACGCTGATTCCGACTTCCTCCCTTGTATGGAGGAAGTCCAAAAATTCAAAAAAATGTTATCTGAACCCGAAGTGGTGACTGCTATTCATGAGATTATCCGTGCCCCACTTCAGCAGGCCATGACCCACATGTCTGCTCCTCTTCCCAAGAAGAGAAAGCGGAGGAGCAGATCTGAGCGTCACATTCTGACCATGGCCACTGCCCTCGCCATCACACACCGTCCCATTCCCAAGAAGAAGAACACAGCTACACCTTTCATCACTTGCACCATCTCTGACTACACTTGTGACCGCACTCTCCTGGACGGCGGTGCCTCTATTAGCATACTACCCTTCTCGCTGGTACAGTTTCTTCACTTAGGGCCTCTCAAGAAGACCAGGATGATCGTTCAGTTTGTTGATGGATCAATCAAGAGGCCGAAGGGTATCCTTGAAAATGCCGTCATTTCTATTCAGGGCACGAGCCACAATGTTGACTTTGTCGTGTTGCCCATGGAGAACTCCACAGGGGAGCCATCTCCAATCATCCTGGGACGACCACTCCTCACCTCTGCGAGGGTCGTTATTGACTATGAATCAGGAGAGATTCGCTTCCGTCCTGTTGACGGGAGCGAAGTGTTGATCACCACACCCACAGTTGACCAGAGACCTGTACCTGATGCACCTTCACCGATTATAGCTGACTCTGAGGCCTGTGACCTACCTGATGCTACTAGAGATACTTCCTTAGCGATCCCTGATGAGACCCGACGGGTCCCCCGAAAGGGGAGGAAGTCAGAAAGCATGGACCTCACTAATCCTCCTCCTGGTGTGTGGCGATGTGTTGATGAAATCCAGAGTATTTATGTGATTGAACCATTTGAGCAGGGGGCAGATACCAAAATAATTGAGGATGTTTATGATGTTGCCCATTATTTTGAAAGACCTCAAAAGGAAACAAATGACATGAGTAAGACTAGACAGGACGGACCTGGTTTGACTACTTCCATTGATAAATCCGTTCCTGGCCCTTCACAAGTTAAGATGATTGAGGTCGGTTATGATGCTGCCATTTATTTTGATAAATTCAGACCTCTTGTTGAAGACAAGGATTCAGGTGAGAGTTTTGAGGACGATCTGAGTTCGTATACTTCCACTGATGATTTCGTTCCTTTTGATTTTGACCTGGACGAGGACTCGCAGGATGACTCCGATTACACTTCTTTCGAGGATGATGAGTTTGTCCCATTTCACTTTGATATCGGCGAGACTTTCAAGGCCGGACCTAGTCGTACTTCTTCCACTCACCCGTCTGTGCCTTCACACCATAGGACCACCAAGGGAGAACCCAACCATACTGCTTCCATCGATCAGTTCGTCCCTTTCCGTTTTGATTCCACTGAGGGCCTTCACCGTGTCGACCCTGATCGGCCTCCGTCCACTGTGGACCCCGATGTCGACATACATCATATCAGATCTATCCCTCAGCGGTCTCGCAAAAAGGTATGCTTCCCACCTTCTTGATCATATGTAAATCCACCTCTGTTGTACATTCTCCTTTGTTCATCTCTATCTCTCCCGTTTTTACTCATCCACCCATTCTCGTGTCTGCCTTGCTTAGGACGTACTTTGTCCTAAGTATAGGGGGGGTGGACGAGTCGAGTGTTCATTCTTCGTTTCGTGTCATTACTCCTGTTGTTGCCTATACTTAGGGCTTCTTTTACCCTAAGTATAGGGGAGTGGTGTGTACATCCTCATGATCTCTTCATCCATTTTCCGATCTCTTTTCTTCTTTTCTTCTTTTCCTTTTCTATCTTCTTTATCTATCAAAAAGGTGCCGTCCTTGTAGACAATTTTCTATACTTAGGACGTACTTTGTCCTAAGTATAGGGGGGTTGGCACCCCGAGTTTCTCTATTCTTTTCGATCCTCTCCATTGTCTCCTCTTCTTGTCTATACTTAGGGATATCTTACCCTAAGTATAAGGGGAGACAATCTGAGTACGATCTGTTCATTCCCACCCTTGACCCTCCCTGCTTTGTGTAGAGTCTGTTATACTTAGGATTATTTGATCCTAAGTATAGGGGGGACGGTCAACTTCTTATTCGTTTGATTCATTTGTTCCTTTATTATTTAGACTTGTCTATACTTAGTACGAGTTATGTCTTCTCTTTTCTCTCCGATCTATGAGGACATAGCTCAAGCTAAGTATAGGGGGGTCGTATATACTACGTATATACTTTAGCCATAACTCGTACTTTCGTATCTTCCTAATAATATGGCTAATAATTCTTTAAAATTCATTAAAATTTCTTAATAAAAAGATGTGATTATTCCTCAAATTCTTTTTGTATTTACTGATTAATAAATCAGGTGAAAATGTTTTTTGCAAAATGTTTGAAAAATAGTTTGAAAAGCTTTGTGAACATCTATTGAAAACTATTTTGAAAATGTTTTGTTACATGTTTTCAACCTGTGTGAAATTGTGTGGATTGCAAAATTTATTTTCTTTGTGTGAAATAAAATGTTTGAAAAATGATTTGCAAATGGTTTGAAAAATGGTTGCAAAAATATTGTGAAAAACCTATATATACTGTTTGAAAAGCCTTTGCAAAATGATTTTCAAATGTGTGAAAATGTTTGTAAAAATTATTTTGGACTATAGTTTTCAAAAATGGTTTGAAAAATCTGTGTCAAATAAGTTTGAGGAATACATACATCTCACCAAAATCCACTATATTTATATGTGTATAAAATTGATCACTTACCCTTGTAAATTATAAAATCCACTTCTTATATATAAGAAGCACTCCCGTGTACATATTTTTCACCTAGTTTTAAGCCAAAACCTTTTAGTTTTCAAAAATTCCAAAAACATTTGCAAAACTAAAATCCAAAAACATTTGAAAAACCTTTTTGAAAAATACAAAAAAGAATTGCATCTGCAAATGCATGCATCATATTTTCAAAAATCCATAAAAAGTTCAAAATCTTGAAAATTGCATCACAAAAATATTTTCTACATAGCATTCGCATTTTTCGGATTGAGTTTGATAGTTGAACAAGTCTAAGTAAAATCCGGAGATTGGAGCTTGATTGGACCTTAAAATCTACCTAATAACAGGAACCTTATAGGAACTGGGTTTGAGGTACTTCAGGTCTAGTTGACTTAATTCTTTGAGGATCACGGGACTTAGTTCAATGGATTCTTGACTGCCTAAGTAGAGTATTTCGGAGCACACGCACGACTCTTGTTGATAATGACCTAACTTGGACACCTGCACCTTTCACATGGCTCGACTCAGTTAGAGTGGTGAGGGGATTGGATTTGCCGGTATGAGACGCACACAAGTGGAAACATTTGTCCTCCTCTAGGGAGGGAAGTGCACCCCAACCCGTCCAGTGATTAGGAAGTCTAAAGACAGGAGGCTGTGGGTTGCGATAAAGCTTCAAAAGAGGGATAGTCTACTGGCTCAAGAGGAAAAACTCCTTATGTAAATGCTGCTGTATATAGTATTTGAAAAAAAATGTTCAGGCATGTACAAAAATAAAAAGCCTGCAAGTATGTACAAAGTCAATAAGCAAGCTTGAGTTCCAAAGTCAAATATGTGAGCCTGCAGTAGGATGACTTGACTACACTGGTCTTGCATCCCAGGATAGGTAGCTACACTGGCTACCGTCCATTCTTCTCTTCACCCCCTCCTCTTGAGCTGGTTGCCACTTGAACTTAGAAGGGAATACCCCGTTCCTCGAGGATGGAGTCATTGGATTGGGGAATCATTGGGTTGTCGTACTGGAGAAGTCAGTCTCTTTGTCATTCTAGTTGGGGAGAGCCACCATCACTTACACTGTACAAGTCAGATTCATAGTCGTAAGAGTTTGCGTATGAGTTGAAGTATTTCTGACCTGGCTATTGAGGAGACTTGGACAGAGTTTTGGGATTATCAAGGACTGTTGGATTTCAAACACGGTTCTTACTAAGGTTCCGCCCGCACTAAATTTCCAAAGGTCTGACTTAAGCTCCAAACTTTGATTTTGTGAAGACAAGTTTGATAATTAAATTAAATCCAAGTTCTTCTTTTTCTTTTCTTTCTTTTTGCACTTATTGCATAAGTGTTTGCTAGGGACTAGCAAAGGTAAAGTATAGGGGGATGATGAATCCACATTTCATCATCTTTATTCTATCATTTTGGCACTAAAAACCCTAGCAAATGCCTGTAAATACCCTTAAATAGAGCATCTTAGCATTCATGCATGTGCATCTACATAGTGTATAAAATACTGTAATTAAAGCCAAAATTCTAGAATAAATAAAGAAAAGAAAAAGAATAAAATATTGTAAATATTTTATGACTCAAAACCCCCGAGACCTAGGCATCTTGATGAATAGGTCGACAAGGAATAAAGTAGGGGGAGATAAGGTCAGAAATACAGATAAAATACCTATACATTCTATTCATTCTTTATCCATTTTGGGACCTATTTTTGGTTCCACTTTTTGTGCATAAAATAAAGAAACTTTGTTCATGAAAGTTGTAGATAATTTTATAAATAAAAATACAAAATTGATTTCACGGAAAAAATGATATACAGATAAAAAGTTATGGTCTGAATAAAAATCCAGAATCCCAACTTCCCAGACCCGTATCTCACAAATAAAAACTCCAAATGCAATATACTCACCTTTAATTGTATATAGAAGAAAATAAGCTATTTAATGGTAGTGGTTTCGCATTTGGCGGAGCTACGGTTTGAAAGTTGAGTTTTGGACCCCTATTGTATACCTGTACTGAATAAAAAATTCAATTTATTCTTCATTCATTATTTATTCATTTTTATATTTTTATAATTATGTAAATATTACTTATAATATATATGTGCATTAAAATTAAAATAAAAATGCAAAGAAAATACAAAATAAAAATACTTGTATAAAGAACACATAGGTATACTGCCTATACACATACCTGTACAAAACACTCTTATATTTTATTTAATATACAAAATACTTCAGAATAATAAAATAAAAATATACTTAAGTGTATAAAAGTATTTCATAATTTTAGAAAATAATAAATGAAATTAATAAAAATAAAATACACAAAATAAAAATAAAATACTAAAATACATAAGTAATATACCTATAAAGGGGTATAAAGGTAACTTGTAAAAATACAAGTCATAAAAATAATTAAAAATCGGAATTAAACACTTTATAAAATAATAAATATTTTTCATTAAATAACCTAAAATTAATTAAATCATTTACTATTTTTAATTTAATTTATAAGGTATTTATTTAAATTTTGTCTTTTTGCGGATGACGTGGCCCAATCAGGCCACGCCATCCGTTGACCTTGGGTCAACTCTATGACCCTTGGTCACAGCCCGTCAGGTATGTCTTTGCTCCCTCTTTCTCGATTTTTTCGAAGGCCATAGGTCCCTCGTTTCTCTCCAAAGTCTTCTTGACTTTTGTTCACTGTAGACCCACCTAGCCCGCTGACCTCTTAGATCCTACCAGATCTTTTTCATCTGCTCGAAATCTCGCCTCGAAAGTCGCCCCTCGACCATCTTTCAAAAACGCCTCTCATCCCCCCTTTCCATCCTTGAACCGCTTTTTGCTTGAGCTTCTCCCTCCGAGGGCCTACGACGGGTCCCCTGTGACAGAGGGAAGACCCTCTACCTTGTCGAGGTGACCTACCTAGCTTGGCGGCGCGTTCCAACCCCATCTCTGGCCTCGCGGCCGTGAGGTTTCTTCCTCGGGTTCTACACCATTGAGGTTGTGTTTTTCTTGTTTTTTTTAGTGTTTTGCTTGCTGTTACGTTTAACTTTTATTTCGTGTCTTCAACCAGAAGTTTAATCGTTTAACTTAGCCTCGATTCCACCTCAAACACCTCGCCGGAGCTCAGAAGCTCCGGCAACCACCATCACCATCCACGCCCCCTTTTTTTGCCAATAAAGGCCCCTTCTTGTCGCGAGATATCTGCTGCCCATTTGACTTTGTTTGCAGGAAGGGAAGGAGGTGTCTGTGCCTCGATTCGCCCCACGAAGACGTCCAGGTCCGCTGGAGCTTCATCGAGCATCCGGGAGCCATCCGTTGGCCGTCGGACTGGTCTGAGCCACCTGGACGACGGGGAGGAGCAGCAGGAGCAAGACGCGACCTTCGGGCGTGGAGTTGGTGGTTGGAGGAGGTCCCTGCGCGTGAACCAAACTCGGCATGGCCGAGTTCTTCGTCGGATCTTCCAGCTGCTCTCCACGCCGTAGGATCAAGAACACCCAGCCGGGGTGTACAGCTGCCGTCGGATTTTGCCACCTTCAGCCGTCAGATCGTGGCTCCAGATCTAATCTGGACAACAGAAAACGAAGGGGCATCGGGACACGCCACGCTGACACGTGGATTAAGGAGAAGCCCTCCACCATCGGATTACTTTAGGCATGGGTATTTTGTGTTTCAACCCCTGCCATTTTGCATATTTAATATTCGAACTATAAGCTTTCATCTGCAGCTTTATCTTTTTGGACAATTTGCGATTCAGCCCCAAACTGTGTCATAATTTCATTTAGGTCCTCCCCTCCCAGGCTCACGTGCATGCCCACGTGAGTTTGGGAATTTTGCTGTGGACCCCCCGGTGGGTTTGGATATTTGCCTTTCGTCTGTAAAATTTTCATTGCAGTTATAATTTCTCTGGAATTTTTCCTTTTGGGCCCCGCTATTTTGAGATTTGCATCCGTGCCCCTGCCAGGTGCGTGTGCGACGCACGTGTACATGGGAGTTTTGCACACACACCCCAGCGGCTTTTGGTTTTGGTTTTTGGCCCAGAAAGTATTTTATTTCAATATAAACTTTGTTTGAAAATTGCAGACGAGTCCCTGGGTTTTTGCCTATTTACGTAAACGCCCCTGCCAGGCCTATTCATTGATTGTATGTTTGTTATAATTAATTAGGGCCTCATTTGAAACCCAAAAAATTCTCAAATTTTAAACTTAAGCTCCTGTACACTTACTCTTCCACGCTACATATTTAGTTTTTGATTTTATTTTATTTTTATATTTATTAAAAATCAAAAACATGCTTTTTGTGCACCGTCTAGCTTAGAAAATGCCAAAAAACTATTACAACACTTCGAAAAATTCTAAAAACATTACCTAGTATCTATTATATCCTATTTTAGTGTCAGTTCAAAAATCACTAAAAATCTCAAAAGAAAAACACTAAAAATTTAAAAACACTCAAAAACTTCAAAAAAATATATAAAATCAAAGAAAAATCAAAAAAATATAAACCCAGGTCCTGTTTGTTCTCTATTTTATTCTTTTTATTTGAAAATTAGTGTGAAAAATTTTGGTTGTTGTTTGCTAATTCTAATTTGCATCTTATTCACAGCCAGCACTTGTTTCACTGTTTTACTTTATTTCAGTATTTAAAAATATCAAAAACACCTTGAAAAATCCCCAAAAATCACAAAAAAAGTGAAAAATCCGAAAAATATTAAAAACATTTTATTTCTGAATTTTTGGATATTTTTGTGCATTTTTATAAATAGTTTATCTTATCTTTTATTACATTGGTTTTAAATTCCAACATTGAAAAAGAATTAAAAAAAAATATAAAATATAAAATATAAAAATCAGAAAATTAAAAACAAAAATACAAAATTAAAAAAATGAAATTAAAATAAAAAAATTTAAAAATTAAAAACCCACAAAACTTTGTTTGCTTGCTTGCTTAGTGTAGACAACACATCACACACACACACACTCACTTGTGCATTAATTTTGAACTACCCTGCTTGCTCCCTGTGTTCGAACTCTCTTAGTACTTGCACCTATACATCTTTTATGTAGAGTTAAAAATAAATTTTAACTCCACATTAGTTCTAATTTATTGATCTTTAGTGTGGGTTAATTGTTGATTAAATACGAGATTCACTTGTGAGTCGCCACAGCGACGGTCGTCTCCGCCTTGTGTGAGACACCAATTTTGACCACATCGAATTTCGTGTTTATCAGGCAACGGCGCCATTCTGATTGCAGGCCTGAGTACTCGGGTATAAGGTACTAAATAGGTCGTTGTGACCCAAGCGATCAAGCGCGGACAATCAAGAAAAATAGACCACTAATAATAGACAAAATCGATCAAAAACGCTAAAGCGGTCTCGCTATTGGATTAACCTGGTATAGCGACCAGGGTCGAACTCAAGGAGCACGAATTGGCCTTTCGGTCTACGAAGTAGTAAAAAGGAATAAAATAAAAGAAGAAACTATTTTTAGTGGTTTTTAATTTATTTTATATTTTTTTTGGATTTTTAATGTATTAAGAAAATAAGAAAAGTAAACAAACACACACTTCAACAAATTATTAAATGCACTAAAAATCAATCAAAATTCCAACAAAAATATTTTATGTGTTTTATGATTTTTAATGTTTTTGGTGAATTTTTGAGAATTTTCTGATGTTTATTTAATTTTCTAAAAATCAAACAGTAGCTGAAATTAAAGGTACTGTCCAACCGAGCTAAAAAGGCCTAGATAAAATATCTAAAGACCCCAAATTAGCTGGGAGGTAATTTTCCTGTAAAGAGAATTAAACAAGGAAAATTTAGGTACCTATTTTATTATTTTTGGGTTTTTGGTTTAATTACTAGATTTTTTATACGTTTTTAAGTGTTTTTCAATTTTTAGTGGTTTTCAGTAATGGAAAATAGCCAAAATTGCTAGAAAATCAAACACAACAAAAGAGACAGTAGACAATTTTTTTTGTAATTTTTAGACACTATTTAATATTTTTTTGTGATTTTTAAAGTTAGACAGTGAAGAAAATAGAGGTTTTTGAATTTTTAAAAATAACAAATGAAAACAAAAATGTCCTCAAAAATCCTCGAAAATTTTACACCATGGCAGGAGCCATGTGTCCAATTTTCGTTGGATTTGGAGGTAATTTGCTATTTTATTAAAAAATAAAGAGAGGGTACAGTGCACAGGGACCAAAGTGCAAATACCCAGGAGTCTGGGGGGTCTGGTGCAATTAACCCAGCAAAACACGCACCACGCGTGTGCCTGGGGCACTCAGGGACCCAAATGCAATAAAAATAAGTTCCAAGGACTTATTGGTAACAGGTACCAAAAGTCCAAGGGCTTATCTGCAAAATACCCACAAATATCACACACATGCTCAAATAAACCACGCACAGGGGTATAAGTGCAAATAAGTAAAAACTTTCATTCAACTAATAACAACTAGAACTACAAGGGCATGAAATGCAAAACACCCAGAAAATCACGTGTCGAAGCACGTGTCACATCACATACAGGGGCATCTAAGCAAATAAAAGCAAGTACCAGGGTCTCTATGCAAATAACCCTAAAACTAAACAACTAAACTCAATATTTACAAGACTAAAAACTAAATAAAAGAAAAGACATGGCCTAAGGGTAAATTACCCTTTATTACGCGGATTGCAGGATGAACGCCACGTGTCTGATCAAGCGGTCGAGGGCGACTGGGGGTCCAACGCTGCTCTCCTCGGGGTGATCCAACGACGGGGTAATGGCCACGTGTCTGATCAAACGGTCGAGGACGCTCAGAGGCTACACCCCTCACTGGACCGACGGCTGCGATCGACTCTCCTCTGATCTGACGGTAAAGGCAGCTCCAGGGATGAACGACCCAGATGACACCTGGAGCGGGAGGACTGATCGAACGGAGGAGGAGGATCCTCGAAGAACAGATGACCGGCGAAGTTCGCCGGCCCGGTGGCTTCGCTCTGGGGCTCCTCTGCTGCGCCTGAAGGTCGGAGAAGCTCCGCAAGGGTGTCCCGCAGCTGGTGGTGGGCTCTGACGATCCAGCCGAGCTCTGAGGAGCTCGGGCAAGGTCGGCGGAGCTGTGCCTCCTACCTGAATGACGAAGGGCCTCAGATGGCCTTCGTTCGACCTGCAAAGCAATCCAAAAGACTCGTGGGTCGAGGGCAAACTGCCTCGACCCGGTTAGGCGGACTGACGGTGGACTGTGGGTCGATATGACGAGCTCCGGCGAAGGGGGTAGACGGAGGAGCTCGACTCCCAGCTCCTGTGCGAGCTAGGTTGGATGGAGGGGTGAAGAAGGTGCGCGGGAAGATGACGAGGGCTATGGCGATGCCCGATGATCGAATGGTGGTCGGAAGCGATGGGAATCGACGATGGACGGCGGCGGAGCGATTTGGGGGTAAATGAAAATCAGCTAAAAAGAAAGGCCTACAAGGTTACCTGGGTGGACGAAGAGACTGGGGAGGAGCTGGGGAAGCTCCTGGTCGTTGCCTCGAGGAGCGTCTCCCTCCGAGGCTCGGTGCTCCTGCTGGTGGCGGAGCAGCGGCGGCATAGCTCGCCGGATCGATGGTCTCTCCTCCTCTCCTCGCTTCGACAGCGCCGGACACGAGCTGTCACTCTCGCGCACTCACTGGAGCTCACAGGTGAAGGATTCAAATGGCCAAAGATAGGGAATTAGGGTGGCGGAGCAACGGCTATATATGGCTAGGGGTCCGGCTAAGAGAGGTTTGGGCAAGCTTGTCGGAGCACGGATCCCCATAACCCACCCCGGGCGTGGGTCAGGGATGATCATTGATGGATTAGGACCCGGGGTTTTGGGTTTTGGCGATCGGATCATGACGCAATAAATGGGAGAGCATGCGGGTCGGGCGCAGAATCCGGCTCTGGTGGTCCTGGGGGGAGAGTTGACCGGGGGTCAACATCCCCCGTGGACCAATCAGAGCCCGCCAATTATTTCGATTTTAACCATTAAATAACACATAGAAAATGATCGAATTTCACAAAACTCAAAACATGAATTTTTTTAATTTATTTTTTTCTATTTTTTTGTGATTTTTAATAAATTTTTAGAAATAAAAATAAGGTACTTACATTATATAGCTATATATAGGTATATGCACAATATAGGCTTTTTAATTTTTGATTTTTTAATTGTTATTTTTATGCAATTTTATTCCTATTTTATATTTTATTTATTTTCATTATAAAATAAGGACTAAAAAGATATTTTTATTTTATTTTTATTATTTATATACATAGGTAAAATAAATATATATGTACATTTATATACATGGTATATGTACAATATGTTTTTGTGTTTTTAATTTTTCTATTTTTATTTGGTTTTTGTTTTGATTCTTTTTATTTTATTTATTTACACTATATAATATAGAATATTTGCAAAAGATTATAAAAATTAATTTTATTTATTTATAAGGCTAAATAAATATGTAGGTGAGTCTATGTACAATGTGAAAGTGATATTTTTGTTCTTTTTGATTTTTCTCTTTTTATCTTGTTTTTATACTTATGAACAAGTATCTACAAGTATATTTTAGGCTATTTTTGTGAGGAAAAAATATTTTTATTTATTTACATAAATATTTACACATGAGCCCCTATCTCCCTCTACTTTGGTTTTTATGCGGTCAGGCCCATGCTGAGCCCTCCCTTGGGTTAGGTTGCTCAATATTTATTCTAAATATTTCCCTCTTTTTCTTTTTAATCTTTATTCTTTTATTTTTGCACAAAAACATGCTAATTATAGGTTTTTATACAATGCATGCTTTTGATAATTATTTGTATTTACACATATCTACATGCATTTGCAAAGGTTTTTGTAGCTAAAATATAAGAATAAAGAGTGATGAATGAGTATTCATCACCAGCCTCGAGTCCCGTAGTGATCATGTTCACTTGTGGACTCCCGTCTGTAGCCTTAGGTTGAGCCTTCAAGGACGGACAGTCCTTCTTCTAATGGCCAACCTGATTACAGTGCCAGCAGGGTTTATTCTTTGCCTTTTTCTGGATCTTGCCCTTTGGTTTCATTTTATTGTTATTGGGTCCCTTTCCTTTCTTATCCTTGCCCTTCGAGGTCATAAGATTGACCTTAGCCTGAATATCAACAGGAAGCACAGGTTTTTATTTCCTGTGTTCCTCCTTTATGGCAATTGCCACCATCATGGCATCCATAGAAAATTTTCCCCTTTCTGTGTTTCAGGGTCATACCGAAGTCTTCCCACGACTTTGAGAATTTTTCTATGATGCACATGACCTGAAACTTCTCTGGAAGTTTTATTTCGGCATCCTCTAAACCATGGAGCATGAGTAAAAACTCGTGTGCCTGTTCAGACTCAGACTTCCCTTCGGCCATGGAAAACTTCAAAAATTTGGCTACGGAGTATTTTTCAATACCGAGGTCTTCGGTGTTATACTTCCGATCCAAGTCTTCCCATAGCCCCTTCGCAGTTTGCGTGGATGAACAATATACGTCAAACAACGTGTTGGACAGAACCAACAAGATGCATCCATGACATATACGGTCACGTTCCTTCACGCAGATTGCGCCTTATGGCTATGGGGTGAGGGGTTTTCCGCCTCCACCGTAGGACAGTCGGTTTCAAGCATCGAGATTACCCTATGGTGGTTAACCAGATCTTCATGCGTTGTTGCCAACGCTTAAACTTCTGTCCACCGAATTTTTCAGGCATACCCGTCATATCTACCCTCGATTTAAACATTATTTCTGACATTCTAGAATCGGTTCGGGATATCTTCTCTAAGATTGTTGTAAATAAGATTACCAGTGCATATTTTAAACAGTAAATCATCGGATCCAAATGAATTAACAGAGAAACAAAACCGAATAAGATTATAAAAATCGTATGTTTCCCAATCATTATCCGATTATAATATGCAAACATGAACCGATTAAAAGAACAGAAACATAAACACGGGCATGATCCATAAAGGGTAAAGCAATAAACATATTGCGGCAACCAAAATAAAATAAAGATCAGTTTAGAAGTCACCGAAGCGTCCATGAAATGGACTGTCCTTAGAGAAGATATCGCTCCCACAATACCGGTGCGTAGGGTACTGGCGATCTGCTCCCAGGATACGACGGCTCACGATCGTCGTCGGCGTTGATGAATCCACGATTCATCATCTCAATATCTTGATCTTAGCAAAATCTCCAAGTAAAATCCCAGAAAAATGTCCATAAAATCCATAAATTAACAAAATGACTCTTGTAAATAAAACACACTAATTATTTTATATTAGATTGTACAAAATAAATTACACATAAAAAGCCGCAAAAATAAAGGAGTTTTATACATGTAAATAGCCCAAAACTTCATGTATTTTTAATAATTTCATTTCAACTTCTTTTTGGCTAATTCTTTCTCTAACTTGTTCATAATAATGTATATAAAAATACAAAAATACAAAACAAATTTTACCTTAAATAAATGCTCCTAGATCCCAATGGGAAAAAGCCGTAAAGACCAACTTCCAAGCTAAATTCCCGCTCCGTATGAACTCCAAATTCACCAAACTCACTTTTAAAGTTCAAGTTAGAAAATTATCTATCCAACGGAAGTGGTTTCATTAAAATCGGAGCTCATTTGCAAAAGTTGGGTTTTGGGACCTAGATGTACATTGTACAGTATGTATATATTCATACTTTCTTCTTTTTTTTATTCTATCTCTTTTAATTATTAAAAATACAAAAAAATTATACTTGTGTTGTATTTTAGTTGTACTATTTTATTGTATTTTTCTGTTGTAAATATCTCTTATTAAAAAGACAAAAAAATTACATATTAGAAAAGTAAAAAAAATGTGTACATGTTGTTTGTCTTCCCTTGTAAATTGTCCACTATCTATTTTATTCTTTTTTATTCTATTGTAATTAAAGTAGATAACTTTATTTCATTTTATTTATTTAATTATTTTACATTCTCTACAATAACCACCATTCAACTCCATTACTCCACCATATTTTCTAACTTCTAATTCAACTCCACCATTTTATTAACCTCCATCCCACTCCATCTTAATTCTAACTTCCATTTTTCTTCTTCTTTATATACATGCCATTCTCCTCATTTTTGCCTTTGATCCATCTTTATGTGAGGAGAGCCTAGTTCCCTGAGTTGAATCGGTGACAGCGACGCAACCGCGGTCGAGCGACGACGGCCCTCTCTCCGGTGTGATCCGTTGGCTTTTTTGCCAACATCGCAGCCGCAACCGCGCGCTGCTCGAGCTCATTGCGCGCCGGCGATTCGAGCAAAGACCGTGCTCTCACGAGCACATCATAGGCGACCGTCTCCACCGTAGGTAATTTTCTTCTCATTTTGTCATCTTGTTAGTTTTGCATTTTTTAGCACATCACATTCACCAACCATCCTCCATTTGTTTATATTGATCATTCACCACTATCATCACATTTTTTTCCTCATCATGTTCATTCCCTGTTTTAAACAAAAGTAAAAAAAATATAAAAAAATTAAAACAAAAAAAATCCTTTTATTGAAGCACCTTCATCATAGCATTTTTTATTCTCATTTTATTTCATCCCCATCATCCTCATTATACACCACCGTCATCATTTTTTATTTTTCCTTCTTTCTTTCTCCACAATCATCTTATTCCCTGTTTAAAAAAAATAAAAAAATATAAAAAAGTAAACAAAAAAAAGTTTTTATTACAGCAGAAAAAAAAGAAATAAAAAAATCAAAAAAAATCAAAAAAAAAGAAGTAACGCAGCAACAGTGGGGGAAGCACCCACCGTCGCCGCCTCCTCCGCCCAACTGCCGCCAGACAGCGGCCAAGCCAGCCGGCGCCGCTTCTCAGCCGCGCCCCGCCGGAGGCGCCGCCCCTCTCCTCGCCGCCCTTTCGCCGCTCTGAGCGGCTGCGCAAGGCGGCGCTCCTCCAGCCGCGTCCCCGCGCGGCCCCCACTCCCACACCGCGCCGCCGAGTCACCGCCGCCACCTCCGCCCGCCGGCGAGCGCGCCGCCCACCGACCTCCCTCGCGCGCGGCCGTCTCCGCCACCCGCGGATGCGCGCGCGACGCCGCCCTCCATCGTCTTTGGGTTCCTCCTCCTGCAAGAACGAAGGGAGAAAGAAGAAGGTCAAAATTTTTTTGTTATTTTATTGTAAAAATTGCACCTTTTATTTCTTTAGTTTATATAATTGCATAATAGTCCCTGTACACATCTTGTTGTAAATATTGTCTTTTTGTTTTGCAAGGACACCCTTGTATTCGTACTTAAATTTGGACCTTATTTTGGAATCCTTTTATTAAAAGAAAAATAGCATTGTGTTGAGCAACTAAATGTCTATATTTTGACTATTTATTTGTATTTTTGTGAGTAATGGGTAATTAATTAAAATTTTTTAATTGAAATTTTGCATAGTTTACCCATTCTGTGCCATTAAATTAATATCTTACAAACGGTTGCTCTAAAAATTCCACAAATATTATATGTGATGCCTTGATATGTGATGTAATTACTGTCCAAATTTCGTCCAAAATGGAGATGTCTTGTGCCTGAAATAAATTGTAGAGTGTTTTTGGTATTTGATTTTTAGTTAAATCCACATACATCCTTTTCACAAAATTTCAAGTCTCCTAGGTTGTTCATAAAAATATCTTTTTGGGATAATTTTCTCTCTGACTAATTTGATAACGTGGATTTAATAGAAATTAATTACTCATTATCACTCTGTTTTCACTAAAAAATTCATAAAAAATTCATATTTTGTCAAAAAATTCAAAAAAAAATACTGTAACTTCCTTGCATCATGTTTTCATTCCAATAATTTTTTTCATAAGTTTTGCTTACTGTTTGTGTGCAAAATTGCAAAAACACCCATAAAAAGTGTGTATTTTTCATTGTTGCATCTTAACCCATAAAATTCCAAAAAAAATGTTTTGCATTCGTTATTGGATTAAGTTTACTGGAAAAATATAATTTGCTTAATTGAATTAATTTGACATTAAAATTAAATTAGGCTAAGTTGTATGCTTTCGTAGTTTCTTAATTCAATCACATTCGCATTTCACCTTTGTTTTTTTTGCATTACAAAAATCTAAAAAAACCGCGTGGATATCTAGACCTAAGTTTTTGAACTAAAACCTAAGTTGTTCCTTTGCCTCCCTGAGTTCGACCCCGGACTTGCCCGGGATATAAATTAAGCCGAGACACTCTTCACGGAGATCTTCTCTCGGTTCTGACCGAACCGCTAAGTACACGTGCTACAACGTGATCGAATTAAACACCGTATCTAGCGACTCGTCAGATGGCGTCGTTGCCGGGGAGGCAAACGGCTTAGGGACTAATTTAAAAATTTGGATTTAGTTTTCCATTTACTCGGGTAGTCTGACCCCCGAGCCACTTGTATTTATTCCATTTTTTTTGCAATTATTTCTCTTCATATTCTTGTATATATTTTCTTTTTATCTCTCTAACATAAATTTTATTTTTCTTGCGAGGGCCCGGTGAACTTGGAGTGCATCGGAGGTCGACGGAAGCGACGCGAGTTGACTGCTGAAGAGCGAGGAAAAGCAATTTATCTTCAAGAGAATTTTTTGTAAATTATTGTAATTATTTAGATAATTGTTCTTTATAGCGGCTCTTGTTTGAGAGCTCGCGCATGTAAAAAGACTTAGACATTATTTGTGGTGTGTCGAGCCTGTTTCACTCTCCGGCGAGGGTGGGGCTTGACTTGAGTGGCGAAATTAAGGATTAGGCACACGGTAGTTTAGATTCAAACTTGTTTGTGCCCATCGTAAATTAGGCCACACATATCTTAGAAGATTCACTTATCTTGTAAGATTCATAATGAGACGCACATAGACACGTACTACTTAGCTCAAATCCAATCAATTCTTCCCCGATAATAGTATATTGTTTAGGTGTGGTTCCTCGATCTGCATGCATTTAGTGTAATATTTACAAATTCAGTTTTGCATAACGCATGAAGATTGTTGGGATTCACTGTAAGTATACCTTCTTCTGAGCATGCATCATAGTTTCTCGTTTGCATTCTGATTTTCGATTCCCATCTTGTTTTACAACTTAAGGTTAAAGGAAATTGGGACTGAACGGTAGACGTGCTTGTGTGTTCACATAAATTTCAAGTGATAACCTAACTCTAAAATTGGGACTGAATTGAGCAGGTCGATCTAATTAATTGGAATAAAAAGAACCCTTGTTCTCGGGTGCATAAAGCCCTCATTGTTTGTTTTAATTGCAAGTGAGAGAGAGACGACCCTAGGATAGAGCCAAGTCTGGATTTCTTACTTACTACTGGTTCTTTCTTTTTAGGCGATTAGCTACTTTTCAGTGAGGATTTACGGGTAGCCGGTAAACGGTCCGGACTTCCTTAGGAGAGTGGGAGGTTTAGAGGACGCCTTAGTCCTCAAGGAACGGGTAGCCGTATTTATACGGTCCGTACCTACTCCTATACTGGCTGAAAGTAGGTCAAACTAGTCGTAAGAACCGGGCCAGTCTGTAGGAAAATACGGGCACCTAACAGCTCGTTAATCTTTCCAAGATTGTATTCTCACCAACTAAAATTGACCAGATAATTCGGCCGAACTCTTACGGCCATCACGTGTTGAGTTGGTGAAATTGAGGGTTTGAATTGCGTTTGTATTGTGTGAGTTCACTCCGCACATTTACGTGCACCGTAGAACTAACGCCTCATTGATTATCGTGATCTAATCGGTTCTTTTGACATCGAAGATGACTGATTGGGGGGATATTTATTCGGACTTTGCGAATCTCTCGTTGAACCCTTCAAAAAGTACGTCTTCAAAGGTCCAAGCGCAACTTGGACCAACCTGGACTCATGACCCTCTTGAGCCCAGGATCACTCACTCTCGGGATGGTTACTCTCAAACCATTCCCTTTCTCTCTTCCCACCTCACCGAGGAAGACCATCGCCTTGGTGAGAATATCATGAGTCATAAATCCTCTTCTAATAAAGAACATATTGCTGATTCAGGCCATATAGAAGACACGAGTAAAATGCCTCCAAAGAAGAAAGAAGAGGAAGAAGAGAACAATGAAGACTCGATGAGAAGTATACTTGCCCGATTAGCTGCATATGAGCAGCAACAAGCATTACTGAGAGCTCAGTTGGGACAGTTAAATGTTGGGGTCCAAATACCAATGGATGCGGCTTATAACCCTGGACAATATCAAATTCATAACTACTTGAGTCCGGCCGAACCCGAGGTTGATTTTGAGTTGAAGCCGCACTTTCTGAACCTGCTGCCACATTTTGATGGGAATGCTTCTGAGGAGCCATATGCATTCCTAAGGGACTTTGAGCTCATCTGTGCTAACCTCAAACATAATAATGTTAGCCAGGATTATATTAGGCCCAAAGCCCTTCCATTTGCCTTGGGTGGAAAAGCCGATTACTGGGTGAAGAATCTTGGAATCATCGTCACCACTTATGCCCAGTTCAAGGACCTATTCCTAAAGAAGTTCTACCCGTTGAGTAGAACTAACATGATGAGGACGCGAATTACGAGTTTTTCCCAATTACCCAATGAAGCCTTCTGTGATGCTTGGGAAAGATTCAAGGACATCCTGCAAAAGTGTCCTTGTCATAGACTAGATGACAACATCTTGGTCCAATCCTTCTTCACTGGTCTCAACCCTGAGATGCAGGGTTTAGTGAGCGCTGCCTGTGGAGGCAGCTATACATCACGAGGAGCGGATACCGTCTGGAGGGTATTCGAGCAGATGGCTGAAACTAGCCGCTCACAGATGGCCAGCAGGGCCTATACACCATCCCCCAGTTCACTTTCATATGGAGGGGGAAAATCAGCTGTAGTCGATCTCTCTCAAGACGTGATCCCTAGCATGGGACTTCTTGCTGACAAGCTTACTGTAGTCGAGAAGATCGATAGGAGGATTGATGAGTTAGACCGGAGCGTCTCCAAACTTCCAAAACAGATGGAGGAGTTGACTGAGAAGGTATCCAAGATACGGATACCCGCCGTGACTGCACCCGCTGCTCCCATTTACCGAGTTCACCATGTTCAGGAGCAGTTGGTGTCAGGGCAACCCCAGCCGTGGGAGCAGGACCAATCCTACACCCACTCTTTCCAGCAGCCACCTCCAGCAGTAGAGACAGTCCAGGAGGAGCCTCCACCAGTTTGGGAGGTGAATGGGATATGGTATACTCAAGACCCTGCCAGGCAGGGAAGTACGGGAGACCGACAGACCTATCAGCGTCCCCCGACCTTTCACAACACCGCATTCACCTCCGCACCACCTCCGTCCCAGCAGAGCCCTGGATTCCATCCGCCCCAGCAGCAGAGGCAGCAGTACCAGCAGTATGGCCGACAGGGCCATTACCAGACGGGCCAGCAGGGCTCACAACCCCAGCAACAGCAGCAGCAGAGGCAGTACACTGGCCAGCAGGGCCAGTCTTCCTGTTCTTCTTCCCAGTCTTATCAACTTCCTTCATCGTCTAGTCCCATGGATATTCAGCAGCAGATACTCGACGAGCTACGTTCCTACAGGAACGAGGTTCAGTACTTACGGGTGGATGTCAACCGCCTGTCCAGATGGCGAGACGAGCAGACTGCACCCTCTACCTCGATCCCAGCCCAAGTTCAGGCTAACCCCAATAGCCTGAACCGTTCTAGTTCTCAGCAGCACTTTGGTCAGGTATACTATTCAGCATCTCCTAAATCTGAACATGAGATTCTTTCGTGTGACGAGGCTAACCACATGTCACTCAGGAACGGAAGGACCGTGGTCGTGCCTGACCGGGCGAGGGACACGAGGAGGGGCATCTCTGGAGCTCTACCTGAGGAGTCTTCAGAGGACGAGGAGGAGAGGCATCATATTTCAGAGCCCCATCAGCACCATTCGAGGATTTCTACTCAGGGAGCCGAGAGGAGGAGGAGAGTACGTATGCAGCATCGTCAGCATGGATATTCTTCTGAGTCTACGGAGGACCTTGCATCTCCGGTTGTGGCGGATACCATTCCAGCTTCTATTCCACAACCTTTAGTAGATAGTTTTGATTTCGATTCCATGTTGCATCAAAAAGATTCTTGTATGAAGAACTCTGTTTCCGTTAAGTCAAAGAATGATCTTTCAGTTCATGATTCAGATTCTTCATCCTCTGTTTCCTTAGCTTCAATCCCTTTCCCCCGTGCTCTTACGGCAGGAAAGCGCATCAAAAAGATTCAGAAAGATGACCCCGATATGGCACGATTTTGTAAAGAAAATATCACTGTGAAGGTGCCATTTGATGAATATGTGGTTAACCATCCTGCCTTCCAAAAATACCTTAAGGTGAGATGCACACCTAGAAGGGTTAGCAGGAAGAAAGATAACCGAAATATAAAGACACATGTCTTATCAGTAGCCACAACCTATTGTCTCAAGAATCAGACTTTGCCAAAGAAAAAGAGAGACATGGGAGCTCACTATGTGGAGAGTCGTATTGACGACATTGCGTTTGCACGCACACTCTTAGATAACGGTTCTTCGATCAACTTACTTCCCTTAGCCTTATATCAGAAATTGGAGTTGGGACCACTTCGCAAATCTAGAGCTTTACTCCAATTCGCAGATCGTTCAATGAAGAGACCTAAGGGAGAAGTGAAGAACGTTGTTATCTCGATTGAGGGGCAGAACTATCAGGTGGACTTCACAGTCTTGGACATGGAGACCCCCAATCATTGGAGAGAATCTCAGATCATTCTTGGGCGACCCTTCCTTAGGACCGCAGGCGCAGCTTTCGATTATGGTACGGGAATGATGAAGTTCCGTTCTCCAGGTGGAGAGGTGAACCTTGAGATGAAGCAAACCAAGCGTCAACGACCCGATTCAGAGAGTAGCACAGAGTACTCATCTTCAGAGGCAGATTACAGTATGATTAGCACAGTTGGGATTTGGGGACAGATTCCTTCAGGACAGAGCGAGACCCTTTCATCTGGAGAGGATATAGTGCATGATGCAGTTTGCCAGGTGTTGTCTGATCTTACTAGAGATGCATCAACCTATTCTCATGATGACTTAGAGATCCATCCGGATCTGTCAGTTCCATCCTCTTCGGAACAATCATGGGACATAGATGACGAGTCGGACGTGGCTTTTGCCGATTGTCTGGATACTTTTGACGATCCGACTCCCGATTCTTCTGATTTGGTAGAGAGTACTACTCAGCTTAGCCCACCTTCATGCAGCACGGAACCAGATTCAGATTCAGTTCAGCCAGATCTGCTTGATGATACCACATTGCCAGAGCTGAAATCACTACCTCCTACACTTAAGTATGCCTTTCTTGCGGGACCCAAAGAGAGATATCCTGTCATCATTAGCTCAGACTTGACTTTAGAACAGGAGTCTAGGTTGTTAGAAGTCTTAGAGAGGAACCGCAAAGCAATAGGCTGGACAGTGTCGGATCTCGTGGGCATCAACCCCGCTCTCTGCTCGCACCACATTTTTACTGAGGATAACGTGGGACCTTCCCGTGAGTTTCAGAGGAGACTTAACCCCAATCTACGGGAAGTGGTGAAGAATGAAATTGAGAAATGGTGCAAAGCAGGGTTTATATACCCTATTTCTGACTCCAAGTGGGTGGCCCCACTTCATGTTGTCCCGAAGAAGTCGGGAATTCAGATGGTCACCAACGAGGAGGGGGTAGAGATCGCGACACGGGTACCCACGTCGTGGTGCGTCTGTGTCGACTACAGGCGCCTGAAAAGCGAAAATGCGAGAGCCGCTAAATAGCGGTCTGACAAGTCAGACTCACTGTCGCTGATGCGACTGCTCAAACTTCCTCGATCTTCAACAATTAACCCACACAATCAATCAGAGAATGAACAGCAAGGATTAAAATTTATTATACCCTACTAAAGATGTACAATGGCAAGCAAGTAGGGGTCGAACTCAAGAAGCAAAGCTGTAGAGCGTAGATAACAATCCAATCCTGGGTCTAACGAGCAACTCAGCCAATCTAAAATTTTTGTGGGTTTTTAATTTTATATTTTTTTATTTAATTTTTAATTTTATATTTTTGTATTTTGATTTTTAATTTACTGATTTTTATATTTTCTTTTTATATTTTATATTTTTTTATATTCTTTTTCAATATTGGAAAATAAGGACAAAGTAATAAAAAGGAAAAAGAGGTATTTATAAAAATAGATAAAAATATTCAAAAGTAAGCAAATAAAATCTTTTTGGTCTTTTTATACTTTTTTACTATTTTTGTGATTTTTGGGTAATTTTTAGAATGTTTTTGGTATTTTTAGTTAACAAAATAAAGCAAACAGTGAATAAAATGCAAGGCTGAAACTCAAAATGGAGAAATAAAATAGAAAACAGTAGTAAAAATTCTCCAATTTAATTTTCACTTAAAGATAATAAAATAAGGAAAATTTGGGAAAAGAAAACACTATTTTTGGATTTTTTATGAATTTTATAAATTTTTATGAAAGTTTTTAGAGTTTTGCAATTTTTATGAGTTGGGTTTTGTATTTTTTAATGATTTTTGGCTGGGAGTTAAAACAAACGAAAAGACACAATATACATTTTTTTGGGATTTTTCTGGAGTGTTTTTCTATTTTTTAGGTATTTTCTAAGCTAGACAGTGCTGAAAATGACTATTTTTTATTTTTAATAAATATAGAAATGCAATAATATAAAAAAATAAAAATATGGTGATAAACTACTATGCAACAGGAGCTTAATGCACTTTTTGCGAAATTTTTGGGTTTTTATAAACGCATGCAAAAATTACTAGAAACAAAAAGAAAAATCATGCGTGCAGGGGCATTTGTGTAATTATCAGAAAGTCCAAGGGGCTTGCAGGCAAATTTACCAAAAAGTTATAACTAATATAAAAACTTTCAGGACCAAATCTTGATATCCAAAGTCGCGAGGGTTCGTCTGCAAAAACGCCAGGGCGCACGTGACATGCACGCGCGCCTGGCAAGGGCTCAAACGCAATTAACAACAACTTCAGGGCTTAAGTACAAAAATGCCAGAAAGTTAACACATGATAAAACTGTTTTAGCACTAACTACCAATACACAAAAACGCGACCCCTTGTACGCAAAATACCCAAGCGCACGTGCTCACGCACGTGCGCCTAGCTGGCAGAGGTGCGGACGAGAATGCAATAAAGTCTGAGGGGCAGATTGTAAAATTACACAAATAACTCAACTGCGTAGGAATGTTTAAGTGCGGAATTCAAAATTGCAAAAAAAACGCTTGGGCAAAGGTTGCAAAATACCCAAACAGTAGGCGCATCCAACGGCAGGGCTGCGTTCACTTAAGCCACGTGTCATCCCCACGTAGCCCGATGCCGCTTCAGCCTTTGACGGCCCCGATTAGAAGGCCTTTGCGTGATCGAACGGCCGGGGCAGCAGCGAATCCGATGGCTGCTGCTCCTTTGGAAGAACTGAGGAGAATCAACGGCTCTGGAGCGTCGAGGAAGAACGCACGAAGAACAGCCTCCGGGGCACCTTTGATCCTCAAAATCTCGACGTCCAGTGCATCGTCTTCCCTCCAGACAGCTCCACTGACCCCCTGGGAGCCCTCTCGATCGTACGACACCCCCAAAATGGCCAAGAAATGGCCGGAGCGTCGTTGCGTGGTCGGCGGAGGGAGGTGGCTCCAGGTAGTCGTGACGGCAACGAAACTCGACCCCCAGGTGGGGTCTGCGAGCTCCTGGACCTGCAAAACAAAGGGATGAAGAAGTTGGGGGCAAAATGCCCCAACCTCGCGGCGTATTTCGCACAGGGGCACGGCGAGATGGAGAGATGGGGATGGCCAGCGAAACTCGATGCCGGCCGCGGTGCGTCGCGATGGTAGGATGGTTGCCGGTCAAAGATCTTGAAAGGGGACAGATTACCGTGGCTTCCTAACACTAAGGCTTCAAAGAACAAGAAGAAAAGAGGGGTAGAAAGGGAAAGAAATGCCTCACCAAAGCGCGCAGGCAAGGTGCTCCGGCGACCACTTCGGCAAGGGGATCTGCCTCAATTCGACGCCACCTCGGTCTGATGAGAAGCCCGACGAGCTCCTGCTGTCACCAGGAGTATCTTCAAGGACTTAGGTTAGGATTTCGGTGGTGGAAGAGGGATCAAGTCGAAATGGAACTTTTTGGGTCGCTTTTGAAAGATGGTCGACGGGGCACCTTCAACGACGCATATCTTGCGAATCGCGGATCCATTCCTCGAGGTAAAGGCTAGGCGTGAAAGATCATATGTCGAGGAGAAAAAGTGATGAAGACCGCATCATGAAATGATGTAAGGATGGTCCCCCAAAAAGGGGCGAAAGTCAAGAAAAAACCATTCTGACAACAGCCCAGAGGGTGGTCAGACAGTTGACCCGTGGTCAACTGTCCAGACCTCCTGATTGGTCCACGTGGACCAATCAGGAAAAAAACCTCTAAAAAATCATTTAAAAATAGTAAATAACATTATTTTATTTAGGTTATAAAATAAAAAGTGCTTATAAATTTATGTAGTATTTTATTATTATTTTTAATTATTTTTATGAGGTATATGTTTACATGTTTGCATTTATACCCTTATAGGTATCTATATCTATGTATTTAAGTATTCTATTTTTATTTAGATATTTTTAAGTTATTTATTTTTGGTTATTATTTTCTAGAATTATAAAATACTTTTATATATGCAAATATATTTTTATTTTAATTTTCTGATATATTTTATACACTTAATAAAATGAAAGTGTTATTTGTATAGGTATAGATACATGTATTATACCTATGTATTATAATATATACACGTATTTTTCTTTGGGTTTTCTTTATGCTTTTATTCTGATTTTAATGTACATAATTATTATAAGTAATATTTATAACATTATAAAAATATAAAATTATAAAAATAATAAATAATTAATAAATTGAATATTTTAATATGTACAAGTATACAATAGGGGTCCAAAACTCATCTTTCAAACCGTAGCTCTGCCAAATGCGAAACCACCGCCATTAAATAGCTTATTTTCTTCTATATACAATTAAAGGTGAGTACGCTGCATTTGGAGTTTTTATTTGTGAGATACGGGTCTGGGAAGTTGGCATTCTGGATTCTTATTCAGACCATAACTTTTTATTTGTACATTATTTTTCAGTGAAATAAATTTTGTATTTTTCTTTATTAATTTATCTACAACTTTCATGTGCAAAGTTTCTTGATTTGATGAATAAAAAGTGGAACCAAAAATGGGTCCCAAAATGAATAAAGAATGAATTAAATAAAAGGAATTTTATTGGTAATTTTTGGCCCTTATCTCCCCCTACTTTATTCCTTGTCGACCTATTCATCAAGATGCCTAGGTCTCGGGGTTTCGGGTCATAAAATATTTACAATATTTTATTCTTTTTCTTTTCTTTTCTTTATTCTATAATTTTGGCTTTAAAAACCGCAATTTATACAATATTTACACACATATACATGAATGCTAAAATGCATGAATTACGCCTATTTATACGCATTTACTAGGGTTTTTGAGGCCAAAATGATAGAATAAAGATGATGAAACGCAGATTCATCAGCGCCTGAATGCTGCAACCAAGAAAGATCACTTTCCCTTGCCTTTTATTGATCAGATCTTGGAGAGACTCGCAGGGAAAGAGTTCTTCTGTTTTCTTGACGGGTACTCAGGCTACAACCAGGTGGCCATAGCCCCTGAGGACCAGGAAAAGACCACATTCACATGTCCATTCGGCACTTATGCTTTCAGGCGCATGCCATTCGGGCTCTGTAATGCCCCGGGCACATTTCAGCGGTGCATGATAGCCATATTTGCCGAGATGGTGGGAGATTTCCTGGAAGTGTTCATGGATGACTTCTCGGTCCATGGTGATTCTTTTGATACATGTTTAGCGCACTTGGACCGAGTCCTCACGAGGTGTAGAGAGGTTAATCTGGTACTCTCCTGGGAGAAGAGTCACTTTATGGTGACGGAGGGTATCGTGTTGGGGCATGTCATCTCCAAAAGGGGAATGGAGGTTGACCCTGCCAAGGTGGAGGTGATCAAGAAACTCGATCCACCTACCAACGTAAAGTCAGTGCGGTCATTCTTAGGGCATGTTGGATTCTATAGGAGATTCATTCAGGATTTTTCAAAGATCGCCCGCCCACTGACTGAGCTCTTAGGAAAAGACATAGAGTTCGTTGTAGATCACAGGTGTCTGGAGGCCTTTGAGCTCTTGAAAAGGAAGATTTGTACCTCGCCTATTCTACAAGCTCCTGACTAGTCTCTCCCCTTTGAGATCATGACTGACGCTTCAGATTTCGCTATAGGAGCTGTGTTAGGACAACGGCGAGAGGGGATTCCGTTTGCGATTCACTATGCGAGCAAAGTTTTAGATCCTACACAGAAAAATTATATAGTGACTGAAAAAGAAATGCTCGTGGTAGTATGGGCCCTCGAGAAGTTCAGATCATATATTTTGGGCTCTAAGGTGACAATTTATACTGATCACACAGCCATTCGATACTTAATGGAAAAGAAGGATGCGAAGGCTCGTCTTCTTAGGTGGATTCTACTCCTCCAGGAATTTGATTTGGAGATAAAAGATAAACCTGGAGTGAAGAATGTTGTGGCTGATCACCTTTCTCGGATTGAACTTAAGGATTCTCCTGATCATGAGCGGATTAGAGAGACCTTCCCAGATGAGTCAATTTGTGTTATTGACTCCCTCCCGTGGTATGCCAACATGGTGAACTATCTTGTCTCCAAGCAGGTTCCCCATGGTTGGACTAGGAGCAGCATTGATCGACTGAAGTCAGATTCGAGGAGATACCACTGGGACGATCCTTTCCTTTTCTTCGAAGGACCGGATTGTGTTTGGAGAAGGTGTATTCCTCAGGAGGAATACCATAGTGTCCTCACATATTGGCATTCACTTGAGGCTGGAGGACACCATTCGGGAAAGCGAACCGCTCACAAAGTACTTCAATGTGGATTGTATTGGCCGACCTTGTTTAGAGATGCCATTGATTTTGTACGGTCATGCCCGATTTGTCAAAGGATGGGAGGGACAGTTGGACAGAGAGATGAGATGCCCATGCAACCGATGATTATTTGTGATGTTTTTGATGCATGGGGCATAGATTTTATGGGTCCCTTTCCCAACAGCCAAGGACATGAGTATATTTTGTTGGCGGTTGATTATTTATCTAGGTGGGTGGAGGCTATCCCAACCCGAACCGCAGACAGCAAGACTGTTTGTAAGTTTGTGAGAGATCATATTATTGCTAGGTTCGGGGTGCCAAAAGTTTTGATATCTGATGGGGTAGCCACTTTGTGAACCGAGATATGAGATCTTTAGCTAAGGACTATGGATTTGAGCATAGAGTTACTAGTCCTTACCACCCACAGTCCAACAGCATGGCAGAAGTTTCGAACAGAGAGGTGAAGAGTATTTTGCAGAAATTGGTTCGTCTCGATAGGAAGAACTGGTCTCAGCTCTTGGACTAAGTTCTGTGGGCCTATAGGACAGCCTACAAGACACCATTGGGTACTTCACCATTTAGAATGATCTATGGCAAGCCATGCCAATTGCCCGCAGAATTGATTCATAAATCCGAATGGGCAATTAAGAAGATTAATTGGAGTTGTCACCTAGGGAAGCTTTGTCGAGACTTGAACTTGAACGAGCTTGTGGAAATCCGAAACAGGGCATATGACAACAGTTTGATTTATAAGGACAAAGTAAAGAGATGGCATGATCAACACATTAGGTGCAAAGACTTTTTCCCTGGACAAAAGGTATGGTTGTTCAATGCCAGGTTGAAGATGTTCCATGGGAAGCTCAAATCTAAATGGACGGGTCCCTTTGTGGTTAAGAAAGTGCACGAGAATGGAAGTGTAGAGATAGCTGATCTCACAGATGGTGCACAATCTCATGTGGTGAATGGGCAACTGTTGAAGCATTTTGTTGATTCCAAAGAGCAGTTAGTCCAAGTCGAGGTCATCAACTTCATACAGAGTGAGCACAGAGCAGATACATCTTATTACTCTTCATGAAGATGCAGCATCAAGATTCAACATCTTAGAAGATTCCATCACTCTTGTACATATTCTCCCTTCTTTGTATATTCTCGAGATCATGTCGGTTCTCACACTTACTCTTGTCCTATACTTAGACTAACCAAAGCCTAAGTATAGGGGGGACCGATGCCCGCCATGTGTATTTACTCATCATTTCTCCTCTTGACCTCGTCCGCCCCATTTCTGCTCTTCTTCTACACTTAGGCTGTCCAGAGCCTAAGTATAGGGGGGGGGCGGATCGACTTCTATACTTTCTATTATTTTAGCTTTCCTACGCTTAGTACGAGCTATGTCTTTTTGTCACCTAGTGCCATGAGGACATAGCACAAGCTAAGTATAGGGGGGCGTGTATATATTACATATATACTTTACCCATACCTCGTACTTTCACGTATTTTTTTATATATATTATACAATAATTATGGGGTGGGTAAAAAAAACAAACAAAATAAAAGTAAAAAAAAACTTTTTCCTAAAAAAATTCTTTTCTTTATTTGCTTAAAAAAACTTTTCAAAAAAAGTCTTTTCTTATTCACCTATCTTTTTCAAAAAAAAACCCTTTTTGAAAAAAAACTTTTTCTTAAAAAAAACAAAACAAAAAAACAACAAAAAAAACAAAAACAAAAACTAAAAAAAAACTAACTAATAAGTTGGTTTAATCCCTGACACAATTCACTTTCACACAAGACTAGTGATGTTCAAGAACACTTGGTTTATGAGGTCTTGAGATTTTGAGTTAACCAGCCTTAGTCATTAGGGTCCTTGACTTAATTATTCACATTTCCCTAGTTTGAAAGATGTGTGTGCTATATTGCATGCTTAGTCTCTACCTTAAAGAATATGATCAGCACCTCACATACACGACCGCAGTTATGATGAGATGAGTTGTAATTTCACTTGAGGAACTGGGACGAGGGATTTGAGTTTGGACTTGATTTAATGATGCTCGAGGATGGGATAAAATCAATGAAGGCTTCATGAAACCTGAGTGTCAGCACATTTAGCCAGTATGAGAACATGGTTCTTGTACTATCTCTTGATATTTACCTATGTGCCAGGGTGTGATAAAATAAAAAAATGTGTTGATCAGTGTGCGCCAACTCTTGGTAAAAGCAGTGGAGCTAGCCAAAAATACTACAAAGCAATGAAATGTCAAAGAAAAGCTCTCATTCCACAAAGTCAATTATCAAAAGAGCTTCCACCATAGGCGAGCGCTCCCAACCATTTCAAAGTGTCCACTTGGACCACCGCTATTAGGACCAGGAGTCGGGCTTGCACCCAAAAAGGGCTCTGCATCGTAAATGCTACAAGTCTGGGTGTAGAAGGTACGATAGGTACTCAAAAAAGGCACACCCCGGTGTACTCCCAGGAAAACAAGTGCAGACGGCTCCAACTTCTCTTGATGGACGCACTGATCAACACCAAAAAAATTACGTTGCGTAATAAGGCACTTGAGAGGATCCTTGTTCCAATGAGAGGGAAAGAAGAAATGACACAATCCTATGTCCTCCATCAACTGGCCTTCCATCTACACTTTCAAGTATGACAACTAAAGAGACGATGGATTGGATGCAAGAAATGATTTATTCCCTAGTGTTGAGGATCGGGTCCATAGGAGAGTCTCTTGGACTGGAACCTTGGGTGACGTTGTGACTCTACTCTTGTAACTGCGGTCAACACTTAAAGTCATATCCCTACTATATATGTATACAAAGAGAGTCTGATGATTAGGGGAATTGGATACCTTTTGACTAGAGCTTGGTTCAGCTTAGAATTTTAGGATCTCTAAAATCGGGAGTTCTTGAACGGATCAAGTCTTGTATTCACATGCACAGTCAGGGATTAACCCAACTTATTCAATCTTTATTTGCTCGAGGACTAGCAAAGTTTAAGTATAGGGGGTGATGAATCCACGATTCATCATCTCAATATCTTGATCTTAGCAAAATCTCCGAGTAAAATCCCAGAAAAATGTCCATAAAATCCATAAATTAACAAAATGACTCTTGTAAATAAAACACACTAATTATTGTATATTAGATTGTACAAAATAAATTACGCATAAAAAGCCGCAAAAATAAAGGAGTTTTATACATGTAAATAGCCCAAAACTTCATGTATTTTTAATAATTTCATTTCAACTCCTTTTTGGCTAATTCTTTCTCTAACTTGTTCATAATAATGTATATAAAAATACAAAAATACAAAACAAATTTTACCTTAAATAAATGCTCCTAGATCTCAATGGGAAAAAGCCGTAAAGACCAACTTCCAAGCTAAATTCCCGCTCCGTATGAACTCCAAATTCACCAAACTCACTTTTAAAGTTCAAGTTAGAAAATTATCTATCTAACGGAAGTGGTTTCATTAAAATCGGAGCTCATTTGCAAAAGTTGGGTTTTGGGACCTAGATGTACATTGTACAGTATGTATATATTCATACTTTCTTCTTTTTTTTATTCTATCTCTCTTAATTATTAAAAATACAAAAAATTTATACTTGTGTTGTATTTTAGTTGTACTATTTTATTGTATTTTTCTGTTGTAAATATCTCTTATTAAAAAGACAAAATTACATATTAGAAAAGTAAAAAAAATGTGTACATGTTGTTTGTCTTCCCTTGTAAATTGTCCACTATCTATTTTATTCTTTTTTATTCTATTGTAATTAAAGTAGATAACTTTATTTCATTTTATTTATTTAATTATTTTACATTCTCTACAATAACCACCATTCAACTCCATTACTCCACCATATTTTCTAACTTCTAATTCAACTCCACCATTTTATTAACCTCCATCCCACTCCATCTTAATTCTAACTTCCATTTTTCTTCTTCTTTATATACATGCCATTCTCCTCATTTTTGCCTTTGATCCATCTTTATGTGAGGAGAGCCTAGTTCCCTGAGTTGAATCAGTGACAGCGACGCAACTGCGGTCGAGCGACGACGGCCCTCTCTCCGGTGTGATCCGTTGGCTTTTTGGCCAACATCGCAGCCGCAACCGCGCGCTGCTCGAGCTCATCGCGCGCCGGCGATTCGAGCGAAGACCGTGCTCTCACGAGCACATCATAGGCGACCGTCTCCACCGTAGGTAATTTTCTTCTCATTTTGTCATCTTGTTAGTTTTGCATTTTTTTTAGCACATCACATTCACCAACCATCCTCCATTTGTTTATATTGATCATTCACCACTATCATCACATTTTTTTTCCTCATCATGTTCAATCCCTGTTTTAAACAAAAGTAAAAAAAATATAAAAAAATTAAAACAAAAAAATCCTTTTATTGAAGCACCTTCATCATAGCATTTTTTTATTCTCATTTTATTTCATCCCCATCATCTTCATTATACACCACCGTCATCATTTTTTATTTTTCCTTCTTTCTTTCTCCACAATCATCTTATTCCCTGTTTAAAAAAATAAAAAAATATAAAAAAAAAGTAAACAAAAAAAGGTTTTTATTACAGCAGAAAAAAAAAAGAAATAAAAAAAATCAAAAAAAATCAAAAAAAAAAGAAGTAACGCAGCAGCAGTGGGGGAAGCACCCACCGCCGCCGCCTCCTCCGCCCAACTGCCGCCAGCCAGCGGCCAAGCCAGCCGGCGCCGCTTCTCAGCCGCGCCCCGCCGGAGGCGCCACCCCCTCTCCTCGCCGCCCTTTCGCCGCTCTGAGCGGCCGCGCAAGGCGGCGCTCCTCCAGCCGCGTCCCCGCGCGGCCCCCACTCCCACACCGCGCCGCCGAGTCACCGCCGCCACCTCCGCCCGCCGACGAGCGCGCCGCCCACCGACCTCCCTCGCGCGCGGCCGTCTCCGCCACCCGCGGCTGCGCGCGCGCCGCCGCCCTCCATCGTCTTTGGGTTCCTCCTCCTGCAAGAACGAAGGGAGAAAGAAGAAGGTCAAATTTTTTTTTGTTATTTTATTGTAAAAATTACACCTTTTATTTCTTTAGTTTATATAATTGCATAATAGTCCCTGTACACATCTTGTTGCAAATATTGTCTTTTTGTTTTGCAAGGACACCCCTGTATTCGTACTTAAATTTGGACCTCATTTTGACATCCTTTTATTAAAAGAAAAATAGCATTGTGTTGAGCAACTAAATGTCTACATTTTGACTATTTATTTGTATTTTTGTGAGTAATGGGTAATTAATTAAAATTGTTTAATTGAAATTTTGCATAGTTTACCCATTCTGTGCCATTAAATTAATATCTTACAAACGGTTACTCTAAAAATTCCACAAATATTATATGTGATGCCTTGATATGTGATGTAATTACTGTCCAAATTTCGTCCAAAATGGAGATGTCTTGTGCCTGAAATAAATTGTAGAGTGTTTTTGGTATTTGATTTTTAGTTAAATCCACATACATCCTTTTCACAAAATTTCAAGTCTCCTGGGTTGTTCATGAAAATATCTTTTTGGGATAATTTTCTCTCTGACTAATTTGATAACGTGGATTTAATAGAAATTAATTACTCATTATCACTCTGTTTTCACTAAAAAATTCATAAAAAATTCATATTTTGTCAAAAAATTAAAAAAATTTATTGTAACTTCCTTGCATCATGTTTTCATTCCAATAATTTTTTTCATAAGTTTTGCTTACTGTTTGTGTGCAAAATTGCAAAAACACCCATAAAAAGTATGTATTTTTCATTGTTGCATGTTAACCCATAAAATTCCAAAAAAACGTTTTGCATTCGTTATTGGATTATGTTTACTGGAAAAATATAATTTGGCTTAATTGAATTAATTTGACATTAAAATTAAATTAGGCTAAGTTGTATGCTTTCGTAGTTTCTTAATTCAATCACATTCGCATTTCACCTTTGTTTTTTTTTGCATTAAAAAAATCTAAAAAAACCGCGTGGATATCTAGACCTAAGTTTTTGAACTAAAACCTAAGTTGTTCCTTTGCCTCCCTGAGTTCGACCCCGGACTTGTCCGGGATATAAATTAAGCCGAGACACTCTTCACGGAGATCTTCTCTCGGTTCTGACCGAACCGCTAAGTACATGTGCTACAACGTGATCGAATTAAACACCGTATCTAGCGACTCGTCAAGCGCACACCAACGGGATCGTCCTCGATTGTACCTCAGAGAACTGCAGCCGAGAGAGGAAGAAGAAAACGTTCGTCCGTGAGAGGAAGAACCAGAAAGAGGGAGACGGCGTGAGAGAGGTTTTTCTTGCAAGTGTAAAAAAAACCATGTCGAGTGAGGGATATATATAGAAGGAGGGGCTCGCGTGCCCTATCGCGTGGTTACCTTTTGTTTCCGAAAATGCGTCCCTAAAACACAGCCTTTCGGATCCCAAAAATCGCCCATAATGGCGAGTTGAATTACCATTTAAGTCGAGTTACCAAATTAATCGTGTGATTAATTTAATCGACTTACCAAATGAAACCCGCAGCAAAAGTATCGAGATCCGAGATCCGAATTGACTCTCCCGAGCCCGAGCCCGAGCCCGAGCGGAGCGGAGCGTACGTGCGCGTGTGTGGTCCTCCATTCCTCCTCTCTACTATTGCTACAAGAGCTTGGGGTGTAGACTCATATATAAGTCCACCAAAAGTTTAGATCTCCAAGGTATGGTACTAAACTTCCACCCAAACTCAACCATGTTTCAAATTTGGGAATTCCCACTTTCCCTCCAAACCATTTGGTTTCCTAATTGAAACCAAATCAATACCAAATTGTACTTAATAGGTTTTCCAATTAAAACCTATATATACAATTTTAATACAACAATCGACCAACCACTAATCAACCAATCCCCCCATCGCCCACAAGCCCATAGCACCCAACCCCTTATCCCCATCACCCACACCCTCGATATCCAACGCCTCTATACCTTATGGACTCCGTGAAACCCATAGCCGAACCGGCAACTCATCGCCCCCAATTATCCACATCTCCCAATGCCCCACTTACCGACCCCCAGTTATGTTGGAATTAACTATATTATGATAGTTTAATACAATTTGATGGTCAATATCAAGTTGTATTAATGTATCTCAATTCCTGGAATTCAATGTTTCAACCATGTGGGGTGCTGTTTAGTCCCACATCGTGGAGAGATAAAATTGGCACTTGGTTTTTATGTGGGAAGTCCTGAGACTAGTCTGGAAACAGACTAAAGAGGACTTTAGACCACAACACACGCACGCACGTGCGCGCGCGTGCCGGGCTCGGGCTCGGACGTGGGCGCGGCATGGCCGCGGCTGCGGCTGCGGCGTGGCACGTCAAGGCCCTGTGCGCCGGTAAAGTGGGGGCGATGTCTCTCTAAAGGGAGTCCTACGACAGGACGCTTCGGTTGTGATTTCTAACTCTTTCTATTTTCCTTTGTCACATTGTTTGTCGTGATGTTTGTTTCCGGATTTTTCCCTTGATTTAATATGCATATGTTCTTAAAACGGATATTTGTCTTGTCAATGTTAATATAGACGCATGCATACATAAATCTGTTTTGGAAACTTGTTGATATTCGGATTTATATATGTATGTTTATGTCGGTTTCTCAACAAGTTATCCCTATCACCCAATCCCCAATTACCATCCAACCTACATGCACTAGCCCCACCTTACCACCCATGTCTCCCAAGCAACCCTAGATTATTGCTGCATGTTGCTATACTCCACTGCCACTGTCTGTTGGGTGCAACCAGGATGTACAAGTCCTCCCACAAACCATTGTGTGGCCTAGCATGCACCTAAACGTGCCTTTGTGCATCCTATAGTCCTGCTTCTAGGGTTATTTCACCATCAAATATTTTCCAACCGCACCAGTCTAACCCCTTTTCAGTTCTACAATATCCAAGGGTTCTCACATGACCTAATGTAATACCCTTATATTTTTGTCTCCCCGTAACAGTCACAAAATATATTCAATATTATACTCGAAAGAACCGGTTTATCGCAAGCTTTCCAACAAACTCAGGAACATGTGACTCCAAGTTCAGACGTGAGAGTTGATTACTTTTTAGTGAAAATGCAAAACAAATTTTGAATCAAGACGGTCGGGAGACTAAAGGGTTTTTCCACCCAAAATTGGAAGGAGTTACGGGATTTTGGCTTTGTGAATTCATCATCTTTCTCTCATAAAACAACCCATGCTTTTTCCCCTCCCGAAGTCATTATCATATCTCCTTTCGTCTTCTTTCCTAAGAACCACATGAGAACAATGCAGCCACCATTATCGGAAGCCTGCGAAGTTCCGTAGCTTCGAGACTACAAGAAAAGGAGTGCATGACATTGCAAGAAATGTCATGCACTCACCCATTCAAATGACCTAAAAACTTCAGCTTATGCCATCAAAAATTTATGTGCCGACAACAACAGCGGAGAGGGTATGGTCGCACGAGTTCTCTGTGTAGGAGGTGTTGACGGCGGCACAGGTTGGTGGCCAAGGAGACTAATGGGAAGGCTCCAGACATGAGGCGGGCACGGGAAAGGTTACAGACAGGAGTGTGGGGGTTCGGGGGCGAGTGGGGACTTTTGGTTTATATTGAAGGAGAGTCGCTTTTACAAGATACGACTATCATAAGAAGTAGAGTTGCCTTTTGAAGAGGGCAACTTCATTACGGTACTTAAATAAAAACAAAAATTTACATTGCACACAACAAATAAGATTCGTAGCATATGGTGCAAACGAATTTTCTTTGATATAATGGTCAACAAGAAAATAATGATAAAGATGATGGAAGTACTGCATTGAAACCGCATGTATAAATCAGCTACCACATTGTAACTTTTTCATGGACTACATTGAATTCAAGTTTAAAGTTAAGGGGCTTTTATGTAATTTTTTTTCTTGTTTACAAGTTTGTGAAGTTTGCTTTTAATCAAGAACTTTGCAAAACTACCATGCGATTATGGCTAAATATCATGTAATCTAGGAAGTTCCTTTGAATGAGCTTTTTGCATCAAGATGCTTATCTTATCCTTCACATTTTATATTCAACCAATCAAGCCGATCAGCACACTGCACAGTATGTTTACGTGGAAATCCACTTGGGTAAAAACCCACGTCTAAGTCTCTGTTGGACTTAATTTGGAGCAATATTGATATATATATATATATATATATATATATATATATATATATATATATAGGGATTGGGGAGCCTACACCCATGTGTAGGTAACTTACCTACACCCACCTCTTATTCCCTCAATTTTTTGGATTTTTTTGAAAGGGATCTTTAGGGGATTTACTTAGAATATTAAATGAAATATGTGTTTCAAATTTCATGTGAAACAGATATTCCTAACAGCTCCATCGGAAGGGGCCGATTTCAGCAAATCTGAGACCGTTAAAATTTGACTATCATGATGGATAAGTTAGAAGTCTCGAAATAAGTTGAAATTTGAATGACATCATGGTGGTATATTGTGATCTAAATTCCCCAAAGAATTAATTCAAAAAAATAAAAAAATTGAGGAAAAATAGATGTGGGTGTAGGAAAGTTACCTACACATGGGTGTAGGCTCCCTTTTCCCATATATATGTGTGTGTGTGTGTGTGTGTGTGTGTGTGTGTGTGTGTGTGTGTGTGTGTGTGTGTGTGAATTTTTAAAGTTGGGAGTCATTGTGGGATTATGTATGCATTCTAAATTCATTGCGATGTCATTTTATTGTGATCTTTGGGTATATTGTGCACGATTGACATATTAAACTTTTGGCATTGACATTTCTCAAAAATATTAAAGATGTGCCGTAAATAAATTAAATTGTTTTTGCTTGTTGGATTTTTATTGGATTCATGTTGCAATTTCTCTAAAAAGTACAAATACCCTATAATTGATAATGAAATGCTCTACAATCTCCTAATTTTGCACAAGTTTTAGAGCTATTTGGTATATATAAAAATGACAAAACTAAATTCAATGGTCTATTGGTTTTTTAGTTAATACATTGGTATTGAAAATACTAGAATAAAAATGGCAGGGTCCTTGTATTTAGACATATATCTCACTTTTAGTTTTTATTATTATTCCTTTTATACCCTTAAAATATAAAAAATCCAAAAATACAAAAAATCACCAAAAAATCACAAAGATATATAAAAACTTAAAAATTATTGTTTTCGATTTCTTTCAAATGGTACTATATAGAAAAAATATAGTTGAGGTTTCTAGGGGCACTGTGGAAAGAGAAATCTATTTTTGAAACCTTACGTATTTTCTTTTTATTTAAATGTTATTTTCGTTTTCTTTTATTTTGATATTATAATCCTTATTTTTAAAAATTACAAAAGTATAAAAACATAAAAATGTAAATATATTTTAGTTATGCTTTTAATATACTTTTATCACTTATATTATAAATTAAACCCCTCCCCTTTCTGTATTTTCTTAAATCTTTTATTGTCTTTTATTTCCTATTTTATTAAAATTCAATTAAAAATTTAGAAAATTGCAATGAACTAAAACTTTAAAATTAAAAGAATTATTTGTAATATATAAATAATACTTAAAGTAGTTCATGATCATTCACTAAATCATTTTCTATATTATCATATTTTAAAAATAATTAAAATGTGAAAATTTAAATTTTAAACATATAAAAAGTTAAAATTAAAAAAATTTAAATATATAACAACTGTAAAAACATGATAACAACAATAGTGAGAAATAAAAACATACTTGCACATATAAACTTTATTTGTACACTTTGATTCAGGATCACAATAGACTTAATCTCAATTGATGCCTACCTCCTTGACCCATGACTTATTTGTCTAAATAAAATATTGGTATATTTTTTTGAGGATTAAATGAATCTGCAGATGATATACCTTCTAGATACGACCATTCGCAGTTAACAACTCGGTAGGGCTCTGGTACCCACACAATAATAATAACAATGATTTATGGCAATGAATAATTATATATTTATTGTCATATTTTTCACAGTTAATTTTATTACAATAAAAATATGATTTTTGATGTACTAATTAAAGTATTTTAGCATGCCATCCACATTCACAAAAATCGAGAGATTTTAGATAAATATATTAGAACTACAAACCAAATGATATGAGGCAATGCATATCATTTGTGGATTTTGCACGAGCTTTTATTGTTTTTTCTATGGTATTTTATTTATTTATTGACTCGATTAGGATTTTTTGGTCTGGGACCTCAAAACGTGGTAGAATATACTTCTCTATCAGAGACCATGATTTTACAGGATATTTTTGGGAAATGTTTTGGAATTTTCCTGCTGCTTTTGCTGATCTTTTGAAGACTAAGGCTTATTTACATATTTTTAGAGTCCTGGGGGCTACGAAAAATTAAATCCAAGGCAGTATATGTAATTTCATTTTTTATAGTTGTAGTTATTGGGTAAATTGCAAAGTGTACTAAATAGTTTCCTAAACTACTAAGATATCCTTAGAGGGCCCGATTGCAAAAATTTAAGGCAACTATTATTAAGAACATGAAAAAGCTTACAATAATTAAATAGTAAAATAGGAAAATTGCTATATATAAATCAAACTTTTGCAAAAATTCAAAAAGTCCAAACCACATAATTGTCATTTAGTTTACAATTTAAAAAAATAATAAATGAAGAATATGAGTAAATCCCCTTATACTACTTTTGTTCCACCAATAAAAGAACGTGAATAGAAAATGAACATCCTATTCCTTGTTCTTTTTGTGTGTTGCGGTGAAAAGTTACAACTTTATATTTCCAGGTTTTGACTTTGTTAATTTTAGTTGATTATACATGTTGATTTTTTTCCCAAGAATATTCCAAGAGAAATATTTATGCCGCATGAGCTACAATTTCACCTGGCCTCAAATAGGAAATCCATCATCCCTAGTGAACTTGTTCTAAGATGCATGCATCTTAAACGTTGCTAGATCAACTCAAAAGAGATTATGTTTATGGCGCGCAACCAACGATAAGGCCATTTAAGACATGAAAGAGGTAATAAGTTTAGGACTCAGGGGCGGGACTAGTATATGTCTTCGGAGCCATGGCACATCCTTGATTATTGTATGTCACTTGTGCAATGTATTAAGTTTTTAATATGACTCGTCTTTAATTATATAATAAATAGTATTGTTTGATAAAAGTTGTAAAATCATTTAATGGTCAAGTCGTAGAGTAATATGGTTTATATTTAAGACACTAAGGTTTGAATCTAATCTCTCTCAATGTTACTTCCTTCTATATAGTTTATCCAATCACTTCCAAAATATCAAAATTACAAGTTTAATTTGATATAAAATTGTATTCGAGTTCATTTATCTCCCATTGTTTCTAATACTTCTTGTAAATAAAATAAATTTTATTATTTCCTTTTAATCATGAACTTTTTTATTTTAAAATTTTACTTTATAATTTATCCTTTTGGGACGAATTTAGAGAGCCTTAAATTATTAGATTTATCGAATTTTAAAAATCACCATTGAAACTATCATCCTATAATAAGATAATAGAATAGAGAATCCAGGACTTCCCCAGCCTTGGGGGGTGGGGGGATGGGAAGATCATAGCCTGTCAGCTTGACTTGACCCAAGAAAATAGAATGAGGGATAGGATTGGTGGATTTCCCAGGTTATCCTCCATCCTTAGCTCCTGAACCGGAGTAGCCTGCGAATGTCGAGGGGAGCGAAAGAAGCAAGGTGTTTAGAATCAGAAATGAAAGTCCTTATTCGAGCCGGCCTTGATTTATGGTCAGCTTGAGAAGGTAGAAAACCCCCACTTCTCCACGTATGTTCAACGCCTTCATCACAACTTCTACTTATTCCACGCGGAAGATCGGTGGAAAAGAAAAAGATTAGGTGACGAATCCAAACCAGCATCAACCAAACATAGGTACTGGACCCGACCCCTATAGTAACGCGCTCGGAGTTTCTCTCGCTAAATCTCTCTTTCTCCTTTAGTAGCATTTCTCGAAGTAGCATTCCCATAAATATGAAGGAAGAACCCTGGTTTTTATCTTCGAAGCGATGATGGTGCCACTTAGAATGGCATTGCACAGGATCTCTACCTTCCTGCTTGCCGCCAGGCTCTTGTCCAGTAACCTACTAGTTATAGAGGGAGCGCGTTTATCAACAGATAAAAAATCCTTGATGCAGAGGCGGGAGGCCAGACAACCAACCATTGCGGAAAGAGGGGGTAATAATTTATTTAAAATCTAACCTTAATAGTATATTTAAATTGTAGGCTTATCACAATTGAAAAATGTTTATTTTAAAAATATTAACTCTATTTAAAAGTACAATATTTTTTTCCATTTTTGAGCAACCTTGGCCCCTTGATAAAATTCTTGATTCTGTCGTTGGGAAAAGCAGAAAATATGGAATATTAGTTCCTTTTAGAGTAAATTACAAAAAAATCTTCAACCCAATTTCAATCTCATACTCGAAACATAAAAGGTAGCAATAATAGGAAAACTTTAATGCATGTTACAATGTGATGTAGGATTGACGAAAGCAAGTTGACTGTTTTAATGTTCTAGCTTTGAAGCAAAATAGATCAAAACTAGATCGAAACGAACTATAAAATTCAGATATGAAATTAAAATTCGGTGTATTTTAGAAATTCTAAAATTATATTACATTAAAATTCTGTGTATAGTAGGGGAATTTCTCTGCAACTTATTCTTTTTTCATAAATATATCTATATATCCAGTTATCCACACCCCAAATATGATCCGTATCCCACAGTCTGGATTCGAAGATACATTGCTCTAGATCCGACGGGGATCCCTTAGGGCCTGTTTGGTTGCTGGGTTGGACTGGGTTGGGTTGGGCTGGGTTGGGGTGGGTGAATAGTAATCTGTGAGGAGGAAGTACCCTTGTGAATAGTAACCAGGGTTGGGCCAACCCTGCCCAACCCTGCAACCAAACAGGCCCTTAGTCGAGGGCTTGGGTTGTCTGCTGTGTCGTGCATTACAGCACTACAGCAGAGGATCCGGACTCCTTAGTCGAGTCCAGATCCATTCCAGATCGGTTGCAACGTTTTTCGCGTGGTGCGATCAGTTCCTCAGTGACAAGGGTTTCTGCTCAGGACTACGATTAGCGTATTATTATTATTATTACTATATATATACAGAGAGAGAGAGATCCATGGAAGAGGAAGGGAGGAGGGTGCAGCATCTGGTGATGATGCCCTCGTCAGCAATGGGCTACCTCATCTCCACTATGGAGCTCGCGAAGCTCATTCTGAGCCTCTCCACAACCACCACTCTCCGCTTCACCATCATCATCATCCCCCCCCCCCCCCCCGTCCCCAACCCACAGCTCTCCTCCTTCCTCTCCTCCACCTCCGTCCCCAACCTCTCCTTCCTCCACCTCCCTCCCATCTCCCTCGACATACCAATTTTCTCCTCCGTCTTCCTTGATCAATACAAACCTCACGTGAAATCATCCATCTAGACTCTCGCCTCCTCGGAAACGGATCCTCTACTGTAGGAAGAATTGCAACAGAGGTGTTGTAATCCTCTTTAGGTTATTTTTGTGATTTTGATTTCAAAACCTACTTTTATAGATTGTATTTTAGTTTAATTCTCTACCTATCCTCCAAATTTCGTCCAAATCCGAGCTTATTTGATATTTTATCTTAATGATCAAACATTCGGATCTTTTTTAAATCGAATTTAAGTTGCTTAGATTATGATCAAATATTTGACCATTAAAATAAAATAGCAAATTAGCTCGGATTTGAATGAAATTTGAAGGATAGATAGATAATTAAATTAAAATTCAATCTATAAGATTAGATTTTGAAATCAAAACCATAAAAATAGCATAGAGAGGATTACATCACTTCTGCTGCAATCCCACAGTAGAGGATCCGCTCCCCGCCTCCACGCAGCCCGTCACCGCACTTGTACTCGACATGTTCTCCCGCAAGACCTCGGGCTCGAGTTGGGTATCCCACCTTACGTCTTCTTCACGTCCAGCGCTTCCTCACTTGGCTTCCTCCTCCTCTTTCCCACCTCCATCGATCCTTTGATACCTGATGACCGCAAGGCTGTTGATATGAAAGACGAGACCACACCATTTCCTGGGTTCTACTCAAAACTCCCCTTTTCGGCCTTGCCGGATATCGTATCAAATGGGAAGACCGAGATGTATCAGGGATTCATCGACCTCTGCCAGCGCCTCGGAAAGGCCAGTGGGATCCTGGTGAACAGCTTCGACGTGCTACAACTTGGTGCTGTCAAGGCATTTGAAGAGGGTCTTTATCTGCCCCCTGAGCAACCCACCCCTCCAGTGTACAACATCGGGCCCTTGATCTCCCGCAAGTCAGCAGAGACAAATCACGAGTGCATCACTTGGTTGGACAAGCAACCCGAAGAGTCAGTGGTGTTCCTCTGTTTCGGGAGCGAGGGGAGCTTCCCAGCTGATCAGGTGTGGGAGATAGCTGATGGGTTGGAGAGAAGCGGCCATAGATTTTTATGGGTCGTTCGAGCTCCGCCAAAGGAAGGGGGGCGGTTCGAAGGGATGAGAGACGCTGTGCTGGAGGAGGTGTTGCCTGACGGGTTCCTTGAGAGGACAAAGGAAAGGGGACTCGTGTGGCCGTCGTTTGCACCACAGACGGAGATATTAGACCACACGGCGGTGGGTGGTTTCGTGACACACTGCGGGTGGAACTCGTGCTTGGAGAGCGTGTGGTTCAGGGTACCCATGGCGGTGTGGCCCCTGTACGCGGAGCAGCACTTCAACGCGTTCGAGATGGTGGAGGAGATAGGGGTGGGCGTGGGGGTGAGGATCGACAGGGCGCGGGGGAATTGGGCTTCTGCGGAGGAGGTGGAGAGGGTGGTGAGGCTGCTGATGGGTGGGGAGAGCGGAGCTGTGAGGGAGAAGGTGAGGGAGCTGAAGGAGGAGGGGAGGAGGGCGGTGGACGTCGGCGGGTCATCTTACCGCGCCCCTGTTGAGGATCGCCGAGAACTGGTCCGAAAACCCCGCAAGTCACTGATTAACCTTCATCTAAATATATATTAATGTGTGTTTTTTTATGTACCACTAGTTAACCATTAGATATACAACTGCTTATGTATTTAATGTATTAAGATAATTGATAAATGAATCAAATCATTTATACGAATGATATTAGAGAGCCAAATAAAGAGTGTGAATGTACATGTATGCATAAATCTAAATAGATGTGCAATAAATTTGCGCATGTATGTATAGTTAGAACTTATAAATTCTGAGTTATTACATATTAATTATTAAATGTAATAATTTGATATATGTAATAAACTTTAATCAAGGTAAATGAACTAAAATCGAACCACATCAATTCTTGATGGTAGTGAAAAATAATATATAATATACCATCATTAATATTTGTTCTTAAAAAGTAAAGCAAAATCGGATGTAAATATGGGTAACAGGGAACATAAACAATGAACATTCCGGGGTAACAAGATCTATTATATAAGGCTTCCAAATTATATCACAGATAATCATCGAATTAAAAGAATCGCTCTAATGACCTGTTCAAGCTAGTATGTCAAGCACACTACCACCTATAAGCATCTACTCACGTATACATACATTAGAGTACTTTCAACCCACAATCACTTCAAAGGAAACAAAGGCCATATCCACAAATTAGGGTGTTGGCCCCTGTGGTATATTTTATAATCTAAAGTACAATCTCTATCATTTTATATTCATTGTTTTTGAATTTCTTTTTATCTAAACATGGATTATGATCTAACTAGACATTAAAAATCTAAAATCCATAAAAGAAGTAAACTACAAAAGAAGTAAAAATAGAATCACGTGTACATAAATGTACTATACATGTTATGCATATCCCTACTTTCTGTACAATTACCCTAGTAATATTACAATCCAGAAATTAGATAAAGCTACAATATATAATGTCTTAATAATTATTCGATACAATATGTATATATTTTACAAAGAAAATAAAATTAAAAATGCCAAATCACAAAACCGAGTACTTTATACTGATATAACACCTACAAAAGCACTACTTCCTAATAAATGATTTGTAAGGTGTTAATATTTACATATATATATAGGTATATATACATGTATTATATATATAATTTTAATTTTGTATTTTAATACTTATAATCATATTTACAAATTATATACATTTATATTATTATTAAATACACATTTATATTATTTTTTGTATTTTAACAATTTTGTTTACATATATAAATACGTACATTTATATGTATTGTGGGTGTAACGTACCTATATATTTTAATATATTATTTATTTGAATATATTTTTACATATTTGTATTTATGTTTATATTTTAAATATATAATATATAAAATTATTTAGAAATATAAGAGGAGTAAAAATATAAAGAATTAAATATATTAATATTATATACAAATACACAATACAATAGTAGCCTGGAAAGCCAGCTTTTGTTCTTTCTTTTATTTTTAATGAAACCATCTTCATTAGATAGATAATTTAATTTGAAATTCAATAGAGGTGAGTTTGGTAAATTTTGAGTTCATATAGAGGAACTATTGATCTGTAAAACTTTATTTGTGGCTTTCTCATCTATGTGTACAAGTTGCATTGTGCTTTATTTTATAGGTAATTATTTTTATATATTTCTATATAACATTATGTACAAGTTTCATGTTGAAAATATTATAGTTTGAGGTGTGTATATGTGTGAATAAAATAAAGAAAAAATGGTTATTTTCAGTATATGAAATTAGGGTTTTATGTATAATATTTGACCCTTATCTCTCCTACTTTATTCCTGATCGACCTAGTCAATATTGACTTGCTCTCGAGGTTTAGGGTCATTCAGTATCTATGATACTACATTTATTTTTCTTTTCTTTTTCTTTATTTTTTATTTTGGATTTAAATACAGATGAGTAATGAATCTTAATTTGTACAAGTTAGGGATATTCACAGGTGTTTTGCTAAGGATTTAAGTACAAAATATAAGAATAAAGGTAGATAAATGGTCATTTATCAGGGCACCACATATTGTATCCTAAAACCATTTAAGCAATAATAGAGAGAATATGGTGTCACCACAAGAAAAGGCGCTTTTGGCAAGCACAAATGTCCTCCCCGGGTGCTCTCAAAGTGCTCTCCAAGTGCTCTCCAAGTCATTTGGCGAGCACATGTGCTCGCCAAGCTTGTGCTCGTTAAAACCCTAGTCGCTAGCTCATATTGGCGAGGACATGTGCTCTCTATTCAAAGTGGGTGAGAACATGTGCTAGCCAAGTCCTAGTTAAGTGCTCTCTAGACCCTGTATTAGCTAGGACTTAGCTTGGACTTGGCTAGCACACGTACTCGCCAACTGTGGAGAACATGAAAAAAATATAGGTTCTTCAGGGTTTTGAAGCCCGTTGAACCTGTATCACTTACTATAAAATCATTTTAAAACTCTTATACTATATAAACATATTTTATGCCAAGTTGGAGACCCATACTGCAATTTCATTGCTTTCTTCTCTTCTAGTGTTACCCTCATTTCTCATACACATTCTTTCTCTCTCATTCATAACATTATAGTGTACAAGCATGCACAGTAACATACAATCACAATCAGTAACACACATAGGTATACTAACACAAACACCATACTAACATACAAGCACTTCATATCTAGAACCAAAACACTATACTTACACACTCTGCACTCTCTTACAAACATACACACACTATATCTCTTGCATTCACATGCTAAAATATATACATACATACTAATACACACTAGTATTCACATAAGCACACACAAACACAAATAAACTTAAGCCAAACATGCACATCCTCTCTTTCACAGTGTAACACATACGAACTATTGCACAAACTAACATAATGTAACACACACACACACATAAACACACTAGCATATACATACGAGCATTCTAACACACACATAAATACGCATGAACCTAGACAATACACATATGAACATGTAAGTACTCAAAAAATCATCTTGCAAAAACTTGAAAATAGTACATGAAGAAAGAGTATGAATCATAATACAAAAGTAAAACATCATCATATGCACTAACCTCATACATCTAGTGAAGTGCATCCTCCTTATCATCTTCCTATTATATTTTATATAGATCATGCCTTGTACCTAGTCGACTCAAAGTAAAATTAAATTAATAGTTTGAAGCTTGAACATGCATGTATCAAAGAAAGATGATAAAATTTAATCAAGCATACCTATTGATGTAGTATTTGGCCTTCTGCATCCTCAAGATCGTGTTCATACTCTTTCAAAAAACAATCATGTTCATACTCACGATCATGTTCAAATGTAAGGGCTCGAAATCCTGCAATTCTGAAAAATTGGAAGTGAATACATTTTTCAAGAATAAAAAGAATAACACCTCTAGACATGCATGCTCAATAAATCATCTTGCAAAATCATGAATGTAAATACATTAAGACAAAGTGTGAATGGTGATACATAGAATTGCATGTACGTGAAATTTAGAAAGGCATGTACTTGACTCTATACTTACAAATAACATGATCATCTTATCGTAAATAATTATTCATACTAGATCCCATCATATTTTATATGGATACTAACATTTCCTAATCACTTAATTATAAACTTTAGTTCAAAGTTTGAAACTTGGATATACATGGATAAAAGTAGGAGGACAATATTTAATTGAGCATACCTAATGATAAAGGAGTTGATGTTTGGAAAACGAATCTACATTATGTGTGTAAGCCTGCATTCAATTATAAATGATAATCTCAATAGAAAACTAAATAAACTAAAGATAGAAAGGTTTTTACTTGAAGATAAAGTGTTACCAATAATACCGTGAGCTTCCTCCTACTATATCCAAAATAGGAACAAATAAGATAATATATGGTCACCCTCACAGTCACATTCATCTGCAAAGTAATAAAAAATGTAAAGTATAAAACTTGGTTAACACGTATATCCATGGTAGCCTTCTACATGTAGAAACTTTAGGTATTTTATCAATAACATCAAAATTAAAGACCATTTTATCGAAACTTTACAAACAAATATTAATACTAAAATAAATCTAACATATTAAGAAGTATGTCGTCACTCTCATAAGCTTGTGCTCCATGCATATTAAACTAATACACTCTCTAACACATACTAACACATACTCTAATATGCATGCACACTCTCCCCGATACACAATATACTAACACACTCCCTAAGATACATGCACATGCATGCACACATAACACACATACATAAATAGCTCACACAAATAATTTCCCCACCCCCCTTCAACATTGTATTAATACACTCTACATTCTCTAATACACACATCACACACACACACACACACAATCTAGCATACTAACACACACATGTACACATGTACTAACACATGCACAAACACGCACACATACTTAAATACCACAAGAACATATAAAATAAACCATTACTATATAATCCTAAAAATGTAGGAAAATATGGGTATTTAGTCTATGTATAGGTTATCACATCACATATAACAATGGAAGTTCTCAAATTTTCATTAGCATGTCATACACCTTGCATACATGTTGATTTGCATATATAATAACCTCACAAAATTTATTCTAAATATAATCTATGGTAATCTAATTGTATAATATCCAATATACAAGTAAACAAATTTGAACAATATGGTTGTTTTGTAATGGTAATGGTTTAGACATTTCATCATGCACCTTCCATACATGTTAATTTGCATAGAGAATTAGCTAACAAAATCTATTCTAACATCTAATATACATCAATATAATCGTATGATGTACAATAAACAAGTTAATGGATTCTAAAAAAACATGGTATGATGTTCTACTCTAAAAAAATGCAAACCCTAAAGCATTGAATATATCCATACTATGAAACCAAAATAAAAATAAGCAAGAAAGGAGTGCTCAAAATACCTTATGGAAGAAAAAGTAGCATATAGTGAAGGTAAATGATGGTCGATAGAGGTGGGGGATGCCGCTTAAAGATCGTCGGAGGGGGTCTTTTGAGTTTAGCTTCATTTGGAATGAAGGATAAGGAGCCCGCTAGCGTTCTGTTTAGAAGACATGGGCGAGCACATGTGCTCGCCAATGTGCTCTCTAAGTACTCTCCCCCAAATTTTCACGCGCCATTTAAAATCGTACATTGAAATTTAAATGGGCGAGGCACATGGGTGAGCACATGCGCTCGCCAATGTGCTCTCCAAGTGCTCGCCCCCAAATTTTCACGTGCCATTTAAAATCACACATTGAAATTTAAATGGGCGAGGCAGGTGGGCGAGGACAAGTGCTCGCAAGGTACTCGCCCAAAGGTGGCGAGCACATGTGCTCTTCCCGTCCTAACCCTTTTGTGCTCGTAAAATCGTGTTTTTCTTGTAGTGTGTTAGCAAGTGGTATAGGCACATTACCGAACCACTATAAATCCATATCTTGTGTGATTGCAAGTGATTTCCTCTCTAATCGTGGTTTTATTTATTGGTGTTTAATCGGATCCATCCCCAACACCACTACACGCATCTTACGTCGACATCTCTTCTTATTTCCATTATTTCGTTGATGTATCCACATCATCTCAGCATTTTCCAGCAACACCGGCAACCAACCATGACATTCCTAACCCCGGTCATTGCAACCACTCTTCATTTGGCTCCCTCTATCTCTATACATATATTCAAGTCCTAGGTCGGATAGTCACTCCATCACTCCTTTGATACTTCAATCCCTACACAACCTTTGGTGGGCTCCTAGGGTTGCTAGACACGATTGTTAGGATTAGGGTCATATTAGGATTGGGAATCCTAATAGTATCGGACTCCAAATCCCAATAGTTGTTGAGTTATATTCTACTTATAGTCCTATTAAGAACGGGACTATAGGGATGTAATTGGGATATATATAGAGGGGGTGGGAGGCATTGCCTTAGCACCACCACAAAAATAATGTAACCCCTAGAGAAAGGGGAGAGAGAAGAGAGGAAGAGAGCAAGGGAGTGGATAGAGTTGTACTCGTTCTTCTTTTAGTGATCTTTCTTCTCCGGTGGTCGCGAGAGGTGACCGACCACTGTTATATCCGATTGTTGTTTCTTTCATTTGCTTCTGTGGTGGTGGTCGATTGTGCATTCGTATCTGCACCGGTGGATCATATCCCAATAATTGGTATCTGATAAGAGATGATATTAGCTCGTGTCCCATCAACCGGTATCAGAGCAGAGTTGGAACCACTTTCGTCCCCAACAAGTAGTATCATAGTAGAGTAGTATCATAGTAGAGTTGGCATTGCTTTCATTTCCAACAAGTGGTATTGGAATTGAGTTCAACGTTGTTGAAGGGACACGATGTGATGGATCAAATCGAGCTTTGACGTCGACGAGTGGGTGTTGCTGTAGCAAATGGTACGATCTTTAGAAGTCGTGATATGGTGGTCTCTAGGAGAAATCGACTGGAGGTGTCGAAGAATTCTGCTAGCGGTAGTTGGCAGGAGATCGTGCAAGGTGGCATGTTGAGGACACCCAACGACGGGTGCATCACCCAGAGGCGGTGAGTTTTCGCTAACGAGGCTTACAGATGATGACGATGACCCAGTGCAGAACCAAGATAATGAAGAGATCGTGATGTAATTCAACTCAAGTGGAAATCCTAATAGGATCGGACTCCTAATCCTGATAGTTGTTGAGTTGTATTCTATTTGTAGTCCTATTGAGAATAGGCTATATATAGAGGGGGTGGGAGACATTTCCTTAACACCACCACAAGAACAATGTAACCCCTAGAGAAAGGGGAGAGAGAGAGAGAAGAGAGGAAGAGAGCGAGGGAACAGAGAGAGTTGTACTCGTTCTTCTTTTAGTGGTCTTTCTTCTCCAGTGGTCACGAGAGGTGACCAGCTACTGTTACATTCGATTGTTCTTTCTTTCACGTGCTTCTGTGGTGGTGGTCGATTTTGCATCTGTATTCGTACCGGTGGATTGTATCCCAATAACCGGCATCTGAGAGGAGATGATATCAGCAGGGGCGGAACCAGGAATTTCACGAAGGAGGGGCCGAGTATACAATTATTATGTATGCTCAAAAATAGAAAAATCTATGTATTTTTGAAGGATATTTTTAAATAGAATTAATATTTTAAAATAAACCTCTTCAATCTTGATAAGCGTGGACTTTAAATCTATTATTAATGTTAGAATTTAAAATAGATTGGTATTTTCCGTGGAAATTTTTGAAATTGGATAAATCGACTAATTAAGCCTCTCTGAATCCATCCTAAAAAGACTATATTATCAAGTGAAATTTTGAAACAAAAAAGTTTATGGTTAAAAGGAAACAATAAAATTTATTTTATTTATAAAGAGTACTAAAAATAATAGGAGAGATAAATAAACTCGAATACAATTTTATATCAAATTATTTTAATACTTTTGAATTGGATAAATCATATAAAAGAAAGTAAAATTGATGGAGATAAGATTCGAACCCTAGTCTTCAAAATAATAACCTTACCACTCTACCACTTAACCATTTAATGATTCTACAACATCTCTTTAACAACACTAATTATAATACAGTTAAGGAGGAGTCATATAAAAAACTTAATACGTTGTATAAGTGACATATAATAATCATAGGGGCATAATGTATACTAGTTCTGCCCCCTAACTCGAATACAATTTTATATGAAATTATTTTAATTCTTTAGAAGTGATTGGATAAACCATATAAAAGAAAGTAAAATTGATAGATACGATTTGAACCTTGGTCTTCAAAATAGCAGCCTTACCACTCTACTACCTAACCATTTAATGATTCTACAACATTTTTCTAACAACATTAGCTATAATACAATTAAGGAGGGGCCGTATTAAAAACTTAATACATTGTATAAGTGACGTATAATAATCATGGGGGAGTCATGCCCCCCTCCCCCATAATGTATACTAGTTCCGCCCCTGGATATCGGCTCGTGTCTCATCAACTGGTATCAGAGCAGAGTTGGTACTGCTTTCGTTTTCAAGAACTGGACAACGACTTCAGGCCCTGTGAAGGATCGCGATTGCACGATGACGGTCTAGAGCTTCACCAGAGATTCTGTAACGCGCTATATCAGCATGTGCAGCTTTTCCGTTCGACTGGGGATTAATGTGTCAATGGAAGCTTGACAACTCTACTTCCATAAGTCCTTTATCCACCATTTATTTTTCTTGGTTGTTTTTTATCTCATCTTCTTTGTATTTCTGTCTTCAATTTCATCTGTGGTATCTAGATTTAGGAGTATTTAAAATTTTCTCCAATGGCTCCATTGTTGCCTACGTCGTTTTCCTCCATTCAATTCTCTAACGACCTCCGCCTTGTGTCCATCTCGACACCGCCGCAGTGTCGAGCTCACTGCCCCCACTCCGTCTTCCACCAGATTTACTCCCCTCCATTAAAGCTCACCACAGCTCCGACAACACTTCACATCCTAGGCGCATCACTTGAAGAGCCGTGTCATTAAGCATATATGAAGCACAATGAGATCACATAGGTTCGAATCCATGATCCCAACATAGCAAATAGAGATTCCCATTGATGGACCTGGATCGACCCAACCTTGCCATAAATGGAACATTCCATGTGCCCTCCTTCCCTATGCATTCGTTTCTATCTTTCCTTGAATCAGATGCTGCACTGATTTCGTTTCTAACACAAAGGAGCACGCGTACTGCGTGGTTTGTGAAACCTTTGGATCATCATTCATCGATCTCGATCCAATCAGTGTTAGCAGAGAATAAAATTTGGCATCGAGCAATCTCTTGTTGTCCTCACAACTCTTTCTCACAAGAACGAAATGAGTATATAGTCACGGTTATTTTTAAGGGTAAAATGTGATTGCCTCCTAGGAGAGCTAACATGACTTCTCCATCCCATTTTCCCCATGTTTTTTTTATTTTTTTTGAAAAATACTTTCGTGGATTTTCATTATTATATCTCTATATTATGTCACTCAAATTTCGTGCGAAACAGTGACTCCTACAGCCCCCACTCGGGCGTGGTCGATTTCAACAATTCTGCGACCGTTAAAAAATGATTATCTAGATGGAGGCCGTAGGAGTCTTTGTTTCTCACGAAACTTGAATGACATAATATAGAGATATAGCAATGAATTTCCACGGACTTATTTTAAAATAATAAAAAAATATAAGAAAAATGGAACAGGAAAAACCAAGTTAGCTCTCCCAAACGGTAGCTTCATTTTCCCTTATTTTCAATATCGTCTGCGTTTTTCGATATTGAATACGATATGCTACAAACAAATAATTAACTTTGATGCTTTAAAATTCATAGTAAAAATCGTATCCAATGGTGTTTTTACTTGCAGTCGTTCCATATAAGAAATTATTAACTACATTTATTCTTCGAATTTTGCATCAAATTGTGAGTATCAACTATAAACCTATTGTTATCCGATTCATTGGTAAAAATATATATTATCTCAATTTAAAAAAATAAGTATTTTATTACGATGAATAATATTATTTATTGTTATTTGTTAAATATAACGTAAAGGTTCCAAATTAACTACAATCACATGTTGTTGCCATTTCTCTTGTGTCTTTTTACACTCTAGCAGGGGGTAGGAAATCATAAAAAAATGTCATCTTAGGTAATTCGAGTTCCAAAGTTTCTATTTTCACTCTAAATTAGAGACAAATGTAGGTAAAGAGAAAGGAGAAGATGGTGCTCGTGGTAAAAGCTAGGAGTAGGAGAAAGTGGTATTGATAGTGGTAGATCTAGTGGCAACAGGAAGACAAGCTACCAAAGATGGCAGATCCCTAAAGATCTGCCATAAAACAAGCCAATAAGATGGCAGATCTTTGAAGACATGCCATCGAAATATGTGAATAATATGGCATCATCTGAAGATCTTCCATGAGTTTGAACTAATGCATGTCATGCCCCTAAACTTGTATTAGGTACACCCAAAGACATGTCATAGTAGAATGAAATTGAATCCAGGATTTGACATCAGAGATGTCACATCATGCTCCAAGATTGACCAACTTCTCATGCTTTAAACATCCTTAAAAAAACATCAAATCTTTCTTGGTTGCTACCAATGTGATGTGTCAAACCACGTCAAATTGATAGCTTTTGAGGCATCTTTTTAGGTTTGAGAACCATTTTCAATAACTATTTCTTCCCGATAAAGCACAAATGATGTTATTATCATACAAGGGTATGTATGATATAATGAGGGACGTGTATGTATGGTAATAATATATAGTTTTGAGGGACATGTATGTAGTTAGGGTTTGATGGAGTTGCCTTCATGTTATTTTTTCAAAAAAAATAATTTTTGAAAAAATATCAACATGTATATTCATTTATATATCTCTTCAATATGGCATTCGAATTTCGTCAGAAACGGAGACTTACATGCCCTCCATCTAGAGCAGACCAGTTACCATAATGTTTAGACCGTTAAAATTATATGTTTTAAATGGAGGGCATAGGAATATCCCTTTTTGATAAAATTCGAATTGCTTATTAAAGAGATATATAGATAAATATACATGATGATATTTTTCAAAACTAAAAAAATGCAGAAAAATGACGTGGGGACAGCTTCATTTTTTTCCCATGTAGTTTCTAGGTTTTTACGGGTATAGATAATTACACAAAGTTCCAAACCTCTTTTGTATATTTGTACAGAATTGATGTGACAAATATATATTTTCCCATCTTTATATCAAACTCCCGACGCCAATTCATAAATTTCCGAAGATATTTACTGCAATCAAATATCGACAGCGGAGGTAGATCCTTTGTTGGCTCTCATCGACACGTGGAAGAGAACTCCAACAGCGTTATGACACCTGGATCGGAAATATCCAAATCTCCCCTGATGTAGGCGACGGGACGAGGAGAAGAAGAGGAGAAGCTCACAGTGGAAGTATAATAAACAAGTGGAACGACAGCTTCTGGAAGAGGGTTTTCGATGGCCATGTTTCAAGCACCGCACCTCCCCCTCCGCCCCCCTCGTTTGCTCTCTCGGTATCGCTTTCTATTTTCTTTCTGTACCAACTTTTCGTTTTGTCAAGTTTCATAGCAAATTCAGGCGTTTTTCATGTATTAGAACCATACCCACAAATTAATTTCCTCGTATCTTTTCAGAGATTCATAGGAGGCTAGATCTTTGGGTTGTAAATCGAGTTATTACTTAGAAGTCGCAATTTTACTGTGAAATTATCACTCAAGACGGAGAATGCATGTTTGACTGTGATCTTGAGTTATACGAATAACTGTTTTTCTTCTGATTTATTTGCAATCATTTTTTCAGATGTTGAACCATATTGGGCCATGATTATTTAATCTCTGTTTTGCTTGGTTCTGTTTCTCCAGGAGGATTTCTGTAGCAAGTGGTGAATTTAGATGCTCCCTGGAACACGATTCCACTAGTAGATTTGTTTCAAAGCATGTTGTTACTGGTATCTGTGCATCGTTGCTGTTGATCTCTCCTGCAAATGTGGTAAGTTGAATGCTGTCGCTATAGCGTGTTGAGGCACTAGAAGTATTAGGAGAACTATGTTTTTCCTTGAATGCCTTCTGGGCAGGTTTCTGCTGCGGAATCAACTTTCAGTAACAATAACAATATCTGCAAGCTTGCGATGGCTGTCGATACCAATGCCTTTCTTAAGATCGACGAAAGCGAGAGTAATGGTGGGCAGATGCTTATGATGAGAGGGATGACTGCCAAGAATTTTGACCCGATTCGATATGCTGGCCGATGGTTTGAAGTGGCATCTCTTAAACGTGGGTTCGCTGGTCAGGGACAGGAAGACTGCCACTGTACACAGGTAGAGATCGACAGGTTTTGATTGATTCAGTGATAAGGCCATGATATGGTCCAGTTTTGGTAAGAAATTATATTGGTTCTTCTCAGGGGGTATACACTTTCGACGCTACGATCCCGGCTATCCAGGTTGATACATTTTGTATTCATGGTGGTCCGGATGGCTACATCACAGGTATACGAGGAAAGGTGCAGTGCCTGTCGGACGAGGAGACTCAGAACACTCAAACTGATCTAGAGAGACAAGAGATGGTCAGAGGGAAGTGCTACCTCCGATTCCCGACATTGCCATTTATACCCAAGGAGCCTTATGATGTGATTGCTACAGATTATGATAATTATGCTCTTGTGTCCGGAGCCAAGGACAAGAGCTTTATCCAGGTATGTCTGAATTATATCAGAAGTTTCATCAAGTTGGAACTATCTTCTACTTTTGTGTGCAGTTATAAGTAAAGATGTTAATAATCTAACGCCCAGAAAACAATACACCTGAATTTGGATATAAGAAAGTAATGTGCTGTCCGAATTGGATACAACGTATCTTTTTAGTGTTTTTATGGAAAGCATTGAATATATTGTTCAAAATCCTAGTCATTGTACATTGAAATATGTTATATGTTCAGTTCAAATGTTGAAAATGCTGGCACTGAACTTCCTTGTGGATCAGATCTATTCGCGGACGCCTAATCCTGGGACTGACTTCATCGAGAAGTACAAATCTTACCTGGCTACCTTCGGTTACGATGCGGACAGTATCAAAGAAACTCCGCAAGACTGTGAGTTTATGTCATCAGATAAACTAGCCTTGATGATGTCCATGTCGGGAATGAAGGAGGCTCTCACGAACCAGTTCCCCGATCTAGGATTGAAGGCCTCTGTCGAGTTCAATCCTTTTTCAAATGTTTTCGTTACCTTGAAGAAACTTTTGGAGCTATACTTCAAGTAACTAAAGTAATGTATAATAAAATCATGTTTCTTGTACAGTACTGAACAATGGCAGGGTGCTGTGGCAATGTTTTTGTATATTAGTTTAGTTTAAACAACGTATCTTGCAATAAGATTAACTGATGGAGCACAATGCTAGTTTCTTTCTAGCCAAATCAAGTAGACGAATCGTATTTCATGTTCTTCCACACTGTTCAGCAGTTTGTACTGTACTAATTAATCCTAAACTCTAATCAGCTCTGTATGCATTCAGGACATGTTTGGATTGTCATAAGTGATTCCCACGAAATCGTTTTCCATAAAACTAACTGTAACATCCAATTTGATGTTGTAAGTTACTTGCTTTACGTTTGGTTTTTTTACAACTTTGTTAGTAAGATCAAGCTTATGCATCGTTAATCTATGGTGTATCATCTGAAATATACATTCCGCTACAACTAAACTACATAGAAATGGATTTTATGAAATTGAACATGGTCATAAATTCATAATACCTGCAGTTTCAATGTACAAATCCACACATTGCAGAATAGAAAGATATTGTACGAGCTTCCTCCAGTTCTTTCCAGATAATTGCAACCATCAAAAATAACAGTGATGGTAAGCAGCCACTCAGAGTTTAATCCAAAGATACTGATAATTATCATCTTTCATTTTATATTAACATAAACGTAAACCTCCATTATCCCTCCTACCGAATTCGCCAGTTACAATTCTAAAAACTAAAAGAACAGGATAAGTCATATGTTTTGAACCGAAAAGCGCAGAATAAGCTCTCTAATCTCCTCGCTTGCTGCTCTATCGAGTGCTGTCCGGCCTTCTGCGTCTTTGACATCGTACCTCGCGCCAGCTCTCATCAACTCTTCGATTTTCGGTTTGTCGCCCTCACCCGCCGCTAACAACAGCAAGATATCGACAGGGTGGATGCCTAAGTTCAGAAGCTTGTTCATCTTGTCGTAGTTGCCCTCCACAGCAAGCATTCCCATGTAATTATAGTACTGTAATCAGAAGAGCTTCAGACTTCAGCTTTCAAGTGACCATCAAAAGTTATAACTTTTGAGTTGACCCGTTTTTTATGGGAATATAGATATGTTCTCTCTCTGGTCGGTGGGTAAAGATATGACAGTGATACTCTCTCACCTGTTCGACATCGTTGCAGTCGAAATCATCCCGAGATTGGGAGCCGTAGACGCTGGCTCTCTCGGAGTCGACGCCGTTCTTCCCGAAGCGGAACCAGCACCTTGCCCTCCCTCCCTTGGAGGATCCCAGCAGCCTCCGCCTGAGCTTGGTTGCTCTGAGCCATCTGAGGGACCTGGTGGCAGCCAAGAAAGGAGATGTGAGCCTGGTTGGGGAGGAAGGGAAGTGGAGTCGGATGGCGCAGGGGATGGAAGTCATGTGATATCGATCTCTGCGGAGAAGTTGGTGTTGGTGTAGATATCGGGTGGAGTTTGTGGATAACAGGGAGAGAGAGATCCGGACTTGCGGGGTTGAAGGCCGAGGTCTATGCATCGAGATCCGATCTGCTGTTCGTCGCTTCCACATGGTGTCAGCAAGGGGAGCCACATGGTTCTATCTATCTCCCCACATGTTGGATTGGTCAAAAATATCCTTTTTCCCGTTTATTATATATTTTTCTTTACACTTTTAGAGTAAATTACATTAAAAAAAACTCAACTAGGTAAAATTCATCCTAGTGGTGCATTTTAGTCGTATAATGGGGTGAACAAAAAATACAACCTTGTACTCATAATTTCAGCAAAAGTATTTACGATCACGATCACAATGCAACAGAATTCTCCGTTAATTTTTCCAAAATGCGTAATCCCTTCCCCTGCATTCCTGTATTGAAACTGTGGGAGACCATCTCCTCTCCCAAATTGACCTAATGCCCCTCCTTTTCTGTCATCGTCCTCTCCTTCTCCTCGTCAACCATCTCTTCCTCCGCCCCTCCTCTTCACCGACCATCTCATTTGCTGCCCCTCCTCCTCCTGCTGCCTCACAATCTAAAGTCATCATCTCGTCCTCCTCGTAGACCATCTTCGACTCCCCTCCTTTTCCAGTTCCTCTTCCACCACCACCCCTCGTTTTCCTTTAGCGCAACCTTCCTCGCCCAGTTTACTCCTCCTTACCAGGCTTCACCCCCCCTTTTTGGCCTTCTCCTCCTTTTCTCCGTCGGCTCTCCTCCTCTTCGTCATCCTGCTCCATTAATTCCATTTAAAGCGGATGGCATAGTTAGAATAGGAGATTGAATTGACTTAGGAATTAGAATGAAATAAATCTATTTTACAGAAGCACGAAAGATTTTTGTGGAAATCATTACGTAGAAATTGATAAGAGACGGGCAACAAGTTACGCCACCAATCTCTTTTCGATGGAGACATTGTTCTAAGATTTTCCTCAATTTTCTGAACAGTGTTACCCACCTTTTCTTTTTCACTTTACTGCTTTTAAATATGTAGTAAAAAGGCCCATGTACCAGTTGTACCACTGTCTTGAACACAATCAAACAAGTATTTTACCTCTTTCAAGAAAAGACACACACATCATATACCTGTAATATTGTTTATTCAAAAAATAAATTAGAAGAGCATGATCAATGTGTGATTAAATTTGATACATGATGAGTAGAATTGGATTGGAAACAGTTCAAAGAGAATCAGAAGCAATTTCAAGCGAGATCTTTGAAGAACAAAATTAAAAAGGAGGTCTAAACACATTGTTAAATCTTGAAGACTAAGTATGCAGAGAGTACTTCAAGTCTAGAGATTGAGAAAAGAGAGAATGTGAGCTTAGTAAGCAATTAGAAAGTGTGTTATGAGATGAATGAGCAATCCTTCTTGTACATAAATGAATTCAAGTGAGTTGGTCAAGTATCAAAGTCTTCTTTCACAAAACGATCTAGTCCAAAGTTCAAATATGACATCTACTTTCTAATGAAGATATAAATCCCAAAATCAGTTAGTTGGGAAAGTTGGAAATAATGAATGATAGTGAGTAGTCAACTAAATTTCTCCACCAGTTATTAAATGCCAATAACTTCCCATTAAAAGAGTCGACTAGTTGTTCAAGCCTAGTCGACTATATCGGATTAGTTGACTAAAATCAAGAATAGTCGACTGCGATGATAGGATGGGTCAATATCTTACCTTGGTTGAATAGGTGCCAATCGATTGTACTTAGGTCTTAGTCCGGTGAACCAAAACTCTTGATCTATTAAGAGAATTATGCTAAGCCTTTTTTATGATAATCCTATATGAAATAAAAAGTAACTATAAAACATCTTCTGAAGAACATCTTCTTCTACATCAACATTAATCAACATTATGTAGATATCATAGTAATAAATTCATCCATCAATGCTTTGTAGTCTAGATTCAATTTCATGCACGAAGATTAAACATGCAGGATATATTTGTATAATAAAGAATGATCAATATTCATTATCAAAACCTCGAAACCTCGATAAGTCCAGAAGAACTAATAATCACCCACTTTTGTAAATACCAAATATTTTTAGGTTAATTTTAAATGCCCCCCCCCTCTTAGAGACAAGTAGAAACATCATTGCAAAATTTATCAAAGAACATGCTTGAAGCATCTATCATGTTCATTCAAAGTTTGTTACCTTGTGCATAAATATATTTTAGGTTGTCAATGTATTACAACCTCCCCTACTTACATCCACAACGACTTTGTGGCAACACATCCCATTACTTATTCCCAACGACAGTGACAGATGTATACTCCAGGTAGCTTTTTCCTCCTATCTCTTTGTAGGGGTGACTCCACCTATCGAGGAGCCATTTCCACTATTAGAGGGAAGTCGGCTCTGATACCATTTGTAACATCTTGGGCTTAGATTTCCGATCAATTATCAAGGAAAACCAGTCCCGACAACTAATTGGGTTTGGGCCTTGATGGACATGTTGATAACCGCCCAAATTGCTTAAGCTCAAGTTGTCAAGTAGTAATCTCCACCACTTATAACACACACCCACACTTCGTGAGCTTTAGATGTGGAACTATGGGGATTGGGGTGTTACAACCTCCCCCACTTATATTCACAACGTCTTCGTTGCGACATGACCCATCACTTATTCCCAATGATAGTATCGATCGCATGCTCCGGATAGCCTTTTCCTACTACCTCTTTGTAGAGTTGGCTCCACCTCTAGGGTAGCCCTTTTCCACTATCGGAGGGAAAGTTTCGCCAATATAATTTGTAACATCTCGGACTAAGGTCCCCGGTCCGTAATCGAAGAAAACTGACCCAGATAACTTATTGGGTTTGGCCATAAATAGACTCGTTGACAACCACCCAAAATGCTTAAGCCCAAATTGTCAAGTAGTAATCCCTATCACTTATAACCCACACCCCATAACTCGTGAGTTTTAGATATGGGACTATCTTTGGAGGTTGGGGTGTTACAAGATTTCAAAAAACTTTTGAGCAAAATCAACCAATGAGTACAAGCCTAAATGTCTTTATATAATAGGTAAATCTATCGAAGCATAATGGCTTGGGTGAAAATGTCTGCTGATTGGTCAAGCATTCTAGTAAATTTGGTTATACTTCACCTTTAGCACTTCTTCACACAGAAAATAATGCCTAACATCTATGCGCTTAGTTCTTAAATGATTTTGATTTTTGAACAAATTGATTGCACTTGTATTGGATGGTCCGGCAGCACAACGAGTGGTGGAGAGGCTGAAAGGTGGGGGGGTCTCTCTAGTTATACCCCGCTTACCCCCACCTTGGTTTGAATAAACTATAATTTAATTAAACTCATTAACAACCAATCTAACGGAAGGACACAAGTGATAACGAAGCAAGAAGTCAAGAATACAACTGATATTGCAAAAAAAAGAAGGGACATAATTAATATTACAAAAGATATAAGATAGAGAGGTACAAATGTAAAAAAACCTTAAATCATCCTATAGATCAGAAAATCACCATGGTTGATATCCATTTAATTCACATCATATGCCTAGATAAGGAGAGTTTACTTGACCTATGCTAATCATGTAACGGGGTCAAGGCTCAGCTCGAATGTTATAACCAAGGAGAGTCACTACCTTAGCAAAATTATCTTGGGTAAATTACAAAAAAAGACCTCAACTATGCCTCAATTCCCAATTAAGGGACTCATTTTTTAATTGTAAGAAAGAGGGGTCTGATCTTATGTTTTTGTCTCAACTAGAGGCCTCTGTAAGCTTCAACGACCCTTATATATCGACGTTAAACCCTTAAGTTGACGGTTCAGGCCCCTCTTTGTTACAATTGAAAAATGAGTCCCTTAATTGAGAATCGAGGCATAGTTGAGGTCCTTTTTTGCAATTTACCCAATTATCTTACAGTAAAAATGAACGATTTTTTTGGCTTACTCATTATACCACTCCAAGATTGAGTAGAAAAATTATCCTTACCTTCAGGTTTTTTTAAAATCTTGCTTATCTTAATATCTAAATCTTGCAAATCCAAAGGATTCAAAGCTCGAAAATCTGGAAGACTAGCAGTAGGTAAGCAGTGTATTTGTTTTATTTGACCAAAAAATGGACAAGTGAAGATAAGTAACACAATGACTATTTTACATTTAAATTGTGGAGTTGAGGTTACAAAGCCAAGCTAACATTTTTGAAATAGTCACGAGGGATAAAGTGTTCTCATCAAATGATTGCCTCCCAAAATACGAAATTATAGTAAGATAGTCGCATCATGGTCACATCAGCCATTAACGCTTATTCTACAAGTATTATCCATTGCTCATCCAAGCAACTAAGAGGAATAAAATCCAGCTATTCCTTATTTCTCCTTTTTTTTCTTGAACATCATTGCGGACTTCATAGAAAACTAGTTCTCATCTTTCTCCTTCAGTTTAGCTGAGGTCTGATCAAAGAATTAAGGGGTCATTATGGGAAGCATATAGCCCTGGAGATTGAAGATGAGAAAAGCATGGAAACCCTAATCTTCGTTTCTCTTACATTAAGCGTACGAGTCTGCTTCTCTCCTACAATTTTGTGCCCAATCATAACATGAAAAATATATGCAATGTAAAGCTTCCTGAAGAACTAACATTTTGTGAAAGATTGTATTATTATATATACACAAATAGCTCTGCGGGAACAAATAATATTTCCAGCTACGGTCGAGAAAAAATAACTGATAACTGAACTTGATATACACAAACCTGCACACATCAACTACTTTGTAACACTTGTATTACTAGCTCACAAGGTGTGTTTATATTTGGACACCCAAGTGTGAAACAACACTAATCACAACAGAACACTTGCCTAGGCAACAAGATCAAAGACCACCACCACTAACCATGCCTAATCCGCATGAGGGCCCTGTGGTACTGCACCAAATCTCACCTCTCCAGGTTGGGCAAACACGATGTTCTCCTCTGTAAATAGAGCTTTAATAAATAACGGTGTTTTCAGCGGCCGACGCCCTGTCATCCCTGGGTACACATCTTCGAGAAAGAAATAGGCATGACCAGCCACCATACCCTGTGGATCATATCTTTGCCTCAAAACTAAAATAAAGTCAAAATAAAAAAAGGAAAGAATGTGCTCTCCGGTGAAGATCTCATAAATGTTGGGGCTAATTGAAAATGATTTTATCATAATGAACTTTTTTTCTCATAAACTATAAGCAATAGCAAATGTGGGAATCATAAGTAGTACCAGGATGTCCACCCAGGTGCTGCTACCTATAAGAATGGAGAACCCCAAAAGGACCTGGAAGAAGAGAGACAATTTCAGCAGTTGCGCCCTCACAACATACACAATCATTTTAACTGGGAAGGGATAAAAAATACTAAATTGAGATCCAGTCAGATGCAAAGCAAATACCGAGGTCTTTATCATTTTTCGAATTCACCCCCCAGATTTCCCTATTTTTAGGTTTGTTTTTATTTGCCTTTATATGGCAAGATTTAGAAATATGTTTAGTTTAATCAAATTTGTCTTTTTTTGAAATTTGTTTTGACTTGAAATAAGGGTGCGTAATACATATATATCAGTGACTAACAAGATTAGGATATGAGACTATTAATTATTAAAACTAGTAAGATTAGGATACAGGATATGGTTAACAAGATTAGTTCTATATGGCAAGCAAGAATTATGCGGAATACAGGGACTCGATCAGCGGACTGTAGAGGCAAGCATCAAGTTGAGTACATGAATCGACCAAGGAAGTCCTTGTGTTTGACTGAAAGTCTGAATCTCCGTTCTCAGATTAAAAATGGTATGAGTAGTAGTACTTTATCAATTACAAGACTGTGCAACCAGCATTCTTTGTTAAAAATGGGATGACTATTAGTACTTTATCAGCTTATTTAAACATTTACTATTATTAAACTTGTGTGCATACATTACATAGTGCTACATATACGGTGATTAAAGTGGCAATACATCTACAAACCTTCTATTTACACCTCTAGTTTCTCAAACAAGAGCACCTTTCTATCTTATTTATCGATTAAATTATTTGAAATTAGAAAAAAAAACAGTTTTCTGAATCATCTCATGATTTCATAATGATATCAATGATATTTGAAATTAGAAAAAAAATAGTTGTCTGAATCATCTCCATGATTTCATAATGATATCAATGAAATTCCCGAAATTCCTCTTTCCGTGAAATGACACCAAAATTGATATTTAAAGTCATGGCATACACAAGCTAAAAGTATCTATATGGATTCCTAAATCTTCCATTGAAGAGTCCACTAAACGTGATATTCATATTCTAAGACAGGAAAATTACAGGCAGTTCAAGCCCCAAAAGTACCATGTCAAAAGGTCACGAAAAAGAATCAGGACAAGACATTTTGTTAATCCATAGCATATCTCATGACCATCTAATTTTCTCTTTAGAGTGTAACTGACACGAGTTGGGAGAAAGAACAGATAGAAAATTCGCATGCCTCTTTATTTGACTTTAAAAAGCACTTACCCAAGGCAGATAAGCTGCCGTGAATGTAAAAAGACCAAGGAAGCTCATGTGGACATAAGGATTATGTTTACTCCAGACATAAACCTGCAGAAATGTCAAACCCATTATCAAAGAACATGAAGCACGTCTAATTAAAGCCTCTAACAGCAATCTCTAGCTACTTGTAAGTTCAGAAATCAAGATTGGAACAATGAGTGATGTTAAGGATGAAAGAGCTCTCAAGAACTGACCATCATGAACGTCAAGGAATTGCTAAGGAAGAGAATTTTAGAAATAGTCGCAGACATGAAAGGTATTGCTCCGCCAATGAAAACGATCCCAGTTAGGACTAGAGCTCCAAACAAAAGCATGTAGAAGAAATCTGCTGTCCGCCCTCTGAATGAGTTTTCCTCTAGCAGCTTACAATACCGAGACAGGAAGAACATGTGGAACAAAAAATCCAAATCTGTGAATAACGAGATTAGAGCTCAGTTAGATGACTGCCAAAAGAGCAAGATGGAAGAAAACAAAACAAGTAACTTCATGGTTCAGATGATATACCATATTAAATCAACATTGCAACGTATTTACAGTCAGAATTAAAATTTCCATGGCAATCACAGTCTTTATTGGTATCTTCCAATGGACTATATTTTTTTGGAAGGTCGAAGGATGAATATCCAACAAGTGATCTCAATCAAAATTTATCAAAAGGAAGCTGAGGTTCACACTCATAGAAGCATGATCAGCCATGATGTTACAATACTCTCAGACTGCGCACTATATTAATCTATTAGTACCTCCCATCTATGAACAATATAGGATTCCTCTTGCACAATCACCCACAGGATCACAAGCGAACATCTTATGTCTAATCATATGATCCACACCTCCTCCCTGGGTAAGAAAGATTCCCATAATATATCTCCATACCCTCCCCCCACGAAAAAAAGCTTCCAGATGCTTCACCTGCCGTGCCTCCATGAACAATAATAGTTGCATCAACTCCTTCCAGAAAATCCCAATGCTTCTACCACACACTGCTCTCTGCACATCCTCCACAACCTCTCTATAAAACTCTGCCCCAGAAATCACAGAGCTACTTGGCCAAATGGCCCCGACCTCTCTGCAGACACCTGATGCTCAAGCCACCTTCCCTTTGGGCCTACGAACCTCCTTACACTTCACACTCCAGCCCCTCTTCCAGAAGAACCTCTGACAAACTGCATCAACCCGATTTTGCACCTTCATCACATGAAGATGCCAAGACGGACATGCAGGGCAAGGATGTACGAAGCCCGGCTAGATCGATCAGCCAGCTCTAGCCAACAACTTCACCCTCCAACCCCTCTGCCCCCAGCTCTCCATCACCGAAGTCTCAGTCCAGCATCCTACACGAGGGGCTTAATAATGGTAGACCCGGATAAATCAGCAACAGTTGCGCTTGCTCGGTAGCTAGAGCACTCTCACAAGCTGAAGCTTTGAAGTTGTTCGGGCTAAAAACAACGAAAATACACATTTCTAATCATTAGCCCTAAAACCTGAAGCATCCGCGAAGACCTCACCAACATCCTGACTCAGTGTGCATGTATTTTTACACCATGCACAAAGTAGAGCAAGCTGTCCATGTACTGAAGCCGGGGAACTTGCAAGGAGCCCTCCCATGCCTGTATAAAATCAAAGAACACATCTTTGTCAATACATGGTCAAAATTAACATATCTGAGCCAGCAGGACACCCTTATCTTACCTCGTACCAGGTTAAACCCACCCATCTTTCCAATCAACTGTTCATCAGGACCAAAACAGGCATACCATTATAATACACTTCTTCATCCAAGTCAACTAATGCAAGAGAAGACCACAAACTTCCTCAAAGTACTCCAGCGAAAGGATCAATCTAACAAGTCATAAGCCTTGGTGAAGCCTATCTTCCACACAGAAGGCATCACCTTTTTTCCATTGTTATAAAAATGACTCAGATTGCATGTAACGTACATGATTAAATACTTTATGTGATAAATAATGATTTGATGATGTTTTAAGTAGATTTTATTAACAGTAACCAACAAAAAAGATTCTTTAAATATATCACACTCAATCAACAAAAAAATCATTAATGTAATATTATCAACACAGAAAGCAAAAATAATAAGAATGCAGATAAGTCAAATTCTAACAAATGACCAAATAAACCGAATAGATTGTAAAATGTTATTAATTTATAATTTTTTGTTTGATGATCGAATATTCCGAAAAAGGTTATTTATTACTAAGTTCTTTAAATATAACCTAGATAAGGTATAAGAACACAATTCCATATATAATTGAGGCGTTGCCTCAATACAGCCTCAATGCCTTGATACTGCCTCAAACAGCCAAGGTAAACCCTCACTGAAGCAGTCTGAAGATATAGCATCAAGGCTATATTCTCTCAAAACTGTCTCAAGATGGGTTTTCCAAAACCATGTCAGAGACAACCTATGATTTTATTTATTTGAATAAAAATTTGAAATGGCAAAAGGCCCGCTTCAATGGCCTGGTGGTAGTGGAATGTGCCTACTACCCAAAAGGCCAGGGTTCAAATCCATCCTTGTGGGGATTGCGTTTAGGTAGCCGGCATCCACCGTAAAAAACAGTTGGATCTTCAACATGGATTTGAGCAAGAAACCATGTAGCCGACCCAACTTAAAGTGGGATAAGGCTTTGCCATTTTTTTAAGACTCTAATTGGATGAAAATAATAATTCACACATATCCCTGATTTAATTAGACTCTAATTGGATGGAAATAAATGGACGACAATTTACCCTAATTCCCGATTTCATGTTGTGTCAATTCACTATCATTTCGAAAACCTTATCTCCTGGTGAGTTGCTTGATCTTCGGTTGCCATATGTGACGAATTGATTTTGATTTGATCCGTTATTTTGTTGAGATTTTCCCACCTCAATGTTTCGTTTGTAATTTTTTTAAATTTTATGAGGATGGGGACTTAGTTGCAATTTGTCTTCCTTTTGTTATTTGCCCAACTTTAACCTTTAGATAAATATCCCTCTACCAAGAATGATTTCTTCGAAGATCCCCTCTGACAAATATTCATCCCTAAAACTGGGGAGTACATAGTGATGGAAACATAGTGATTTCAATGTTTTCATCCCCTCTTTCCCCCTGTTTCAATTTCTTCTCCACCAAGAAAATAATAGTGTTGAGTCCTGAAAAGTAGGGTTCTCATATCAGTGCTCCATTCGTTTATGACAATGATGGATGCAGAGAACATAGTGATGAAAACATTGAAATCAAGGTGCGAGATGTTGGTAAAATTGGGGAGTACAGTTCTCTTTCCCCCAGTTTGGATTTCTTTCCACCAAGAAAATAATAGTGTTGAATCCTGAAATGTAGGGTTCCCATGTCATTGCTCAACTCGTTAATGATGACAATGGATGCGGATAACATAGTGGTGGAAACATTGAAATCGAGGAGCAAGACGTCGGTAAAGGCACCATGGGGAGCGACAAAACCCCAACAAATGGTGATGACAATGCGTGAGGATAGATCAGTAAGGTTGGCGACATCAAGGTTGGTGCTTGTAGGTCTCGTTTCGTGGCGGCGATGCGATGCAGTGGCATATTCATGCTTCTCGATCATGAGATGATGATGATCTCGACCTTCAGCAGTTCGCAATAATTTGGAGAGATAAATCGACGCATGAAGACATGAGGGTTGCTAACACGGTTCCAAAGGGAATCTCCACCACATTATCGGTACATAATGAAGACGCCTCTATAGGGCTACGAGGCCACTTCTAGTGGATGGCGTGTGGTCGCGGGTGCAAATGACAAGGACCTTAGGAAGGTCCATACATTGTATATCTAAGATGCAAGTTCAAATACTCAAATATAGAGCCCCGAACATGTGTATAAACAAAGACGAAGGTGTCAAAGGAAGTTAAAGTTCCCACGTCATCGGTGAAGGGTAAATTGCATCGGTGTCAGCATCCAACAGTGAGAGGGGATCTCGGCATGCATACTAGTAGGTATTGTGTCAGTTGTACAAAATCAATGAGTTCATAGGATGTACTCTAGACAATAATCATAATCATGTCGATGTTGACGTTTGATGACTTCAGAATCCAATACGACAAGTTCATGGTGATTTAGCAATTGTATGGGACTTGAGTCTTGCAATTATTTTAGTGTATCTTGTTAATTTGAATGCATTTTGAGCACAATTGAAAGTAACTCTTCCATATCTACATTCATTTGATGACACTTTTAATAAAACTCTATCGATGTGCTTCCTTGAATGCCTTGAAGGATCGTCAAATTGTGAGAACAGTCTGTATGACATTCACTGATACCACTTGATGCAAATTGCAATCCACTTGCGATAGAAAAATATAGAATGAGAGGGAGAAGTAGGAAGACATGCTTGTAGCATGAATGTTTTGAAGAAAAATGCAAAGATTTGTGAGAGAGAGAGGAAGGAGAAAGGAAAAGAAGAAAGGTGGTCAAACTGCTACTTTTACATAAATTGTAATGTCTTCCACTCTGTCCATTAGCTTCATTATATAAAGAGGGTGGGATTAGAAAAATATATAACTAAAAACAAAAGGAAACTCTAACTTAACCACTAAAATTACTTAATCTAATAACTAATTCGAGATTACAAATCACATGTAATCTCATTTATTTAAATAAAACTTGAGATTCCAAAGGACTCTACTTAGAAAAAAATAACGGCTAACCTTAACCCTAATTTAATTAGACTCTAATTGGAAGTAAATGGATGACAAACAATAATTTTACCCTAATTCCCACTTTCACATTGCAACACACGTGGTGATGCAGATTCCCTAGGAGGTTAGGGAGGTTTTGATTGATCTATTTGATTTGGAGGAGGTTCACAATGATGTTTCAGCCTAAATGTTGATGGATACCCTAGCCCAAATGGTTTTCCAATTCTCTTCCTTGTAGAGATTTGGGAGGTGATAATAGTTGAATGTCTTTGCTATAGTTTTGGACGTTAGAGAAGGAGACCTTGGTTCTGACCGACCAAACTGTTCCTTCATCTTTCTTTTGTCCAAGAAGGATGTCTCTTTCAAGATGGCAGATTTTCGCCGCACTGGACTCTCTAATGTTGCATACCTCATCGTGGCAAAGCCATTGGCTGATTGGCTTAAGGGCATACTTGGTGATGCCATCTCTGGCTCAATATGTGCTTCTTACGAGAAGGAAACTTCTATATGGTGTGATAACGATCGGAGAACATTTCTGGTTAGAATATGTGCAAGGTAAGGGGATTCTTTGGAAGATGGACTTCTCCAAAGCCTAACTGTGTGGATTGGCAGTTCATATGGACACCATTGCATCGTCATTGTTTTCTGGACTTTGTGGATGAAGCATTGCATTACCACAACTTCGTGTGTCGAGTTAGGCTGTTAGCCCATGCTCAACCTTGCAGTGGTTTCTTTCAACCTCATAAGGGGAGACAGGGTCGTCTGCTAGCACCCCTCCTTTTTGTTCTGTAGTGGATGTCTCAATCTTGTTTACGGAAGGTGGGGCTTCATGCTACAAAGGCCTCTCAACAATCTTGGTTGTTTGGTGATATTTCAGGCTTGAGGATTAATAAGAATAAGTCTACTTCTATTCCTTTGAATCTGAGCATTGAGGAGGTTGAGTTGTATGTCTTGGTTGCAGACTCTAAGGGCAAGTTGATGTTGCCTTATCCAGGGTTGCCCTCGGTAGGAGATTGGATATGGTGCTCCTTTCCAAGTGAATTTATCGTGTTTATGATGACAGTTTAAACTGTGTCGCTATTTAGTAAAAAAGATAAATGGAGTCTATTATTCTATGTGATAAGAAAATTCCTTTGAAATCAAAGAAATGTTTTACAAAGCAGTCGTGAGACCTGTTATGCTCTATGAATTAGAATGTTGGCATGTAAACCATAGAATGTGTAGAGAATGACAGTGGCAGAAACAAAAACGCTAAGATGGATGCGTGGTCATAGATGTAAAGATCATATTCGGAATGATGCAATCAGAAGAAAAGTCGGTGTAGCTCCAATAGAGGATAAGATGAGAGAAAACCACTTAAGATGGTTTAACCACTTGCAAAGGAGGTCGGCTGATGCACTAGTTAGGAGACGCAAGTTTTGAGATGTTGAGCCAACTAAGAGAGGGTGAGGAATGCCCAAGAAGTATTGAAATGAGACAATCCAAAGGAATCTTAGATTTTTGGATCTAAGCCTGAGAATGACCCAAGATAGATCTGAATGGAGGAAAAGAATCCATGTAGCCAAACCTACTTAACGTGGGAGAAGGCTTTGTTGTTGTTGTGGCGGTGGTGGTGTCACACAACTTTCTGGGACATTTGAAATCGATTATATCTCCCTCAACATTTTAGAGGAGTGTTTGTTCAGTGCTTCTTGATGACATTCCCTCCATATGGTCTGTTTTGGGGATGAGGTGTGATTTTCGCTTCTAGTGTGATGATTGGACAGAATATGTGCCTTTGTAGGAGAGGTTTTTGCACCCATGATTGTTTTCTTAGACATCAAATCAGGAGTTTCAAGTTCCAGGCACTTGGCATGGTGGAACTTTCATCCCCCACATCAATTCCGATTTCTCGGACCAATGATTAGACAAATTAATATCTCTAATGGTCAATCTGACCATTTGTGACTCGTCGAACTCTGGCAAAGCTGTTGGACATGGTGTGATAGTGGAATTTCTTTAATGAAAACATATAAAGTTCTCGGTAGAACTATGGTGTTTGAACATTAGATACACTTCGAACTACCGGAGCATTTAGGGTAGGATGGTACCAATAGGGGTCAAAGTATTTTTATGGCTATTAAGATGCAAGATAGTGATAACTGGTGCACATCATGCCAGACTATTCCTCTAATGTCTCGGGCCTATATTTAATCGATTATCGAGGATTACTGACCCACACAATTTATTGAGCTAGGGCCCAACCGAACCCCTTGACCACAGTCCCAAATGTTCAAGTTCAAGTTAATTACTAGTAATCCATACTACTTATACACTTTGTCTCGTACTTTGAGAATATTTGTGGGATTATGTTTTAAAGACTTACAATCTCCCCCGCCTATATATGCAACATCCTCGCTTCCCTATGACCTATGACCTTACCAGTCATATATTCTTATTGTAACACCCCAAAACATAATGTTGCCCCTAGTAATCTAAAAGTATGAGAGTGGTTACAAGTAATGGGGACTACTACTAGATAGCTTGGGCTTAAGCATGTTGGGTTGTGATCAAGGGTTCCAATTGAGCCCTAGCCCAGTAAATTATGTGGGCCACTAGCCCTCAATGATGGATCATTTCTAGGCATGGGATGTTGCATATTTTTTGAAACAAGAGGGGGGAACCCGTTGTGTTGTTCAACTGAGGTGGATGATGTAGACCACCTATTTTAAGCGCATAAAATCTAAGGATGTTTAAGGCACGGTTGCCTCGATTGGGATTATTGCAGAGGAGGCTTCCAACTTTTGGACTTCTGTAGACTATATAGGGAAGCTAAAAGGGAAAAAACTCCTGTAAATCATTGCTGGCTACAAATGGATGCCTTCCATAGGGAGATTTAATACCCAAAGAATGTCGTTGATCATGTTATGGTCATATCAGATTTATGAACTCTGAATGTACTTTTAATCTTGTGAATAAATAAAGTTTTTGGACACGCGTATTTACGGTGAATGCCCTTTTTCCCTTAGAAGATAAATGCTTTAAAACTATGCATGCCCATAATTAGTGTCAACAAAACCCACATGTATGGAAGGTACAAGCAACTACTAAGATTTCTCGCATTACAACCGATGCACATTAATTGATAGAAAATTTCATCCATCAACAATTTTATGAAGAAATAAAGGAGCAGAAGAAGGAGCATGGCGATAATGTTTGTCATGCATGGGGATGTGGTTGGGATGTAATCAAGGGTGATGGCAAGAAGCATCCCAGGATTTAGGTCGACCAGAGGGACATGGAGATGATTCAACTTTACAATGCCAGTACAATGACAGTATCCACCTTATGTGACTAATGACCACATTCATGAGCATGCGTATGAAGTTACACTGCTGCAATCATCACTTCTACTATCTACACCAATCATAACAGAAAGATTGGAGTTTCGATGCATGTCATACTCATTGTCGTAAAAATCGGCTAACTAGTTGTTCCGATTAGTTAAGTCGAGGAGGCAGCCGACTCGACTATGCCTAGTCAGCTAATATTGCCCCTCCCCAACTAATCGAGCCGAATAGTCGGTTGACTTTTACATGAGGTTTTGTTTAATTTGTTTATGCTATTCATGATGTTTCCATCCTCTCTTGGTTTGTTTTCTTAATTTTTATGCTTTCTCAAGGTTGCAGAAGTCATCCATGCATGGTTAACCTTTTTATAACCATTCTTTAAAAAAAACATGCTATCACGTTGTATATTTAGTTTACGTTGTAAATGGAACCGCATACCAAAATCAAAAAAATCGGGAGGAGGGCGTTACGAGATCGTTGTTTCGGTAGGGTATGGTGGCACATGAGGGACATCAGACATTAGGATTCAAGGCATATCAATAGTTTATACTATTCAATTTTGTAATATTGTTAATGCTATTGCTTATTATAAACACCTACATAATGTTGATTTATTTTTGTATGATATTCATTCACTGCTAAAGCTATTGGTTAATATATTTATGTCGTTCATTTTTATGAATGATAATTTTTAAATAGGTGTAGTATTCTTGTTATGTTTTCTATGAGTGTATTATAATATTGAAAATCTTTAAATATATGCTAATATATAACATTTTATGCATAAAAACGATTTACATATTTAAAATAATTAAAAAGTTCAAACCCGACTAAGAGCCGACTAAATCCGATTAGTCGTCCGACTGTCGAATAATCCTTAATTAGTGACCCCCTGACCAATTACCAGCTACCGACTTCTGCAACCTTGGTTGTACTAACCTACCCACAATAGACATCACTTGCTCCACATAAGGAATGGACCAGAACTGATATTGGTTAATTTCATCGTTCTCCATCATCATCATAAAACCTAAAGGGTGTGAATAACAAAGGATATTCACGTATTACACAAACCGATCAGGCTAGTGAGATATCAAATATTCTACATGGCTCAACTGATGTTTCACTTCACTTATAAAAGCCCTCAAAGTTGTGCTATCGAAATTGGAACAAAAAATACGTAGGTGTATCTAGACAAAATTAAACTACGGATGTTAATGTTAATGTATACATGGGTGTTTGTTCGGTGTATGGGGTGTGAATGTATGGATTTGTGAATGCATGGTTGATAAGTAAATTCCCATTTACTTATATGAATATTTGAACAAGTGATAGATTCTTTGTTATCAGTGGCAGATAATAGTAAAAATGTGGTTGCTTAAAATAATCAAAAGCCACGCAAGAGGTTGTTTTTTCGAAAAAAAGTAAAAAACTAAGTCATCTCTTAAAGAGGCATATTGATTTACCTGCATCATCTAGAAAAAAAGTCACCACATTTAATAACGACTTCTACTCCTAACGTGACAGTTGCAAGGCATTCCTCCCCAAAAACAACCCCCAAATCATCCCCCGTTCACAGTTTTCTCTGCGTGTGTCAAAATCCACAGATTTCTTCAAAAGCCACACGGTGATCATTAGAGTGGAATTTGCACAAATTCCATGCTTTCATATAAAACCACATCCAACCAAAATTCCTAATTGAAAACACGCGTTTCATCATTTTCCTACAGTATACATCTCTCCAGGACACGAGACAGATCCAAATAAACAAACCTAAAAACCAGGAATTCACATACCCATTTTCCTAAAATAGAAGAAATTGGTGATCAACCTCCAGACCTCGCAGTGCTGAAGAACCAATTTGGGATTCAAATACAAATGATAAGGAGATATAATCTGTCATGCGAAAACAAAAACAAATCGTTAGAAGAAAGGGGGGAAAACCCTAATAAAACGCAAAAAAGATTTGCATCTTTCCCACAAAACGAAACTAATACAATCAAACTCCAAATTGGGCGAATCCGAGCGGCTCAAAAGCATCACCTCGAGAGAGCACCCGACGGTGGTGACGACGGCAGCGGTGAGGTAGGACCTGGTGATGATGGGCATCTGCTTGTACCAATCCTCCACGGCCTGCGCCATCGTCTTGGAGCCCACGAGATGGGATCTTTCGAGATTGGCAACGGGGGAGATCGGAAACCCTAATCGAGTGGGGATCGAAATCTGGAGCGTGGGTTTGCTGTCGTTTGGTGGGTGAGAACGTGGATGGAGATTGTGGTCCTATGAACCTCAGGTGACGTCAGAGGAGCCGTTCGATTGGGCCACATCAGATCGATCCACGTCAGAGGTGGTAAGTAAAAGTCCATCCCCGAAAATTCTACGAACATGTGCTGAAATTTGAAGTAACTTTGGTTTGGGAAAAATCATGGGAAGAGGATTTTATCTGATTTTTGTTACAATGACATCAAAGACTTGTCGATGATGTTGATAGAATATGTTAAAATGGCGGTGTTTTTATAGAAGGTTAGGGAAAGTTGCGAGAAGGGGGAGGGGAGTGGAAATTTTTGGAACAATAGATTTTGGGTCTCTGGGTTGGGCTTGGGTTGTCTGATGTAGTGCTGTAGTGTTGTAATGCACTACAGCCGGATCGAGCGGTTGTAGTGCATTACAGTACTACGGCTGTAGTGCATTACAACAATACAACACTGCAGCAGAGGATCTGGACTCCTGTGGATTTGGCATTTCAACTTGTTGTTTAGGAGGATGGCCTACGTCGAGGCCCAGTACGAGTGGCGCTCGTAGTGGCAGGAGGGAAGATGAGAGGACAAGAGAGATGGAAGGAGGAACAATAACATCATTTATAAATGGGATATTTACACCCATAACTCTGAGTAGTTTCGTAATTACCACATGAACCCTCGATAATCACGAATTACATCCAGATTCTTAAATAATCGTTCCGTTTTACACCCACAACCTTCCGTTAGTTTAGTCCATTAACTCAACCAGATGCGAGAGCTAATCTAACCACTAAGTGATCTAACGGCTGACATTAATAAAAAAAGAAAGAAGATTCAAGGAGCAGGAGCTGGGGGCGAGCCTTCTCAGCAGCGGTCTCGAGGACCGGGGGGCTTCGCCGAGGGGACTTTCGACGAGGAGCTGGGCGCAAGACTCCTCGGGGACAGGGGGGACAGGAGGAACAATAACCTCATTTATAAATTATGTGGTGTGTTTAAAGGACAAAAATATCAGCATTTAACAGAATTCGTAAACGTTAACGGAGAGGAGTTGGCTAACGGAGAGGAGTTGGCATGATTAATTATGTCATGTTATAGTTAATAACTATTCATGGTTCTTCGTGTAGTTCAAAATTATGGAGGATTTAGTGTATAATTATGAAGCTATACACGTTGTGGGCATAAAAATCCCTTGAAATAATTGTTGATAAATCTAAATTCTATGAAGTAAATCAACTCACTCACTCCTTTCATTCTCAATATATGGGATTCAAAAAAGATTTTTCCCATTGTCGCATGATACTTCTCCCATCAAAATCAAGGATTAGTCCTTGTTCACACTTATAATTTAAATAGGTCTAGTGAATAAGGAATAAGTGTGTTAATTTAAATGAATATTTAAATTTGTGCCCTTCGTAGTTTTTCCAATAATACCATTGCCCTAACTTTTTTGCAACTACACGTGTGCCCTTTGTTTTCTTACAAAATTCACAGGTTATCCTCCTATTAGTGTAATAGAATGACTCGAGAGTAATAACGAAAGGACATTACTGAGAATTTTATAAGAATATATAGGCATAAGTGTGATTCAAAAATAATAGGGCATAATTGTTACTGAAAAAACTCAAAAGGGCACAGGTAATAGTGCACACGGATTGCGTAAATTCGCACAGGTAATAGTGCACACGGATTGAGTAAATTCTGCCATCCGATCCAAACCGGTGTTATTAGAGTTGATTGGTTTGGTTTTATTGCAATTTTTCAAATATGTTAAAGCATGGATTAGATCAGATCGTAACCAAAATCCAATCGGATCTAATACATTAATATATTAACATAAACATAGATATATTTTCTGACAACATCCTAACATACATACAATATCTATTGGCATCCTTTCTCAATCTTTTGTAAGATCTTAATCAATGTCATTCATCTTCATTTTATGAGTAATCTTAGATACAAGTCTTATTACTGCCATCATCTCTTTTCTCTTGAAAGTCAACTGTTAAATTTCTACAATAATAAAATATGGTTATAACTTGTAAAATTGTAAATCATATTCGATTATTCTCCTCCCTGTATCCTCTCCCTAACATTTCACGTTTGACGGCAAATATTCATCCCGGTTCCCTCTCTGTCCTAATCCATTTCGTCATTGTCTCACTCATGCACAATGGTGTCCCCTTCCAGCATAATGCTGCCATCCCTTCCTCAAAATATTGCTCCATGTCTCGCATAATAACATCCTCATCCCACACGATATCATTTATCCTCATCATGATGCTACTCGTCTAATCTCCGTTGGAAGAAAATAGATTTCAAATAATTATCTAGTAAGTTCGTTTGTTATTCTTGGCCTTTTACTTCTTAACTTTTTTTGTTTCAGCTTGCAATCTTATCCCAAAGATGAACTGAATACTCAAGTATACCTTACATCTAAGAATAAATAAGCATTACTATAATTCCTTTCTTTTTTAATAGAAATGTGGTTTGATTCATATTTTTCAAAAAGAATTCTATTTTGACTATAGGTATAATTTCTCAAATAAATTCCACTTCAAGACCATTTTAGATGAAAGGCATGTTGTCTAATTGGTGGGCTATACTTAAGTTCGTTTTGTCTTAGATGCTCAATCGAGTATGAATGTTCTATTGTTATTGCTTGTTAATGTTATATTATATGACCTTAAAGGGTGTTCTTGGTAATTGTTTGTTTTTAACATAACTTAAAAATCTAAATTATTCTTGGACTTCATCAATATCCAACCACAGAAACCATTTTTTAATCTAACTTGTCTTTATATCCTTACATGGTAGCTTTATTTGAATCATTTATTGGAAATCAATTGCAAAAAACATATTATTGCACCATATATAAAAAGAAAATTAAATTCCAAATTCAATATAATTATTTAGTTTGATTGTGTGGTCTTCAATATTTTATAATGGAACATGGAGTTCTTCAAGTTTAATTTGATTGTGTGCTCTTCAAATATTCTGTCTTTATATCTATCTATATTATCAATTTTTGAGCCATAAATCAAATGTTGAGGGTTGTATGCTATAAAGTACAAATATGAGAGAGTAACCAATTTGACAGAAAAAATATAAGTAAACAATACAATCCAATTCGATCCAATACATAATCGATTGATAGGATTGGATTGAATTTGAAAATGTGACGGATTGGATTGGATTCGAAAAAGTTAACATTCATTAAGATTGGATGGGACACGGATTAAACTAAATTCTTATCTAATCCGATCCATGTGCAATGTAGGCATATGCGTAAAAAAAATGGAAGAAAAAGGTCACCACCAATTTCTCTAATCCTCGAGAATAGATTTAATTCTCTAGAATTTTCATTCATAGACGAAAAACCTTCAGGGGTTTTTTGAGTAGAGAAGAAACTCTAATTTTTAGAAACTTCATTTCATTCCTGACAGTGCAATGTTATTAATTTTATATTTGTGTCTTAAGTATAAATAGGTCTTGAATTCCTTTGTGTCAGTTGCAAGTGAGAAAAACTTTGTGAGTTGTGGTGTATAATGTGATGTCTAGTGCATAAGTGACGTTGTGAGATAGATGAGTGAATGTACATTTAAGCGAGGCATTTGAATGGGTTGTACATTGAAGTTATTAGTTGTCAATTATTGTATAAACAGTACTAGAGTTATTTTATCGAGGTAAATCTTTTTAGGAAATTTATTTCTACGTTCATTTCGAAAAATATAATTGCATACGTTGTAAGTTAATTAGTTAGGGAAGATTGTGTTCATATATTGATTTATTCTTTAAAATCTTCTTAGATAGGGTCCAGGTCATGCACAGTCTGGGAGTGTCAAACCAATTTGGTTTGGGACCAATTTTCATTGATGAAGTTAGGGAAGTTCTTCTAATCAAAATAGAGGAAGTCGTTCATTTGACCAACTTCATCAAGAACATGAACATACACTATTACAGTA